>JAUMTR010000015.1:8704262-8813896 GCA_032270685.1 Microctenopoma stevenorrisi
TATGTACCTGTTGAAGCACTTTGGTCAACTTGGGGTTGTTTTATAAGTGCTATACAAATAAACTTTGATTTGATTTGATTTGATAAAACTCTGCTGCCCTGACTAATCTGGATATCTTTCAGCAATATTTCAATATATAAAAAGTTTGCACGAACAACACGTAGTTGGAAGTTATCCTTATTTATAAAAAGTCTGGCATCCTCATTCTGTTCAATACTCCATTCAAAGTGTACCTAAAGCTGCAGGGAGGCTCCAGAGAGTCACTTCAGGTTGATGTCTTCCAAAGTCTTTTCAAGCCTCTAACTTTGTAAGAAACCACTTAATGTGATTAATTTGGAAGGCTGAGGCCTTGTGTTGTTTTCAAACGGTCCTTATATACATATTGGAAGATGAACATAGATCAATATACCAAGAACAATTCAAAGGAAGTTTGGAACAGTTTTTGACTTTGTCATTACTGAATGAAGGCTGGTGAGGACATGACATTTATATCAATAAAATGTAAAACATAAACATACTGCATGTGTCTGATGTAAATCATGCTGAGGGTGAGTTACTTAACATTCAGGGAACAACGCAGACCCATCTCAAGTGTCAACACAAGCTCATATTGTCAGTCTGAATACGAGCCCTCCCATTCTGTTCTGACAGAGGCCTTGACCTGTCCACACTGCTGCATGAGGAAAACATCTCTTTTGTAATCTCACGGCACAACTCCGTTGTTCTCCTTCAAAAATGTAGGGCCCCGTCTCGTCTGTCTGTGTCAGGAATAATTAGGCTACAGTAGAGAATCCTTAATCTCTTCGGCCCTTTGATTATCCTCCAAATCTGAAACGATCTGGCTCGTGCACCGCCAACTCCTAACTAGAGCAATTAGTCCACTGTCTGAAGGTGCCTGCTGGAGTTGTATTCAGATTCTGCTGCGTTATAGCCATCGCACACAGTCTGCAGTACTGCATGAAGTAACCATATGAAAAAGTCGTGCCACCGCTGCAGAACTTCAAACAAAACACTGAGCATAAACGTTATTTTGTGATAGAGAAAAATATGTTTACGCTTTATTAGAAAGTAATCAGACAGATTAAGTGAAAACCCATTTTATTAGCCAAATTAGTTTTTCAACCCATTTGTAGTCATTTCATTATAATCCTTGAGGACGAAATAAACCGTTCCCTGCTGTTATATTTATTACATTTGCACCGTCTCTCACAAGCATTTCCCCCTTAATTGGAAAACATGCTCACTCACAGTACAAAAGAGGTACTTTGAGCCACGAATTCAATCTTATCAGGGAAAAAGACTATTTTGGTGGTGGCGCAGGGTGAGGTGGGGGTTAATTAAGATGTATAACTAAGAGATTGCAATTAATAGCTCCGCACAGGTCATTTAGCTGTAGGATGGAGCATGCAGCATGACGCTTGCTTAAATCAGAGTGAACATACTAAAATCACGGTGGTTAGCAAAATCTAACCCCCCCCCCCCCCCCGTGTATCATAGACGCGCAATGATCATTTGCGACTTCAAGGTTACTGGTGTAATTTTGCAACAAATCAGTAATTTTTTTGCTTATTTCATTTTTCAGGCATCACTTTTCTTTTTTCCTGGAACCCACCTGGCCTGCTCTCACAGTTCCCTCTTTTAGCTTGATGTGACATATTCTTCCTCTAAGTTGTTTTAGTGTGAAATAGGCCTATTACAGCCCGTCCCCAAGAGGAATCAAACTAATGATATCTTAGTGTGATTTAATATCCCAGGTGTGGTTATTGTGCCTTGCTTTTTTTTGTCTAAGCTTGTCTGCTGGGCACACCGATCTATCAGTTTTGTGCTGACAGGTCTACGTGGCAAACCTCTCTAGTTCTCCAAGGCCTTCTTAGACATGACTGACTGACCACATCCCCATACTTTCCATCTCACTTACATGGAGACGAGCACAGAGTGACGAGACAGTACGTAGCCGCTGAATAATATCTCCATAAAAGACAAAAACATGCTGCTTGAAGGAGTGACACCAGTCTCATTGCACCATTTTTTTAACCTTGTACCGTTTGCCCATACTAGGAAGGACCTATTTTAAGTGCATGACCTTTATTAGGTGCCTCGTCTCTAGTGGAGCGAGTGGAGTCGAGGGTGGAATTAAGGGATATTAGGTAAAGTAGTAGCCTCTTATGTGCCCGGCACACTTGCTGAATTGTGGTGGGACTGTCTGCACCACGCTGACCCACATATGCACATCTAACTGAACACATGTTAGAGATTATCTGTATAAATGAAAATCTATTTCAGCAAAAAAAACTGACTTGAGTAGTAGCCATTTTTTTTACCCCCTGCAATGCTCTTTTCATTACCAAGCAATTCTGAAAAGCCATAAATGCAGCTAAGATAATCTGTGGCTTTGGATTCCCTGGGGTTGTTTTTTTCTCAGACTATTAAACAAAAAAGTAAGCAAGCTTTGCCTGGCACTGTTACTATGACAACAAGCTTATGGATATAAACTCACAGCGCTCTCACCCCCACAAGAATCCGCAAACATACAAATACCTATTCTCTTACACACAAAAATAAAGCTGCTAGATCTTGAGTCAAGCAGTGTAAGTATACATCACGCTGGGCTGAGATGCACAGACGTCGACTAGCATGCCCGCCAAAAATGCCCCACCGCTCCGTTCCTTGGACCCAATTCAAATCCCCAATTTGTTTATATTATTATGTTAATAAAGGGTAGCATTTCCATATGAAAATCAATATTTCAGTAGCAAGTGAGGCATTGCTGTGAACACAGTGGATTGCTGGCAAGCAGGACAGCGTAATATGAATGGGGCTCCATTTGGAGTGTAATTTCACTCATCTGATTTTCTCCTCCTCAGATGATCTGAAAAGAAGGTATTTTTAGAGCCCAGGTGCTTATCCTCTTTGTGGCGCTGGAGGCTAATGTTAAATGAACACATCAATCTCAGGTGCTTCAGCGAGAGGAGAGCTGCGGCAGCGCACTCACTGTGCTAGTGGGCTCCCTGCCTCTGCGATTCGAAAAGCTTTCTGTTTTCTATTGCTATACTTTGCCACAACCACAGGCCATTATTGGCTCCTCAGTGTGATTCATTCATGTCACTTAACTGATGGGAATTTTGGCATATTCTGGAAGTATAAACAATCTTGTAAACAATTTCTCTATGAAATATCACTAATAACAGCTCATGCCATCAGTGTCATTGCATAATTGCATTCTACCTGTCACAGCTGGGTGATCAATCCCCGAGACATTTAAAATAATACCCGTACTCAGCGGCCAAAAGCCTATTTGTCTCACGAGTTAATTACATATCATTTAAATAAACCAGCATTAGGTATTTTCCATACAAGTGCCAAACACTGCACTGCTCTAAACTAGTTAATCAAGGGTGATTTAAATCCCTGTGTGGGTGGGTCAGTGTTCATTGCTGGGTGCCTAATCCATCAAGGGCATTTAAATTTAGTATTCAGGTGGTGAAGTGTGTCTACAACTTGTTACATCCAATCAGTCATTTACTTGATGGTGTAGATTATTCTATTAGCCTCTCGTTGTGTGAACCTATGCAATCGTTGTTGATTCATTTGGCTGTAATTCTTACCAATCATTCCCAAAGGAATTGTAGCACGACATGCAGTTGTGGTCATCTCCTCCTGTGCATTAGTTCTCCTGATAGTTTATACGTCTCACAAATTAAAGGAATTCAACATTCAGTTTCTGAAAGATGTCAATTAACCAAATATTGCCGTGTGACGTTTTTATTATATTTTCACTGGCAAATATAAATGTGGGCAAATTAATGTCACCCAACTGCAATTTTGTCCATCAGCTTTTCCTTATCTCCAGATAATGAGTTGGCTAAACGGAGTGACAGGAAAATAAAACAGGAAATGTGCATCAAGATGCAGATGACACTAAACACTACAATAAAAGAAAATCATTCCACAGAACAATCTGAACTTCATTCTGCCGTGTTCGCTCCTTTATCGTCACACTGGAAACTATACTGTTTAATATGAATGAGGACACGAGTGAGCCCAGCTGTCACCAGCACTTTTTCACATGGAAGCACATGAGCACAGATCAATACACCAGAAACAGACCTGAATGAAGGTAGGTGGGGTGTTTGGTCACATTAGTAGTTTGGAATAATGCATTTTTGGGCTCCTCGACTCTCTTCCTTTGTTGGCACAACAAACGGCCATGCCTCCATCTCTAGGGATCTAATGGAGTCTTTTGAAAGTTGAGCAGGAAACGGTCATATAGTGGAAGCTCTCTTCGATGGCCTTTTTCTAGGCCATCGACTGATGTTTAAGTGGGACAGCACTCACTCCACTGAGACAGTCGACTGACTATTGATTTCCCACTGTCCATTTTTATTCATGTTGTTGGAAACATGGTGGTGGTACTACTGCACTACATTGTGCCACACAATAAAGACAGACATACTTTGTTTTATCTCTACTAGGAAGTAATGGTTATTTACAGTGTTTATTTATAGTGCTCCGGGAGGTTAGGTCCCACAATCCTAGAATTCATAAGTAACATGAAAACACTAATGAAAGAAATGAATATTAAAAGACTTTTTACACAACAAAGAAGTGATGAAAGAAAAGAAAATCCTCCCGAATCTCAAAGTATTTTGAAAATCCACTAACCCTAACCCTAACATTCAGATAAATAAATAACCACGTATGATAGAAAAAAGTCTTTGTAATCAGTTTCTCTTGTAAAACAACTTTTAAAAAAACAGATTTGTTTGAAATCACCATCAGCTGTCTAAGTCCGATGTCATATTCAGCTCAAGCGTCGAACTGAAGGAAAAAATGAATGTGATGATGATGATATTGACTGCGCTACAGACAGAGATAAAACATTTTGTCCCCAAGACTGTTTAGGAATTCTAAATAAAGAGACTATGTGGATTTATGGAATATCTCCAGAGAAAATGTTGCATGTATTGATTTTGTGGTTTACTGTCTCCTATGTGAGGTGACAGAGGAGGAGCAGCTTCTGATTGGCTACGCATGTGCATTACGTTCCTATTAGCAGTGTGCAGATGAGACTGTAAGTCGTGATAGAGGCGAAGCTTAAATGGACTACAACAACACTCAGCATTGTAGGGCCAGCTGATGAATGACACTGTAATCTATGAAATGTGTCATTGGAACACAATTTGTCCAGCAACACCCAACATTGACGGATTGTAAAAGCATACGGGGTTTGTTTAAGGCTTGCTGACATTTGCTAGGAAAACTAATTTACTAACGTGACAGTCCGTGAATGTTTAAGTGTCTACTAATGATTGTATGAGGCAAAATGACCATGCATCAAAATTTGGAATCAATAAATACAGCAACAGTACATTGCATTCTGTAGTACCACATCATCTTAGTAACAGCCAACAGAGGCACCCTGGGCCTCAGCTACACCTAAATCATCCACACTGCAAGGGGATAAAGACCCCACACTTGGCCTTACACTCCACAAATATGAACAATTCTCCTTGAACAAAATCATGGATAATAAAACTAGATGATGTATAGACGCCTCACCCCTTCTCTTAGCGGTGCCATATAGCATTTCTGGGAGGTCATGTGTACCAACAACACTTTGTAGCCATAATAAATAAGTCTGATAGCAGCAAGGGGCTATATTTCGCATGCCTGTTTGGATATGCACCCGTTATAAAAGGTATCTTTGAAATCCTATTTTTTCCGCTTCTAGTGGACAAATAAAACCTTTCAAAAGCCAACTAATTGAAGCCAATGGTGGCTGGAAGGGTGTATTCATTTATTGGCTTACTGTTTTGTTGTCAACCAGCACAGCGAGTGATCTTTCCGTTCATCCAATTACTACTTCATTTGGGAAAAAACAATTAACAAAAAGCATGCAAAGGGCAAAATCATAGGGAGCAGAGTCCCACAGTTTTTACAATCAGCTATGTGCTTAAGCAAGAGAGAGAAACGTATTTTCAACAATGGCTTTATGCGCTTCTAAATTGTGTGGGTGTAAATTTAATGAAAAGATCAAAGTCTTGCCCCTCCCTGCATGCTGCTGTTCCAAGGCTTAAAACAGGACCATATGCCCAGTGATGCCATGGGCAGGGTCACCTTCAAAGAATTAGGATTTAATATGATTGACTACGCAGTCTTAGCAAAGGATTAACGTGATGTCGTCCGTATGCTCACTGAAAATGCGAGAAGTAAACAATTGCTTATAGTTATGAAATAGTAGCCTCTGGAAGCGGGGTGGGGGTGGGGCGGTCTGAATCCGCTTAAAAGAACTGTAGGGTCAGGCCGGTTCGAAGTGTGGATGTAACACGTTAACACAGACGAGAGGGTCATTATGTCCCATTAGCTTGAAAAAGTCTGAGGTGAAAGAGATGAGCTGCGAGACTCAATAATGGGCCCCAGCCCCACCCAGCCCCGCTCTCCGGCTCTCTCCCTTCATCCTCCACGCTCAGGGTCAAGCATGGCTTTATAAATGTTATCTGATTGCCGAGAGCTTTCCAATGCCTAGATTCAGCGGTGAAATTAATCTCTGACTACAATATTGACGCTGCACAAAGCCTATCAAGTGAGGCAAAGCAATCAGGCAATAATGGGGAAGGCGTTGGAGTAAATAAAAAAAAAAAAAGCTCTGCAGATAAGCACAATCAATCGGACAGCCTCACCCCAGGTTGAGGTACCGTGTTCAGGTGTTGGAAGGAAGTTAAGTTTGATCAACTAAAGAAACTGGGTTTCATTAAAAGAATCAGTAAACATCTGTTTTGAATTGAATTTCCTGGATGGGAATGCCATTAAGTCTTACTTTTACTAAATGTAACACTTCAGTGAAGCTTTTATTAAATAGGGGCTACGTGATTTAAAGTATTATCACAATATAGATTAATGTGGGTTATGATCATTACATACAGTATATATTATATTTAGAAAGAATAAGAAACAGATAAGAAAGGACTGTTGGGTTTTCCATATTATTTTGAATGTACCTATTTTTATAAGGACCTGCCTCGAGAGGGATATACATGTTGACCTACACAAATCTTCATTAAACATGTGAACCAAACAACAAATATTCATGTTACAGAATATTAGTATTACAAGGCTAAGACTTTGACATGAATCCAAACAGAAACTGTGAGAAGATGCACCACATCACTGCTGCGTTAACCTCCAGTCCTATGGAGAGGTACAGTGAAGCAGACATCGGCCACAGAGACACTATAACTTGACCAACAAGTAACTGACAGAATCAAAGTTCATGGGAACAAACAGCCGCAGGAAAAGTCAGAGTCACTTGCTGGTGTGTTGAATTTACTTTTCACAATCGCAAACTCAGATTTTCAGTAGAGTTTGGCTACGAACAGAAGCATTTTGCAGCACCGAGCGGGTTTGTGATCGCACGTCTGTACTCCGCCAACATAAGACTCTGTTTCACTTCCTGTGAGCATGATTAGCATGCCTGCGTTTTCCGTGTTTCGACACCGACACATGTCAGCTACACAACCCAATTACTGAAATCCATTTGTATGACTGCGCAGCAGTGTTGACTCAGATGCAGAAGGTTTTTCAATCATCGCCCTCTCATTGTTACTAATAGAGTTTTTATTGCTAAATCTCATTGTTTGTTTTGATCGCTGAGCCCTACTCTTGGTAGCTCTGTGGAAGTCCTTATTATTCTATTGGACAGGCCTTAATCCTTGACAATGGCAGAATCATTTTATATTATACAGTAACAGTGGTGACCTTCCACCATTCACCTTCCTGGGTTTAGAAGAATAATACAAAACAAGCCTTAATCTTCTCTGCTATGCTTCAATCCTGTGTAGAACCCCTGAGGGAATGTCACAAAGGCACTGTGGAAATGCCTCCTGTGAATACCTCCTGGCAACTATAGGAACATGGGAATAATATAATAAAACATTCATCATTCATTGTGTAATGCTGAGGTTGAAGAAAAGGAGAAAAAAGGGGGAGTGTGAGAAAAATGCAGTGTGTGAAAATCAGGTGTACGTATGTAACAGAGACTGACAGGCCCCTTTCATGTGGAAAAATAGCACTAATTCATTTTCCACACTGCGAGTTCCCCTGTATGCAATATTCATGTCACCTAGCACAATGAAAAGAGGACAACCCTTGTTACTGGTAGCACTAAGAATAGTGCTAGCCTCCTTTTGTTTTGGGGGGGGGAAATAAATAAAGAAAAGGCTGATGAGAAACTACACTCAGAAAACTGACCCAGATAGCAGCAGCAGCAGAAAGCTGAAGTCTGGAGGGGCAAACAAAACAGTCCACACAGTCGAGAGCAAAGGAGAGGGAGCAGTAAAGAAAAAAAGGGAAAAGCCACCAAAATTGTTCTCCTGACAGTTAGTTGAGAAGTAGGAGGAAAAAAAGAGGGGATGAATATTTTAAGAAGCAAGCTCTCCCAATGAGGAGAGACACAATATGAGTGAGAATAAAAACAAGCAGCTAGCGACAGTTCAAACTGTCGACTGGCAAAAAGGGGAGTTTTTCAGAGTGCACGAGCAGGCAGCATCTGTTGAAGCCCGACTCCTGTGTACATTTCCCCCCGTATGGTGGAGTGCACCATCAGCTTATTGGGGTAATCATCTGAAGAGGAGAAAAACACAAATATGGCAACTGGGGACTGGTTCCCTGACTTTGTTAGAACATCTGCAGTTGTTGCAGTTCTATTTCCAGAACATTTTCTTGGTTGCGCTGAGCTAAGTGCTACAGTAAGCTGCTAGTATAAGCTGTGCATTAGTAGCTTATTCGATGCAAACCCAAGCAGTTCAATGGTTTAACACGTACAATATGACCACAGCAGGAGCTCCCTCATACATTTTGATATTTTGCAAGAGATATTCTCCTAGAAAATGTATCCTGATGTACACAAACCCAACACTTAGTCCTGCCACACCAATCAGATACATGCAGCAAATGTTCTATGACTACAAAATGCTAATGTGTGCAGCAATACGTCATTTGTCCTTGTGCCTAGCTGGCCTCCAGCTCCACGGAGCATGGCCTACAGTGTCCGGACTGTCAACTCCATTCCCCTTCTCCCTCCTTGCTGGAGAGGAGACTCTAACCCCACCACGATGACACAGCTCAAGAAGAGATTATAGACCCCGATAGTCCGCATGGCAGCATTATACACACGCTGCCCTTTACCAAAGATACAAGGCAGAGCTGCCAGCTCTGTCGGGCCCCACACACAAACATCTGCCTACACAGGTTTTTGCAGAAGCAAACACAGAAGAATCCCAAGACAGCAAATTATATCTATAGAATATATAGAAATATACAATCATCATAATCCCTGCGTACGTATGTTAAAAAAAGACAGAGACACAAGCAGCATTTTAACTGTTTGGATTTTAATCTCTAACAATCATCATTTCTACTGACATCATATTGGTGGTATTTATAAAAAGCATTCATCATTGAACGCCAAAGAAAACATGACCGTATAGGATGTGACGCTAATCAAGTGTAAAATGCTAATGAATCCAGAAAAGTGCAGTGTCAGTGTGTGAGGCCTGCGGCCACACTCTAGTCAGTGATGTCAAAGCAGGCGTTTGTATGTCAAAGGCAAAACAAGTGCTATGACATCACTCAGTGGGGTGCAGCTACAAATGTCACTCACCAGGACGGCGCCAACTCTAGAGAGCAGTGCAGCAGCAGTTTTCCGCCCTGTGTGATTTAGTATTAAACAAAGCATGAGGTGCAAACAAGTTTCATGGCAGCTATGGAAGCTTTTTGTGCAACCACATCAGAAGAAAAACATGTTGACGTTTCATTTATTTCTTATTGGGCTGTGCGTTCACAAACCTTTTCCAGTAATGAAAAGCAGAAGTCGCCATTAACAACACTAGAGCTTTCAATGCAAATGTTAAATGGCCAGTCAAATAGGAAAACGAATTTAGAAGCACTTGAAATAACAATAAATAATAATAAAATAATAATAATAAGAAATAATTTCGTACCCTATGCTACTGGTTATCAGTACGTTTCTCCAACTCTTCTAAAAAGCGTTTGTGATATCTGCAGCTGATGTAATTGGGTTCATGGTAACTAATGTGAAATATGCAACATGATTGTTTTTGCTCTATTGAATTCATTAATCCTGGAGGGACTGTGAGAGAATGCAACTGACCGGTTCTATTCTTGGCACTTTGCTCTCTGCGTCACTGTACGAGTGAAGGAGCTGAGCAAGAACGAGAGATAAGTGAGAGGGCGCGTGTACGTTTTCATCCTGAGAGACTCCGCCCTGAAGGCAACAGCTCCTGCTGCCGTCACACACAAACAATGACACCTGACTCGGGGAACTGACAATGACACAGAACCTGTGAAGTAGTATTCAAAACACCAGAATCCAGTTTCTTTACCTTTGGACTGACATAACAGGTAATGCCAACAGTGAGGAAGGAAATGAAGACACGTCACTATCACGACTACTACTAAATCGCTATATTGATGACACATGTGGACACCAGTAACTCGGGACTAGTGTTCTGGTGCTGGTGTCCTTGGCCCCTCCTGCGAGGCAGCAGCCTAATGAGAAAGATCAAAATGGAACAACATGGAAACCCACCATCTTGGCAGGCTGATAATTAAATATCAGCTCTTGGCAAATAAGTATGTAAATGCTGCTCTTATGCTTGTGCTTATGCCCGCTCCACTCCACCCCTACCCCGCCCCTCTACAACACTGATCAGTAGACAAGGTCCTGCCAGGTCCTGTTGCTAGCAACTATTCTCAGAGATATTATTAACCTCTCCTCTGCAGCAGATTTAGATCAGAGGCAACACACTTTTGAGGCTCGCGGCTTAACTGGCTTAATGGCTAATGTTTGTGTTTCGCCACAGCATCAAGAAGCAGAGGAGAGGTGGGGGCGGGGGGTATTCCAGATGCAATAAGTCACAATGTGCTTGCCAGGTGGCAGTGCAGGATGAGGGTTAAAGAACAGGGGTGGGGTCATAAATGGAGAGGGCTCATAATTCTGAAGATGTCAGAGGCCAATGGGGTATTTTTCTATGTGCAGAGATAAAGCATGTAGGTAATACACAGAGAGGGGCTTATTCAATTTCCCATAAAGCCTATCACTGTGTGGCAGAGTGAAGGGCTTCCTGTTAACATGCCAGTTTATGGCTATGTGGTGGTTGTTCTGGCACAGTCCCACTCTGCGCGGAAAGCATGGCTTCTTTGTTTGGCTGCGGCCCTAACGATGCCCCATCAAACATATTGGCCTCTGATTGCATGCTTATCAACATTCAACCCCGTGTCAAGGATGTACAATGAGGTAGCTCGGTGTCTAATTTGTAGCAGAGATTGTGAATGCGATATTTCTAATTGAACAACAGAAAAGCCTTTCGCCGTTTCACTTCATTCGTAACCTCTGACTCTTGTTTCTTTATCAAACCGGGTAGCAGCTTTCCTAACCATGGCGGTTCATAAACACGAGCAGGCGTTTTGGCCAATTTGTACTATGATTGGACCTGAAGAGCCCCTTGTCACTGACAAGGAGGGATTTATCAATCAAAGAGTCTCTGGCTGCAGTGTTTGCTCACTCATTGTAGCCTGCCTGCGCTTTTCTTGGAGGAGGATGTGATGAAGACAGCAGAGTAAATGACAATGTTAACAATATCTGGAAAATATTGCATGATTAAAGTAGGTGGTGGTGGTGGTGGTGGGGGGGGGGGGCTGCAACAAAAGAAGAAGGATTGCAGAAAAAAAGATTCGTTTTAAGGGGGAAATTAAACAACGACGAGTAGAGAAGACAGAAACCGTCTGGGATGGAAATTCATTAAAAGAAGCAATTTATGAATGCAGTGAGCACAATGCAGTGCTCCAGATGTTGCTACGTTCAGACATAAGCCAATTAAGGTGGGGTAGACGTAGTTAACACGCAGCAAAGCGTGCATGAGCCTGATACATATGGAACACATCACATCAGTAATGCCGAACACTGGTGTTTGTTAGTATCAACCACAACTGAGAGCCGATTAATTATCCCCACGTCTTTGTGTCTGTCTGCCTCACCTCAAACGTATGCAAACTGATTTGGCTCACAGGAACATGCAACTCTTATGGAGCAGAAAGTAACGCAATAACTGATCTGTCTCATGCCGTTCTACGGCGCAAATCGACTTTTCCGACTTCTAACAGTGCATTTAAAAACAAAAACAACTGATCCTCTGCTGATATGAGACGCAAAGCTTCTCTCAGTCTCCTCAAGATCCACTCTACAAGTATGCACTACGTAAAGGCAAAGGCATGGAAGATAATACGTTTGTAAATAAACTTCCCGAATGCCTTTTCGGATAAGTCCGTCCAAAAGATAAAAGGAACATGTTCAGACATATTAATGATTTGTTGCTAACGACTGATCAAACAAAACCCACTGCCACTAGTAGGTACTGCTTTAATGAGGTGTGCTGAATACTGGGCAATCAATGAGCCACAGTTCAATATCTGTTAAGTCTGAGAGATCTATGTTAAAAAAAAAGGTGCTTTGAAATGAGCAGAGGAGCGCGATATGTGATCTGTGATACGCGTAGTACACACAAAATACTCCAAAGTTTTTCTGTCATGCTGGTAGATGAATTGGAATGCCCTTTCACAGGCTCACACTTTTGACCAGAGATGCACTGTATAATGTCACAAACCATCTTATATAATGAATCAATGCGCCTTCTCTAGATTTTTCCTCCTCTGCCTGCTGCTTTCTCTCTAACCACTGTTGACATTTGGCTTAAAGTACATTGATTTATGCTGGGAAGTGGACCACATATACACAATGACTTCGAGTGTGAGGTGGAGGGTACAAAACGGGAACAAAATGCAGTCAGCCGATCTTCTTGAAGAACTCTAGTTTTCCTGTGGAGCAATCTTATCAGTCATGAAACAGGGATCCTAAGTGCCAATTTATTTACCCCCGGAATACGTTAAACATATTCTTTCACACCCTGTATTGTACACGGTACACGGTACAATACAGGGTCCCT
The DNA here is from genome assembly GCA_032270685.1 of Microctenopoma stevenorrisi. Taxonomy (NCBI): domain Eukaryota; kingdom Metazoa; phylum Chordata; class Actinopteri; order Anabantiformes; family Anabantidae; genus Microctenopoma; species Microctenopoma stevenorrisi. Next base: position 8,717,282 of record JAUMTR010000015.1, read on the forward strand.
CGTAGTGCCGTAGATAAATCCCTTCAATGACAAATTCAGTTAAAAATGTGAACTTTAAAAGCTTTAGAAAGGGAAAATATTTCATGGCTAGTAGCTCAAGAAAAGCCGAACACACCAAAAACAAATCCCGACTTCTTCTGAAAACCATTTCATGCAACAGATTCTCTGTGAATTTGCTCACTGACTGTTCTCAGCTACTCGCCTGCATTTCTTTCATTTGACTGGCAACATCTCTGCAGCTGTGCCGGCTTCCAGCTCAATGGACTCTAGATTGGTGAATATATATATATATACTGTACTACCAAGTGTTGAATAATGTATTGGAATCAGATACATTCAGTAGGGTGGTGCGGTCCCCATTGTTATGCACAGTGGCAAGCTTTGATGTGAATACAGAGAGTCATATATTACAAAAAAAGAAAAGAAATGCAAAGCTGTGGGAGCTGTGGGAATTCTGTAGTGTTGCCTGTATGCATTAACATTACCTGTTAAAGAAAAGGAGCACTGGATCAAGTGTTTACTGTACTTTACGACGGTGTGAAGGAGGAGAGAGGAGGTGACAGGCCAGCAATGGTTCTCTTCCATTCATGATTCTAAAACATGAGCATAAAAGAAACATATAACTGATCATTTAGATTCATTTAGGGCGTAAATCAGTGGCTTTAAAGTTGCATCTTCTCCACAAATGTTGCAGCTTTAATCAGTTCTAGAAAAGAAACAGCATGTCTCTGGGTATCAAACTTCATTACTTTTTAAACAGGATGGAATAAGCAAAAATTAGATTCACTGTCAGCCCTCTGTAATTAAACAAACAGAAAGGCAGAGAATAGATGAAGAGCGATCATTGGGAAGTATGCAAATGGGCATCTGAATACAGATCAGGTTTCTCCTCAGCGGGAGATGAATACATTTACCTCTCATCTATATGCTGATGACAACAACGTGGCACTTTCTCAGTCTCAAGCACAGAGGAATCTATGATGATTCCATAAAGCTCTCAAGGTCAGTTGTATGAAATGAACACTGACTTAACGGAAGGGAAAGATGATGAAAAGCAAACAGGTGTAAATCTTGTCCCCTATTTACACCTTCTTTTACTACAGAGATTTCCTACTGGTAAAACTGAGTCTATTGTGCAGCACAAAAGCAGATATACGTTTAGGTTTTTACATGTGAATGAAAAAGCAGTGCTATGCAACCCCTCACTCGTGTTTACCGCGGTTTTAGAAGGTACCCACAGTCGTACCTCGATACCTTACAGAGTGGTCACAGAGAAGAGATGGAAGTTTATATTCCTAAAGTGGGGAGATTGCTTCCCTTTGGCATGAACCCATGAATCCTTTTAATGAGACTCTCAGTGTTACAAGTCTCCAGTGTGGTGGCTGGAGGGTATGACCAGCTCTGACATGTGTGCAGTGACGGCTTTGGAAGTTGCTTTGATGCAACGCGCTGGGTATCAACAGACCTTCTTTCCAACTAACACACCGCGTTGCATTTATGATCATTTCAACCTGCCAAAGCTGTTGGAGCACATACTGCTTTTAGCCCCCTCTTACTGTTCTGTTTTGTGCAAAAGCAGGATCATACATTTTACGAACATGTAGAACAGCAGGATCCTTTTGAAAATGAAAGCAGTCCTACTTCTACGTCTGTGACATTGTCAATCTATACAAGAAACTCGACTGCACGTCTTAGGCTTATCCGTTGCTTAAGGCCTAACCTCAATCTGTCAGTTTTGAGTCAAATCCATATTAATTTCTCTTCATGGTATTGCATACATATGGGTTAAACCCTCAAGGTGGCACTACTCTTCAAACACATTATAGAACTATTAAAGGAACGAGCCTATGAATTATTTACCGACTTTCAAAAGGTTGAGAACACATTAGGCCAAAGAAGGCTTTCTAAAGCAAGACTACAAAACATTAAAAAGAGGAAAAGAGGAAGAAATTCAACTATTTTTTTTACTTTTCTATCATGCTCCTGGTCACAGCAGACCACGGTAGTAAAAGCAAGACCAAGAATGTGATTTCCTTTCTAGGAGTTCACTTTTCACCTGTAATGAATATTACAACCCAATGTAAGCATTCGCAAATGATCTGTACCCAACATCAGCTAGCAGCGTCTAATTCAATGATCTACTATCAAAATGATCATTAGTACAGAGCCGTATTAAGGGAAAGGTCCGTCTGCAACGTTCAGTGGCGCCAGCAGCAAATCATATCAGTTGTTACTACACAAGCCTGAGTGGTGTTTCTGTAGTTCATAAATCTTCTATCTAGCGGAGTATGTCACGTCCGTTTTAGGAGTCGCACATCATATCAATTATTTAAATTCATACACTCTCCATACATATTCCAGTGTGTCAGACTGTTTCAATTTGTCAGATATATAATTAACAAACACATGAGGAAATATACGTGTTACATTTGGTACCGACATACACCCAGTACTGAAAGATTGACCTTTGGGTGCAAAATCCTGATCAGAAAAATCAATTTATGATTTGTAAAACATTATTTTTACACACGTTGTAACATTGACAGGTGGCAATAAATGACTACAGGGTGAATGCTGATCTAATTTTAGTTGAACAATCTTGTTTTCTTTGCCGGGTCTGTGTGCTCGAAGACATCTGACAGGTGGATAACCAGGCAATTATCAAGCTAATCACGCGAGGTAAACTCTCCGCAAACCTGAGCTTCTGTTATTTGTCACCTTCTGTCACTGAAATAGAAGAGAAACACTTTTGAAGTCGTGTTTTTAGTGCCAGACTTTAAAAGGTGACCATAAAATGACCACGAATAGTAGGCAAAGTGGTAAAAATGACTTTTCAGCTGTGTCTTTGACGGCTGTTGTGGCTTTGATTCACTGTTGATTTGTTGTCATCTCTGAGTGCAGTTTTTGGAAGAGTGCTACCCTCAAGCAGCTGGGACAGAGGAGAAGCATCACTCTTAAAAAAGATGGCTCCAGCTTAAGGTCAGCCATACGCCTCAGCTTCTGCAGGATGAAGGCGCCTGCATGCATCAAAATTAATATCACCAACCAATCCCCCCCCCCCCCCCCCATGTATAGATTTCACAGAAATCATTGCATAATTCCAGTAAAACCCACATCCAACAATTCCTGTCTTGAATATTTAATGTTGTTGCACTTATATAAATATTACAGCAGCAGAGCTGGCTATGTTGTATACATTTTAAGTATACTCTGTACAATACTGGTGCCAGAGTACGGTTCAGAGACTTCATTTGAAAGCTGTCCTGCTGCGCTCTCCCTTGGCGTTCCAACGAGTCATCGCTTGCATTTATATCGTGTTCAGAGGCTTTGTGATCCTTGTGGTGTTTTTGAACAAGGTCATAATAGATGGAAATTCAAATTAAATGTAGCATGTAACATTTATTAAAAGATAATAAAGACAATACTTCTTTTAGAACGTGAAGGCCACCCGCCAGCTGTAAACAGTTGTTTATCAGCTGTTTGATGCTTTGACTCACTGTAGTGGCAGCGATGCTTCTTTAATGCCAAACTGTGACTAACAACGGCTCCGAGAGCGGTGGGCACGAGCTAAAAGTAAAGCTGTGGGCGGGAAATTCTGAAGCTTATATACGTGTATGATTTCATTTTTCAAATAAGGAAAGTCTGTTGTATCAACATCCAACACTCTTACATTTTGAGATTTTTTTTAAAGGTTGCAGGAGCTTTGCTAACAACTCTGAGTCCATACACACAAACTACATAAAGATGTGCCTGGTTGGGAGCAGAAACTCATAAAGGACATACTGAAATATAATCACACTCTCAATGTACAGTAATTGAATCCTGTTAGTGCAAATGGAGTGCAATGGGCTTAAAAGGAGGTCTGCTTTGAATATTTGCTAGTCGAAGAACAAATAGGCCCAAACAACAAATAGAATTACACAGTCTGGAGCCACTGCGAACAGACAGAGTGTCGTTGCAGTTAAATATATACAGTATGCCCTGAGGTGGTTGTGAATTAGTAGGAAACAGTCGCAGGAAACACTAAAGTGATTGTCAGTGATAACTCGTCATCCCGGACCTCATTAAAACCCCCATGTCAAACTAGCTAAGAGAAAATTACAAAAAAAGACATTTTCGGATAATTGGATTCATATGAACACACCAACAAGATAATAATATAAAAAATATACAATACAATTACAAAACATATTTGCTTAGACGGTAATAGCAAAAAATATATATCTATCGTTTTTTCTTTTCTTTTATTGGATGTAACTTTTCATTTTTAAATCTTGCCATATCAGATTTACATATACCGTATGGACAGTTCAAGGAGAAAAGCAGAGAGTGCGCCAGTCTCTGCAGAAGAAAAATAGGGTACAATCTTGGCACACTGTATGAAATTATGAATAAATAACCTAACATGATGGTAGCCTGGGGATAAAACATACACTATTACGTTTCTCCCATAAAATAATAATTAAAAAAAAAAAAAAAGAACCATCACCTGAAACAGATGGCTGCATTGTCCTCTATGTGTCAAGTCTGTCCAGCGCTCTCAACCTTTGGCAGTGGCCTCAGCCTTTCCCAATTACCTGCCCGTGCGGCACACGGGCATGCACACACATAACACACTGAATTTGTTGACAACAGACACATTCATTCTTTTATGCCCCTTTATTCTCTTTTCCTCAGTATCTCCTCTCTCCAAAAACCCGTTCTAATAAATATTAATGTCAGCTCCCATGTGGCAGGGCAGGGCTTACTCACAGCCAAATGATCCTCACACGAATAATGAAGGCGGTGGGATCCAGGTGAGAGGACGGAGGGAGGCTTATGTAACTCAGCGCCTTGTCAGGCAGGTTTCATCTCTAATTTAACACCTGGGGAAGGAGATTGGAGATATAGGAGGAGACGTGAGGAATTAGCCCCATAACCTGGGAAGAAGTGAAAATGGGGGAAGCAAATGCAATGAGAGAGTAAGTCGGCAAGCCATTTAGTGCATCAACAGCTCTGCAGCCAGGTTTTTGGGTGTGAGAGATGTGATTAAATTGCAAATACATCATGAAAATACCCGCTGAGAGTATATAATTTTTCCTTTGAGTAAACCACAGGGTTTCTGGTTACTGATTCAGTAATACCACTCTTACAGACATCTCTACTACAGCACTGATCAGTACAAACAACTGTCCACCAATTCAATGACTGGGGGTGTGTCATGTCAACAATTGTCCCCTGTTGACACATATAAACAAGATAAATGGCTTTGACAGGCAATTTCACTGACACAGAGGTTGGCAATTTCACATTTTCTGGAGGTAGGCCTGCCCCACACAAGTGCTCTGTGTGGGCCAAATAATCAGAGAAAAAAACACAGACTGATCTCGTAGACCTTTTTCATACACCTTTGAATCTGGGCGGCTGGTATCCATTTCTAAATATTCTCCTTATTATCCTATTAATAATAATAATTGTTACTTTTTGGATCCCCTTGAGGAAATTCTTTGTGGCTGCCCATTTAAGGCGCCTGAGGTGTCTTGTCCATGTCCATGTAAGGTGGAGAGGTGGTGTTGAAGCAAAAACAGAGCCTGCATTAAACTTCATCATTTTGATGGACAGGCTCCTTAAAACTACTATATGCAATGTAAGCAAGAGCGAGCACACTTTGAATTGGTCCACTCTGTGCAGACCTTTCCTTAACCCTTCTTCTCTACTGTCAATTTACTGAGTTCTGCAAAGTCCTTAAGGTAAGGCTAGAATCCACATGAAAATTACTCAGATCAACTTTAGAGAAAAAAGGGCCAGACAAAGCTCAGACTTAACCCCACTGATTATAATCTCAAGATGACAGTTCACAGATGATAAACCTAACCAATCTTATGGGGCTTGAGAGGTTTTGTCAGGAAATATGGAATAAACAGCTCAAATCCAGGTTTGCAAAGTTTATAAAGATTTAACCAAGAACACTCAAAGCTATAATTTTATATCAAAGTGGTTTCTATAAAGTGAACTGAGGGTCTGTTAGCTTCTGGCATATGCATTTCAGTTTTTAATTTTGAATACATGTATGTATTTATTGTATGTATGACTAGGTGCCCAACTGGTAGCAAGAAATCTAAATGAATCATCTACAATGTAAATGACTGATCTCCATCTTCATTCGTTAATACCTTACACTGACAGATGTAAAAGGTGTGCGTTGGAAGAAATGTGCTAGAGTGTGAATAACAATCTAACGTAGTGGTTCACTCAGCTGTGAGCCTTGTGCTTTGTTTGTTTGTGTATGCGTACCTCAAGGCACGCACATACATCCATAGCAAACATTATGTTGGCACACATGGAGATGCCCATAAGTACGTATCTTTGCTGTGCGTTTGCCCTCGTATTAATATCACTTGTCAGTGTGCAGAGCGGTGAGCTGAGGACCACAGATACAGCAAAGCCAAGGTCCAAGCAGGGGCCACATTGATCAAAGGGCCCCTCCAAAGCCCCAGGAGGGCCACTAATGAGGCTGTCATCATGCCATGTCCTTGCTGTCCAACAGCCTCCTCTGCTGTCACACACATCTCTTGTACATCAAACACACACATACACGCACACGCAGTGCTTACTGGTCTAAACGACTCAGCATTTTCTCCTTAGATGGGGTTAGTACCAAGAGAGTTCAAAGGCACGACTGTGTCAGACTTGCAAAAAGAGAGAATTGGGGCTGTTTCAATCGTGTGTCCTGGGTTCAACGCTCTGACCTCAGGAATCTGAAAAGGTCAGGAAAGGCGGAACAGAAACTGCTAAACAACACCACACAACGTAAAGGTTTCGATTTTATACATGTGTCAGAGAGAGGAACATTCAGGGAACATTTAATTTGCACTTATCTGTCGACTGGTTGTTTTCACAGGAAGTGAACCAGGGGCTTGGCTGAGCATTTCTGTCTGTCTGTATTTTCTCTGAAAGTAATAGTGAGAAGAACAATTTAAACCCCTCTCCTACTTAATTCGAAGTTTGGTCTTATGTGGAAGAGATCCGAAATCAAAGGAGAAACTTGTAGGGGTTAACCTATGTGCTGTACAGCAAATCCCTGCATCCAGGTCAAAGCCTCGGGGCTTTATGTATGGTGGTTTTTACCACTTCAGCATCTTGTTACACGTTTTGTGCTGGAAAATAGAATCTGCTCTTTGTGTGTGTGTTTTATCATTAGAATTTAAATAGAGTGGAATTCAAAATTCTCAATTTATATTAGCAAGGTCGAGAGAAGCTACATGACTGTTAGTAGAGGTAACAGATGGGGGAAACCAGTTCTGTAATATTATGAATAAAAGGGTTAGGGTTAGGGTTACTGACTACAGGCACAAACTGAGGAATTAGCATTAGCCTGTCCAAATAAGGGGATCAGCTGTTTCTCATCTAGCCCGTCTCTGTAGGCTCTTTCCTTCAGGTGTTTTCAAGCAGGCTCGAGGGTGTCACTGACACTGATCTTAGCTTAGCAAAAGACTGCAAGGAAGTCGGTGAAAACTCAGTGACGTGGTCGAGCCCTGATACGGTGACGATGCAAGTGTTATGGGAAAGTAGTTGCTCATAGGCTTCTAGTGTCTGAGACATGTGTGCTGCCTAGTAGTATCAGGCTGAAGTCAAGAATCAAACGGCAAGAGCAGGTAGACTTATTCTCCTTTATCTGTGCTAAAAATGATTCCAAAAGGCCCTTAACGTTCAGAAACACAGCCTCACGGATGGGTCACCTATTTCAGGGCCTGGTATGTATTAGCAATATGGCTACTGTTATATTCTAGTCTCTGCAACAACCCACAAGGATCAATGGACTTTCATCAAATGCATTCCTATTAAATGTTGTGCGTAAAGGTCGCTATACACTATACAACACTTTGATGGCCTGACAAAACCAAAAAAATGTCATTGTTTAGCACTGCAGTAATCCATGGTTCACACCTCTCCTGTGACCTGAGGAGTGGTGTGAACCACACTAGTATCTACTCAAAGAAAACATCCTGCCAGTAAAATAATATCTAATAGACCATGAGTGCATCCAAAATACATAACAAAGTGAGTCAGCCCATGTTGAATGGGAGGAAAAGAGCAAAATTGCTATCCTGCAGATACACTCGAAATGTCAGGTCTGGTAAGAACAAGTCAAGGCTGCCTTGACAGAGCAATATAATTTGAACCCAATTTTGTGACTCAACTAGATATATCTTCTCCTTTTCCTTCCGAGTGAGTGGAAATATCTGCCACTGTCATTTTTAGAGGAGAGGAGGGAGGTAATGATGCGTGGAAAAGACGGATTTAGAAGATGGTGTTGGTGTTGGAGGATGGTGTTTGTGTGCCCTGTGTGTGAGCGTATGAGACAGATAACTTCTGTGTATGAGCATCAGAGACTACGACAATGGAAGAAAGTGGCTCTGTGAATGTGTGGATCGTATGCGTACGGTATATATGAGCTACTGCTTGGTGCATATTATGTCGTATCGTGTGACGGAAGAATGCGAGAATGCGTTGTCATCCATGAGGTCCTGTCATCACCAGCGTCAGACTTGGGTGTCAGAGCGTCACCTGTGTTGTCGTGTCAGCCATCATATTGCCAGGGTGTCAATCACTGATCTCTAGAATGCATCCGGGTGCCGCTGCGACGCAGAGATGACACTAGCAGCGATGTATTGCACTGCTGGAAGTACCACAGGTTGGGTGAGTCTTTGAGCAGCTGACAAATATGAATGAGGAAGGGCTGAAAGTGGTGCAGGCGTGTGTACACGCACAGAATTGTGATGTGTTTGTGTCAAAATAAAGAAATATAGTGAGGTGGGTGAAGTGAGTGAGCATGAATTGACATTTCACTGACAGTCAACTTAAGGCAACCATAAAACATTCAGGTGGAAGCAGGTGCAAGTCCACCACTGGCAGGTCCAACTCTAGAGTATGATCTGGAACTGTGATATGTTTTATATATACCCGTGACGCCCAAATCAAAACAACAGCCAGCTATTTTGTCTTGCCTCCTGACTTTCTGTTGTTTCCTCTATATCGCTGTAATGTCAAAGCTGAGGTATTGATCACAGTCCCCCGACGCATCTGCATTGCTGTGCTGGAATGGAGAGGGGGAAGAGAAAAGAGAGGGATGGAAACTGAACGAAGGGGGGTGTCAGGATGAGGGAAGGACACAAAGAAAGATTAACAAGAAATAAAAGCAAGAGAAAATAAGAGATGAGGAAAGTAAGAGTGGGAAAATCTGATAAATGCAGCTGGTGTCGGTCGGCACTTTCTTCCTACAGAGGCGAGAGGAATAGATCCATGGCCTCCCACCTGCCTGTCATCAACTGGTCAATAGGGAATCCCTATTACAGTTTCTGCCTTGCTGGCTGTGGATATGGACTTGACACAACGGACCCACGGGAGGTTATTGGCTGCACTCTCCTTCAATAACCGCTACCCATCTCCCTCTAGCTCTTCTACATCAATCAGCTCTGTCAGCCAAGTTTGTGAGCTCACAGTTTGTTCTGGCCCTTCCGTCTTCTCTCCTTTGTTTCACATGCTTCCTCCATCCTCTGAAACACGTCTCAGACTCCTGTACCTGATTTTTCTTGCGTCAGAAGCTTTGTTTCATCTCCCCTTGCAGCCTGGCTTTCACACCCTTACTAATGCCATCCTTTTTCCGCTCTCCCTCCTCCGCTTTTCTCTCCCACTGCATGCACTGGTCCAATCCACAGCAGACGATTCTATAAAGCTCACAATTTGTTGCCAGAGAGACAGTGGCCCACACACACAAGTGACCTGCTCATTCACGCCATTCAAATAAAGAGCGAGAAGAAGCGGCAAATGACACGATCTTAACTATCTGAATACCTTGAACACACAGAAGCGCAAACATACAAAGTGGAAAAGGTTTTCTGTTACACTCACTAGTCAAGGTCCTTCTTTTCTAACTTCAATGCAGGAGTCAACATCCCACTCATCAGAGGTGTTGCCGTGCCACGAGTCTTGTTTAGAGCGGTGTTGGCGCAAGAAGAACTATGCATACTAGAAGAAGCTAAGCAACGCGACACGCGGTGGTCGAGCTTCACAGGCTGGAAGTCTCAGGGCCCCCACTATTACAGTATCAAAGACCACCATGGTGGTGTTGTTGTAAATACATTTTAAATATATAAAATTGGAGGAATCTGAAGCACACAGTAGAAGGAATTAGTGGACATATATTCAGCAGCATAGAATAAATGTAACATACAATGTAAGAAGACAGGCATTAAACACAATAGCAGACCAAAGTGTGTATGTGTGTATATGTATTTCTTTGTTTCTTTTTCTTGTGTATATAACAATATAGTTGACTGTATTGTCATAACGTCCCAACCTTCCTCCCACAATATTCAAACTATGAAGTAACAATGATTCTGATCTCGTCTGTGTCTACACACATTTCTACGTTGCCTAAAAATGTCTGGGCATTCTATCAAGGTTTTCACACATGTGTCTGACTCTCAAATACTTGTCAAGTACTTATGATAACATGATGTCAGACAGAGAAATGGTGTGGCTCATTGACGTTTTAATAGTGGAATAAGCTACGGTGCATCAGACTCTTGCTATATAGGTCGTATTTGTTAGTTGGATCAATTAATTGTGGCTGTTGTGGCATTGGCAGCTCCCTGAAATGAGTTTTTCTAAGGTTCAGTGACTAAAATAGAAGCAGAAATAACATTATATAACCTAACATTTTCTTCACTTAACAATATAGGCGACTCTCCCTTTTTTCCAGCACCATGCTCACAAGCCTCAGACAGTCAATATCAATATTCAGCTACAAACCATACTGAACACTGAATTGCATTTATTGAAAAAAAAAGTGAATAAAAACAGCACGCACAACTAAATCATTCTCATTCAATGAAGAGAAACTAGGACAGATAGATTGCTTCATTTATTTATTTTTTCCTCCAGTTTAATATATTCTACTGTGTCTGGCATGAAACCAACCAAGGCTCCTCTCCATCACCAGCAAACACAAGATTGAATTTTGGGGGCAGAGAAGGGGAAGGGCATGAGAGAGAGAATGATTGAGGCGGACAGAAAGAGTTGGCAGTAGGTGGCGAGGGGTGGGGGTCATGAAATCGGTAAATCTGTGCATGTAAGCGTACTGGGGCGGGAGGCATTTGATTTTTCATATGTCACCTTTCACACAGTCTACAAAGCTGCTGGTATGCGAGGACAGACAGCTAGCATTCAGCGTTCAATCGGACAACATGTCCCTTCTGCAGGTATTCAATTTTTCTTTAATGCTCTCAAAGTATTCTCCTTTTCTTTTTTTAATGGGCCGTCACAGTGACACAGAGGAGCTGCTTTTCCTCAGCCGTATCTCCCCCCGCGTCCTGCTCCCCTCCCCTTCCTCAGTCTAGGATTGTACGGTGCTGCATGTGATGTAATGAATCAGTGGCTACAATAAATGTGGGACTGGGAGTGTGCTTGGTGACCTGACAAACCTCCAACATCCCCACAGGACTCGCTCTGCTCAATCTCCACCAATGCTCTGCCAGGGGGAAAAAAAAGAAAAAAGAAGGATATCTTATCCAAACTATCCCATCACACCCACCGGCACACAAACACACTATTTTATCACTTATCAGGGCACGATGCCATTAGTGCTCCTTGTCTATGTACACACATAAGATAGCACTGCATACATGACCTTGACTAACAGACAGAACAGGGACAGAACTAAACATGCACGAGAGAGCATAGATGCAACTCTACACTTAGAAACAAATCACTCGGTCTCCTGTCAGAACAGCAGGGACCAAAGACAGGAGAGGGAACCGAAAATTAGGCAGACACACTTATTAAACTCACCAGGCATCAGGAACATGGAAAATTAGGTTAATTAGATAATAGAAGAGATTATCTTCACTTAAACACAGCCAGACAGAATTATGACATAAAGAGATGTCGCGTCAGAGAATCCAACCCCCTCCACACCTGATAACCTTTGAACCCTGCCCGTGTTCCACAAAGTGTCTGTGTTATTTCATATCCGAAATAAGAAAACACATGTAATCATTTAGAAAAAGAAGCAGACAGATATTATAAGTGATTCTCATCTCCCATCATACGTAGTCCAAGATGATTTTAATTCTACGGGTACATGATCTCCTGATCATAATCATGGAGATCTCACGATTACAACATTTAATCATAATTCCGATTCTGAAAATCAAGTCATGTATCATTAAAAGTTCATCCGTGTATTTCTCAAAAATAAAAAAAATGAAGAAATTTAGAAAAAAGTTTTTGAATTCCTGAAAATGTACTGTATAATATGGAAAAGGATTTCGCCTTGGTAAGTGAAACAATTGGTCAAACAGTAAACACAGAGACTGTGAAAGAGGAAGAGGCCTGTAGGACGAGGGTCTGAGGACAGTGGGTGTCACTGAACAGCTTCTCCCTTGATGCAAGCTTCACATTTGACTTTTTAAACTTCTAATAGACTTCACTTACGTGTGCATGTGAAGCACTTTGAATCACCGCTGTGTATGAAACGCGCTACATAAACCAAACCTTGACTTGACTCGTGATTATGAATTGGAGATGTAACGTCTAAAAATGCTGACGGACAAATTTAATTATTCATCTGCTCTAAAACGCTCATCTCTCTGCTAGGAAATATGATCAGGATTAAGAAATGATATATCTAGTGAGGATAATTTCTATTGGCTTGTAAAATATTACCACCCCCATTCAAAACACATCCAACAAGACCTCAGTGTTGAAAGCTCTATTATACTATGATGAATAAGGGGGAGTAAAACTGTCTTCCCTGCTATCTCAGTGTAGGAGCCCACCACTGCAGGCATTCTGAGTTTAGTCGGCATTCATATGACACAATGGACTTCATGTCAAAGTATATTAGTGATAAATGCAAGAGAGAGCGAGTCATGACAGGGATCACAAAGGTGGAGGTTGTGTATATGTGTAGCTGTGTGCATGTGTGTGTCTGACTTCCCGCATCGGAGACGTCAGCGCCGCAGATCATCAGTATTCTGAACGAGCGCGTCCCGCTTCCATCAGACGCCTCACACCCACCCCGGGCCTCCATCTCCGTAATGCGTAGCACGCACGCGTCCATGCGTCGACGCATCCACACAACTTATGTGTCCACAGTCAACTTTTGTGGCGGAAAGAAAAAAAATCTGCCGCATGACGAAGATGATGATAAAGCGCTCAATCACAAACTATAGCTGTAATTTGCACAGGAAATCCAATTCAAACAAAGACATAAAGAAAACTTGATGGTTTGTGCTCGTTTTCTGCAATTAAAAACTGAAGAAAGCTTACTTAAGGGTTTATAGGCTGAACTGAAAGCTTGTAGATGATTGCATTTAAATCTCTTGCTTTCAGACTCAACCTGAGGATTATATGAAGAAAACCCAGGTAGAGCTCGCAGCAGATTGTTGGGGAACTTTTTTCAAAGGCGTTGCATGCAAATATGTTCTACACATAATGATAGTAGCTTGCAAGGCAGACAGCTGAGCCCATCTGCCAAACCGGTAAGGTGATCCTCGAATGGAGCATTAGAAACTTTAAAGAGTTATTTGTGGAAATGCTTTGTGCTTAATATGAACGAAGTAGCGACAGTGCTCGGCTGAAAAGCCACTAAAAAGCCACTGTGACAGTGGGAGATGATAACGCCGCACTGGACTGCTCTAACAAGTTAACCCTGAAAAACCGTGGCCCATCACGCAACTCATACATCAACCAAATAATCAATGATAACTACTTCAGTCGCTTAACAACCCTGATCAGTGCACAATGTTAATGTCTCAGGTTTTCCCATAAACAGTGTCTTTAATGACAGAGCTGAAAAGAGGCCTGTCACCCACAGAGCAGAGAATCGCGGGCCTGTGTAATTAGAATCAATAATTCACTTTCCCCTTTTCTGCCACTGCTCCATTCAAATGTCCCCACACAGACTACCACTTCAGGGTCACAGTAATTGGACTGAGATTTTTTTTTCTTTGTCCTCCACTTCTTCTCTTTCCACCTCAGCAGACTCCCATCAGCTAAATGCTGGGGAGACCATTCTTCTTGGGGTAATTGTCTTCGACTGCCATATGAAGTTTTTGCTGCCCTTTTTCAGGTGCTGGTATTGTTCCTTTGGACTGGTTATTTTAGGAAGAAGCATGACTTTTAATCATTGCGTGTATGGGTGCCAGACAATGAGAGAATCATGTTATTTATCCCCCTGGCGATAATGAAGCCTATTAGAGGTCTGAAAACTTGCACCCACTAAGTGGATGAGCAATAGGACATGGATTTCTATGAGTACTAACTAGAATAATTATAGGATTTGTTCAGTTTCTTCACTTGGATGGTGGATTTAATCACCATCAAACAAGGAACTACCCATTGTTCAAATTATTTGACTGAAGGTAATTACACCCTGCTGTTAATGTAACATACTTCAATTGCACATGTTCGAATTCATTTTCATTCCCTGGGCAATTTTCAAGATGAATTCATCACAATTAATACGTACGTACATCATCATCATCATTTCCAGCACAGCCACCAACACTGATCACTGTCATTGCCACCATCGACACACGCCATCATAGTTTAAACCACGATAATCGCCATTGATCGGCATCGGTGCGACCGTCGTCATCATCGTCAACATCATCGCTGGAGCTGTCAAATGTAGAAGCTTTAAACTTGTGAGGTGAATCACAGTCAGTGTCCGGCCTGAGATTGCTCTGGGACATTGTAAAGATCATGGCTACCTAAACACATCTATGCTTCGGCACAGGCACACTACAGCTGCAGCTACAGTTCTATCTGTGGGTGTCACCCACAGAGGCATAGATAATAGCAGTTGTGAATGGCTTCTCTGTCACTCTGCCATCCCCGTCTCCCTGGCTGGGATTTAATGTGACACTTATAGCTATTGCATGGCTTAGCCCCCAGATAGCAGGGAACTGTGCCTGAATGGAAATGAGATTGTCATCTGTCAGCTTCCCATCAAACAACTGGGAGACTGACAAAGTGTGTGGGGGGGAAAAATACTGGGTGATGGAGAGGAAGAGGAACCCTGTAAATGCCTATTATTTTTGACCCCCATCATTGATGCCCTTCTCTGAAAACGGCAGCGCTAGCATGGCTCAGAAGCCACAGAATACAAATGTGGACAGACATGAATCATTTGCTAATCTCACGTAGGTTTCATCACCCAGTGGAATCTTTCATTTTTCTCCACATGACGTAACCAACTAGCGGCGCAGCCATGCAAAAGAGCAGCAGGTTTCCACTTACATGTGACCTAAAAAAAAAGGACTGCACAAACACAAACCACGGCAGAGTGATTCTGCAGCCCACCGACGGCACAAATCACTTTTGTTATTTCACGATGTGTTCCTCAGATATGAAGTGCTGTGTGTGTAAGTATTTGGACAGCCAAACAATTTTCTTCTCTTTATTGTTTTGGCTCTACACCCAGCACACTGGATCCAAAATGAAACTATGACTAAGAGGTTAAACTGCTAACCTTCGGGTTTAAAGGCATTTGAAGACGTGGGATGTGAGCCAGTCAGCAATTGCTTGGGTTTATACCGGGGCTGCTCTGGTGGCCTAGGCATTTATGTGCAAATAGCCCTTAGCCACGGTCGGCCAACCCTGGTCCTTAGGGGCCACAGTCTTGTTTGTTTTCCAACTATCCCTGCACTCACAGCGTCTGATTGTCTGAACACACCTGATCCAGGTAATCATACAGTGGGTAGGGCAGGGATAGTTCAGAGAATAAGCAGAGATATGGGCCTCGGGGACCAGGATTGGCCACCTCTGCTCTAAGCCCTTCCTTATGTCATATCTCTATTTCTATCTGTCCATTCAAAACATAGAATGGCATTTTTTTATTTATGTGTTTCTATTACATCTATTAAACCTGGGCTGTTGAACACAACATGGCTACATGTCAGATTCAGAAATTAAAGATTACATTACGTTCTTGTATCCAAAAACAAAACAACAAAAACGTAACTTTCTGTGCTACATGGGTAAAATACCTAAGACCTGCCTAAGGAGCCTTATCCAAGCCTCCTGAAGGTGACAGCGGCAGGGACCAGGAGGCCGGCGAGCTGAAATCAAATTAGCATCACAATAAATCAGCAGTAGAGAGACAGCAGTCAGAGTAAAGGTGAAGGAAGAAGGCCATAGATTTTCTGCCACAGAGGTGACTTGCTGTCAAACAGGTCCCTGGGGGAGTGCCATACACGAAGACTTCAGAGGTACAAACATACCCACATGCACACCAACTTCTTGCACGTAACAAAAGCATACCGTCACTCACACACCTTCTTCCATGAATTGATTCCTCATATATAAGAAATCGTGGACTGTGGCTAAGTTGACTGGGTGTACTGATAGGACAGTGATCGATATTGATGTCCCGAGTAGTAGTGAGAGCAGAGCTCACTGATGCACAGTAGGTGCTGTGAATTGTGTTACAGCACAGCACACAAACACACACACACACACACACGTACATACCAGTTGTTAATTAGTCAGCCTGACAGAACATCCCATGGCAAGTCAGGACAACTACAGCTGAATTAGACCAGAGTAGCAATTGCTGCAAACAAACAGTCACAGACTTACACACAGTCACCAGGGAGGGTCTCCGCACAGTATGAGGGCCTAATTAAGACACAGAGATAATTGGGAAATGGAGGGGGGGGGGTCAGTGTGTGTGTGTGTGTGTGTGGATATGTTTATTTCAAAGAGATGTTCAATTACTCAGAGCAACACAACATGCGCACAGACACCAACAATGCATTCCCTCAGGAGGTCACACAGAAAAGGAGAAAGGTGCTGGGGAAAAGGGAAAAGGACAGAAGCCACAGACAAACACACACTCAGGGACACAAAGGCATACACTGAAGGGGTATATGCCAAATTTAGAAAGCGAGAGGCTGGATGAGAGGTCCCAGTATAAGGAGGAGGGATGGAGGGTGAGGGAGAAACAGAGAGAACACCAGATGAAAAATGAGGTTTCCTTGCAGACAGGCCTCAGACGACACCGCACACTCCCAACACAGCAGAGCCTCGGGGATACACAGTGAATTTTGGGTAATGCGGTCCGACGTGCCACAGCACAGTGGCCCCCTGACTGGCTTCTCTGATTGGGCCGGCATGCTCACAGGACATCACGGAGGCTCCTGATAGGCTGCGGCACTTCTCCAGGCAGCCTGTGAGATCACAGTCTATGTAGGTTTGTCCTCACACTAAGGTCGATAGGCAGCTGAAAGTAAGCTACACAGCATTTATCAACATCGGGCGATACCACGGTCTCATTCGAGCTGTAAAATTGGATAAGATACAGGAAGAAATCGTGCCTTTTATGTCAGTGATTTGATAGAGTTTGCACGTGTAAACGGTGTGCAGCATATACTTTTCTATAGGTTCATGTTTTCATCTTCTAATAGGCTACACCTTCTAACCCTAACCCTAACCCTGACCCTGACCACAGCTGGGAGGAAACTCACCTATGTGGGGTTCATGGACAACTGCTCCACCAACAAACTTGCCCCCATATATAAAGTCATATTAGTTGAATGCAACAATGATGACTGCGACGGAGAGTGCTCCACTTTGGCCTTATTCTTAGTGGCATTTACAAACAGAAACACATCTCTCTTCTCTAGCTGCAAGATATTGTGTATTTACTAGCAATGTATCATGCACTAGCGGACACATTAATCACCATAAAGAGGACACAATTAGAAAACAGGTTTTGACCCAGCGCACGTCTGATTTGCTGTTGCACATTCTCAATGTGAATTTGAGGTCATTGTGCTCTGCTAATCCAGCTGCCATAATTTGGGCTTGGGCAAATGTTAAAGGATATCCCTCACCTCTTCCTCATCATATATTTGAATCCTCCCTCTCCACCTCCATTTCTCTCTACTTCGCAGATACAAATTGTGCTATTATGAATGAGCTGGCTAATGAAGGATCCATCTTGTGTGATTAACATTTTCCTAGGCCTGGGAATTGTCTGTGGGTTCAATTATCACTCAGGAGCCCACCTATTGTTCAGGTGGCATGCGCCTGCTAAGTGGAGGTTTATACCTTCAACACTGTGCATTAGTGCACATCAATTATGCAGGTGGCGGCAATTACATATTTATGTATTCTGATAATTACATTTTTAATACAGCAGATGTCAGCCTCATTTATAGCAGTTAATGAAAATGAATGACAGCCATTTTACAGTGGGAAGTGCACAGGAGTGCGGAAAAGTACACGCCTGAGAGGCGGTTGAGCGTGGATGGGTTTGGCCGTGTGGTGAATGAAAATGATGTCTCCTTTGTTGATTGGAAACGCTTAAGTAACACGAAGATATATTTCCATTGTGGTGATAATGACGAATTTGTATAATCACGCACGAAATGCTGATCTACAAAATGGCTGCGACGCATTCATCTCACCCATTTGTACCGGTGGTTTTCATTCACAGGGCGAGTGGTGCTTATCCCCAGGCAATAGAATATGTACTATATCTTGCACTACATCATTATTTCTCACTCAACTTTGTCAGGTTACGAAAGCCTGAGAATATGCCAATTAGCTCCTCTGTGTTGTCAACCAACTCTGTAGCCCTCTTGCATAACTGGAGGTGTATGCTATAAAAGGAACTAACTGGGACAGAGGTATGCAGGGAAGGAATCAGCAGCATCCTTAGGAGCAAAAGTACCATCTACTCAAACCCATGATGTCCACTGACATCTGAAAAGCGAGTCCCCGCCTATGAATGGCATCTCTGTAAAAGCAGCCCAGCGTAGAATTGACAGTGATCAAACTGCAATTTGTTCTTGTTTTTTTTTTTTTAGCTTTACTGTCCACTCATTTGTACCAACGTATGACTCTTCATAACATGCCTGAGGAGGACTCCGCACATTAACGCGGTGGTCACGTTTCCAGAAATAACAAGTGTCGTGTCTATATAAATATAAAGAGCGTACACGGGGGACGTCATCACAGGATGTAGCCTCTGCACACTGGAGCCTGGAGAAAAGCTTTCTGTTACGCGTCATCATTGCTGATCCGCTCGTGTATCGAGAACTTCCTATATGAATTATTTGGTAGTCGTTTGGACGGAGCGCCGTGGTCTAAATGCAGATTTAATGAAGCATTTGGCAAGTGCAAGGACACTAATCAGAGGAAAACGTTATATAGAATATTGTATAATATAAAACACAGGTGGCTTCAGTTCCCCTGAGCCATTAGACAGGGCAGACGCTTATATGCCTCGTCTTTTCTTACTACTGAACGCCATATAAAATGAAAACAGTACCAACCAAACAGTCTGAGCCACTATGACACTGTGTTGTTTTCAAACTGTTGGCACATTTCTCTGGATTACACCATGTTGTTTTGTCCTTGTTTTACATGCTTTTCTTATTACAGCTCATTTGTTTTTATAAAGTACAAAGTCATTTCTCGACAGATGATTAGATATTCTGAATACAGCCATATCTTTGAAGCTTATTGGCTATGAAGTGCAAAATTGGGCATGACTCCCCTGGGTGGAGGCCAACACTTCTGTCTGGGCTTAGCTAAGTTTATAGAGCTTGTGCATCACGTTGACTTGGCAGCGGAAGGCCCCACACAGACAGAGACAACTGCGAAAATGAGTGCGACATTAACAAGACATGCGAGGGCCGTTGTGACATTCACAGACTTTGGCTTCTATTCACTCTCCAAAGTCAGTGCTGTGTTGTTGACTTGTTTGATGGCAGGCAAAGTTAAGGGCATATGCAAATGATTACTGATCGATCCCTGCCAGCACTCGCAGGGAAACTAGACCTAGGCTTTAGCTGTATGCCTGTCAGTCAACCATGGACTTCTTCCTAAATTGAAAATCCAATACTCATTTATGGAGCTCCAGATATTGTGATTAATTAAAATTTTGTCATGCTGTCAGTTTTTCCTCCTCCTTTCCCCACTGGTGATTCATGGGGTGGAAAAGCAGAGTCCATCTTCCTTACTGTCTCTCGTTCACTCATCCTTCTGCCGCAGCTTTATGCTGACGGAAAGACTCGAGAACGAAAGAGACGTCAAAAAAAGAGGAAACGTCCCAGAAATGACAGGCCAGTGTCAAAACAATTCGCCCGCGGTAATATTTGTGCAAAGGAGCTTTAACATACTGACAGAAATGCACATACAATATTCATTAGATCTCAGGAGCTCCTCAGATGGGTTTCATGTGTGAGCCGGTGACTGACTGGCTTATAATTGTCTTGGTCATAAATCGAGCAACACTGACAAGGACAAAAAGGACATTTAACAAAGATGTGAAATGCGAGAGAATGCCAGGACTCACATTGAGCTAACAAGCTGTGCCAGTAAACAATGCTGTCCTCTTGTCTGCATTATTTGACAAGGAAATTAATACCCTAGAACAGAGGATGCTGAATAAATTAAGTAAACAAGCATCCAATCAAAAATTAAAACTATTTTGGGAGAGAAAATGATTATGGTTGATAATCCTCAGACATGATGACTTTCAAGTGCAGTTTATTCATTAACCTTTTTTCCTCTTCTGCCGTTTAAGCCTCCGCGTTGAAGCTTCACTGCAACCTGTTGCCTTGGAGACAGTGTAGCTCCATAACGGTGGCGTTTTGGTGGCGGCAGTAACAAGCAGATGAACAATGGTCTGCTTTCTGTTAAATGAAAACGGTTCCAAAGCTGCGTTTGTTTCCCCGACACACTCTGACAGGCACAAACTTATACCGTCGTACATACGTTGATCTAAAAACCAGCTAAGGCTCCGCGTGTCATGTTCTACAGCCACGTCATCGGTTATGAGCAGCTTGCACAACAGTTCCACAACTAACGGGAAAGTTGTCAGCTCATGCAAGACAGAGGAAGTGATTATTGTCTCTTGTAAGTAATTAAACACAGCAAATTACAACCGGTTATTATCTCCTAATTAAGTCTTTGTCTGCGTTCACCTCCCTCTCCTTCTGTTGCATCATCATCATCACCATCACCACCACCAGCAGCAGCATCCTTTTGTTCCGTCTGTGTGCTGTAACTACCCCCTTTGTGGCCTAAATCCTTCACAGAGCCTCTGCTGCACATTTTGTCACAATACATCTCCTCCTTCGTTCCCAACTTTCACGCTTTAACTATTTCCTCCACTTCTTGCAGAACATCTTCGCACACAATCATCCCAAAGAGCAATAAGCTGGTTTTCTCCACTGGGGAAACAAGGAAATTGATGGATGAGCTGGCTGGAGCTTGCC
The DNA here is from genome assembly GCA_032270685.1 of Microctenopoma stevenorrisi. Taxonomy (NCBI): domain Eukaryota; kingdom Metazoa; phylum Chordata; class Actinopteri; order Anabantiformes; family Anabantidae; genus Microctenopoma; species Microctenopoma stevenorrisi. The sequence continues at coordinate 8,738,563 of JAUMTR010000015.1, forward strand.
ATTTTCCAAATCACGTCCCAAGGACCTTAAAAGCAAAAGGGATGAAAACAGTATGGGGCTCTGCTGGTATCAATCTGCCCGCTGCCCGTCCCTGACGGATGGCCCAAACAACTATCCATAATTACCTGCTTGTTAACAGCAAAGAGAACACAGAGGACAGAGGCAGACATCCCTCCACTCCAACATGCTTTTCCGTCACTGTTACGCCTTATTCTTCTTTACGGACACAGCAGTGGGAAGCCTCAGGATGTTTCTCTCGTTGTCTCTTGTTCGGAGAAATAGGCATCAGTCATCAAACTTTGGCTTAAGGACAACCTTGCTACGGTCAATGTAATGGAGTGCCGCCCAGCAACTCCAGACCCGCAGATTGATGCCGGTGTGTTGATTTATGCCGAGGCACACCCGCCCAAGTTAGTGGAGTCCTGACAGCTTTATAGATGAATTAAGCACGTGGCTACATGGAAAGCATAAATCTCTCAACTAAAGCTGCACGATTTGGCGAAAAAGTAATATTCTGATTACTGCGATCAATGTTGCGATTGGGGCCTAATAAAGATCAAGGACAATACACATAAGTGATCATTTCAAAATGTGTCTCTCAACTCAAACGCATCTGTTCTTATAATACTGAGCTATTATCATCACATGTTATGGATCAAGTTAAATTTAACTCAGCAGCAACAAAAGCAAAGAAGTATTTTACATACGTCAACAAACAATGGGAATAAATGGCTGCTGCACTCCCCCACACACAGTGAAGGAGTCACAGCCACACGACAGTAGAAAGCAGAAAGTAGTTCATGTCTGGCCAAAGGTCACTAGATTTGCCGCTTTAGTTGCTCTTTTAAAAAAAAAGTCTCCAAAGGGTTGTGATCCATCTTTAGCGGAGCAACCCTGCACACAGCATGTGGTCACACGCAGTGACACAGCCCAAAAAGAGACAGGAGCGTAGATAATGAGCCAACTGCACACAGATAATACACATTGTTATACGTAAATACTTTTCATTTTATTTATATCAGACCTTTGCGGCTGTATAACCACGAAGGCAGACGCAAAGGCAGGTGCATTAGTGATTAATCGGGCAGCACTACTGGTACTTTTAACCATCAACCTGAAATCTGCTCTGTTTTACTGGCGTCTACAAATATCGGATTAAGATCAGGATCCAAGGTCGCAAAAACGAAGCCTTTTAAAGTTCATTGAGTCACTGGACTGGAACTTCTTTTTAAATTCAGAGTCAATGTTTGGTTCACTTTGAAGTCTTAGTCCAATGTTGCTGAGTGGATTTAAGTGAAACTGATGCAAAAGAACAGATTTAAAGTCAAAGTTCTGACTATAAAAAGTGGTCAGGCCTACCACAGCAAATTAGTGGCAGAACCGACTATGTAGGTCACAGACACCCTTTTAACATCCACCATCGTTATTTGATCAGAGTTAACAAAGCTGATCAAATAACGAGCTAACTCGAGCAGGAGGGAAACAAATCTCAAACCAAGGGCCTGGACCAATCCATCAGGGAGCAAAACAGGATGAGAGGAGGAGCGTCAAAGGAAATTAAATCAAAGGGAACAACACAAGGACTCCGATGGAGAGATAATGTCCACACCCACTCCCCCCACACACATTCCTCTCCATCATCACTGCTACCAGACAGATGGATGCAGTTTTAAAAAGGATAGTCCAAGGAAACTTTTAATGAACAAGAAGCTGGCTGGAGAGCTTTTTGAATTATCTCATGGTCGATAAGCACCCCACGACGCAAATGGCACTGCAAAGGGCTTTGGTCAGATAAACAGCATCTTTTCAGAAGGAGAACAAAGGAGGAAGCTAACGCTCGAGGAAAGATTAGCAGGGTCTCTCTTCGTGGATTGTCAGGGCCATCGGACAGGATACGAAAACTGTGAACGAGCTGCAGGAAGAGTAGGGTCGGTTTATTTTAACACGTTATGTGTTTTTTAGCTGTGTACAAGCAGCGTGCGCAAAAAAAAAAAAATCACAGAAAAAACGAACAAACAGATTGAATGCAGATTGCTACATATACTGTGTGTGACCAAATATGCCGCCATAAATCCTGCCTGTAGTGATTGAAAACAATCAACTCTTCATTAATGTTATGTGTTCGAATTGTGAGAGGCCAAAGCCAAAAGTAAAAGTCTGACAATCAAGCTTCTTCATTCTTGTCATAACACTGTAGGAAAGTTGTTTTGTTAATCTCAGAATGTAGGACAGGTTTAGCTTCATCTTCATCTTCTACCACGATGGATGCGTACAAGAAAGCAGCAGGCAGTGTAACTGTAGCACATGCCAAACTCTGCGACCCACAACAGAACGGATGAACCGACAAGTACGACGCTCGCCCGTCTTCCAGAGAGTTGGACAACTGTTTTAGATTTGCACGTTTTGGAAAATGAGTGACACCAACAGGAGGCAGGAGCCAGATGGTAGTTATTTGGTTTAAACATGCAAAATCACTGGTATGGTCCTTTAAATATGTTGCAGGCCATCCATCAGCTCTAGTGATCATTAAAAAACACAATAAATGATGAGAAAAAGTTAATACAGAATTTTGAGTTACATATATTCAATGCAAAGAATTCCAATTAAATTTCCTCTACCCTATGTCTTTAAATCACGTCGGCTTTTGTACTGCATTGCAGATGAGGAGTCAAGTCATCTGAGCCAACAATGGTACACTTCATTGACCCCAACAGCATTAATGAGATCTACCTGCTCGCCTAATGGACAGGCTCCCATGGGGACCTGGAATGGCTCGGTTTGATCCCAGCAAGACCAGTATAATTGTCTCTGTGCCGTTTTATGTGTTGTTTGGGTCCAAGGTAAGTTAGCGGTGAGCCTGCGGAGACCAGCCTTCAACAGAGCTTTAAAATATTTATTGAGCTGTGAAGGTGAATGTTTTAATGACCTCTCATAAGGAGGGAGTTATTCTATGTAGTTAATGTGTTAAATGCTGAGCTGAGCTCTGCACATTAACCCAGGTGAGATATGCACTGATAATGTTGAAGAAAGAAGCATTTTCAACTCAGCAGTTTCAAACTGGAAAGCTAAATGTATTATTGCAAAAGTTGCTGGATGATGTTGAGTATCGTTCTAGAGTACAACCTATGAAAGCGCAGAGATATATGAACGTTGTGCGAAGTCAAAATGATGTAAATGACTGAGAAAATTACATCCTCCGTGATTTCTTCTTGTTTTCATTTCCCTAAGGAAACGACTTCACACTCTGCCTCAGCAAGCAGTAAACATAAAGTGTCAGCTCCGATTTGCAATTTTACCAAACAAACTTCTATCTCCACGTAAAGCCCGTTAGGCCCAATCAATGCCAACAAACTGACACCCAAGGATGAATCTGTTAGAAAAATCCCTTACCCCGGAGAATAGGCCAGCAGAGAGTGCCTTGGCATTCGTGAAGACTTATCTGTCATTATGATCTGAGCCCCTTCCCCCAGTGAGATAATAATAATAATTAGTCCAAGCTTATGTATGAAAAATAATATTTCAGAATGGAAATAGCAAAGAATGCGTTTCTGTGGGACATTTCCACTGTTTTTGAATATCTAAATAAAACTACTGAACTTTTAATTAACGCATTCATTTTTGGACAGAAGAGCAAGAAGTCTTTTATTTTGATAGACATTCTATGTGAAGTTAAAGTGCAAATATGATTAAATTCAGGTCAGCTTCACACAGCCAAGTAATGTGAAAGACATCCAGGAGTCCTTCAGATCTGTGTTAGTGCTGCCTCTGTGGATTTAGTGGGCCAAAGAGAGCCGGGCACAGCATGAAGACATGTCTCTGTGGGAAGTGTGCAAGGTACCAGACAAGGTCTGAGGAAGGGCACTTTTTGATTAGGACCTTTCTACTACAGTGCTTATTTAGAATTTCCACACTGCTGGTTTAAACCAGTAAGGTTACAGGTACTGGCAACCCTGTTAGGATTTACTTCTGGGTCAAGAGCAGGCTGCAATGGCAGATGAATAGCAACAAGCTATGTTGGTATGCTGTCTATTAAAAATATAACTAAGCAAGGAGGATGGAACTGTTGGCAGATTTGCACAGCACATACAGAGATGACAAGTTGTGTGTATGTGTGGGGGCATTGAGTCACCGTTGAAGAAAAAAAAAAGGAATAGCATACATGTGTTCTGTAAAAACCTCCCTTTCAGTCGACTTGCATCACTAAACTGTATAAAGTGAGTCAAAAACTGACATATAAATCTCACCATCAAACTTTCTCTATGGATCTGTGTTGACTCTGTAACATACTTATCACTGGGTGCGAGCAGTATGCACCTCCAAAAAAATGTTTTAGTCTTAAACTACAACCAACACACAGTGTCCTTCGCAGTACGCCAAGCCTGTGGCTACGGGACTGAGGGGTGACTCTGGCTCTGATGTGCTAACAGATTATACCTGAACTCTACTGGAGATAAATCCATGCACTGATGCCCAGTCAGAGCTCAGCAACGCAGTCTGATGGACCACCCCACAGGGACAAAAGTAGCTACCCAAGCATGGAGGACAGAAGAGAAGGAATGTAGGGAGGTACGGAAATGTAAGTATAAGGGGAAGGAAAGAGAGCTGGAGAGCAAAGAAACAAGAACAGACAAGGGGGAGAGGAGGTACTGTGGAGTAAGGGGTCCTGCATGTAAGGCAAGACACGGTCAGTTACCCCTCTGTACTTCAGTAACACTACAAGCTGAAAGGTAAAAGACGGGAAGGTTAAAACGTAGTGGCAGTGGTTGGGGGGTACAGTTGTTTCTAAATCACTAAGAAAGTAAATAAATAAACGAAGAAACGGAGGATTTCTGTGACTGGGGGGACTAAAACACGTACTACATGAGCCACAAAGCCAATTCACATCAAAATGGGCACTTTTATTGTTTTGATATGATTTAATATCTTTCCATATTTACTGTTGGTCTCTCTAAATTGAAAACTGTCAAAGGTAAAAATGCACAAAAGCTACTTACGTACATTAGATTATTGACAAAGTAAAGGAATAGATGGAAGGGGATGATCCCTGATACTGAAAGGATCAGGTGTTGCTGCAATGGGATGAATCCACAAAACATTTTTGTGGATCCAGAGTTCTATTCATTTCATGCTAAAATCTACAATTTCATTTAGTAACATTCAGTCACATGTCTTAGAAAAAGATGTATTTATTATTTATGTGTAATAACCATAAGAAGCAAATATGAACTCAGAGGCCCAGGAAGGGTCAGGCATATCCAGCCCCCAATTGAGATGTTCCTCTCCTAACTATGTTCAGGACAAACAGTTGGCAACGAGTGAGCTGCTTTTCAGAATGTGGTGTCTTTGGAATCGGGCCTGATTAGTGGAGACTGTGGAGATTATGGCTGCACTGTGGTGTGGCCTGCAGCTGAGAGTGCAAACCCTTTGCCAACAAGAGATGAGACAGACATGACAGAAGCTTTAACGGACTTCTGGAAATTCCACTACACACCGAGTGTAAAGTGCTGCTGAGTGGACATTTAGCTCAGTGGGTCGTCTTCAAACCCAAAGGTGAGCGAGTTCGATTCCTTTACTTTACTTAGCAGACGCTTTTATCCTAGCGCTGGGTGTCTGGCTCAGGGACACACCTGGTAGGGGATGAACTAGGAGTAAGACAGGGTTTCGAACCTGCGACCTTCTGCATCACAGTCCGACGCTTAACCCATTGAGCTACCAGGCCGCTTTTTTTTATCCAATTCCTTCAAATTGCTGCTTTGCTCATGAGTTTGGAAGCCGCAGAATTCCTGGTCCACCTGATAAACTTCAGAACAATGCAATCAGAGGGTGGAGGCACACAAGCTCTTACTGCTTAGTCAAAATGCCACAGACGGACTATGGTACGAAACTTCATTGCCCTAGTTTCCCATTCAGATCTGAACAAACACATACCTTTTCCTCAAGGTTTTCACTGCTCAGTATGTCTGATGGAGAACCGTCATCTTTAAAGCTCAAAGCTTGGCATCATGGAGAAAGTGTAGTGTGCATGTGTGTAAAATCTTATGGAAAAAACCTACAAGCAGCTGTCATGTCCCTCAAAACTGTGTGCTTGCGACATACGTATTATATAGATCCATAGAGGTACCTGGGGTGCTTCCAGAGCATGACTTACAGTTTCCCCAATTTTATTGAGGAGAATTAGAGGCACAGAGAAAAGGATGGAGAGATGGAGACAAAGAAGCTGACATTTTGATTAAGGTGCCAACACATTTATATTCGCAGTTTCAAAATGTCTCCTATGTATTTCCCACTAGACACTTGAGGTTATACAGGACAGGTATTCTGTCCCAACTTCGGCTGTCAGGCATCGATCCTCCCTAGATTACACATCAGATGCAGTCACAGTTTATGGCACGACAAGTGTTATAAATTATGGAGCAGCTAACGCATGACGACTCTGTCTCCAGGGCAGATTTGCAATGTACCTAATGGTAGAATTAAATGTATAGTTTAAACTGATGAAAAGGTCAATAGCATCCACAGTCTGGAGCTGGGATACTACTGACCTTGTGTAAACATCAGATTGAGTGGAATTATTCAAAATGTGGATATTTGTTTGATGTTCCTCTGTTCCCAAAGTCCCATGTTACCCAGTACACAGTATAACGACATTTGAAATGACTCAGAGATAATATGAATGTGTCTCCATTTACTCTGAACACAACAATGTATACTCTTAGGGCCCTGATTAAGACACTGAGAATGGTTGCAGAGATGGAAGTGGGAGCCAGGAAATGTGCCAACTCTGCACTCTGGGAACCACCTTCGCCTTATTTACTGACAGACCCATCGGCGATCATTTTGATTTTATGTTAATCACTCACACGTACATTTCTGTTACCTTCTCCATCAATTCAAGTCTGTTTCCATTCCATCCTGAACCAAAGCAACTAGGACAAGTACAAATAATCTCACCTAAATGCTGCAGAAATCAGATCAGCTGGAAATCGTGTTTCCACAGTATCCAGCAGAGGAAAAATCAGGGCACAAGCCTGATTCTGAATTATTTTCTCTGCATGCTCATACAACTAGTTGAAATGTGTTCCAGTCAAACCACACAGTTGAAGTAAACTGTAAAGCCATGTACCATAAACTTCCATGCATGTTTATTTAAATGAGGACAGCTGCATCTGCAGCAGCAGCAGCATCTACCACATATACTAACACACTGTCGTGGATGTTAGTGTGTGTAAAAGTGCATCAGCATGTACTCTTGAGATTTTAAAAATTCACAGCGACACCTGTGTTTTGTTTATGGTCAGACAAGGAGCAGTTTCTTATAAATAAATAAACTCTTGTCATGGATAAAGATAATTCAGAAGCTAAATACTAAACCGTTTCATACTAACAGACACATTTTGTCTAGGATGATGACTGCATTATATTCTGTGGCGCATTTGAGCTGCTGTTGCACGGTCATGATGAAAGTGAACACTCAGAAAATCCTGGTATTTTCATGGTGCAGGTAGATTTTATTGGATCTCTTGATGCAGAAGTATCTGCAAACCGTTACTGTGCTTCAAAGGACACCTGAGACAGTGCAGAATGAGCTGCTTCCTTTTCTTTACTTTAGCTGCTTGACAAATGTTAAAAAATAGTAAATTACTGAAAACACATGCTATATGATATATGTGTGATATGTGGTTAGAGTGCATCTGAAAACGGACTTGTAAAAATGTGAGCCTCCCAAAAACACAATTTCACCAGCCGCTGGATTACAGCTGGGTTTATTCAGGTTGCCTGCCAGCCAGGAAGTGTGCCTGTGCACTTCCTGTTTGCAGATAATTGTCTGCCAAAGACCCGACCTGATGTGTTTGGTGTCTCTCATATAATTCCATAACTGTGGTCTGCCTCTTTCCCTTGAGCTGTGCCCTCCCGTATGAGCCTGAGAGGATGAGAAAGCCCTTCTCCTCACTGCTCCGTCTAAATCTAAGTCTCTTTGCCTTGCAGGGTGAGGAGGGGGAATTTTTCTCCCACTCTTCCCAGAGGGAGATGGGTGAATGCCATGCTCACAGCATATAAGAGGATCGCACGGCGATGCTGAGGAGTTGGCCATTTCATGGCAACTCTCCGCCGTGACAGATGGGCAGTATGCTATTGCCATAGCCTAGAGTTTAAAAAACCAAGCTGCTTACTGAGTAAGTGAGAGGCACAGGCAGTGGACTGGGGGCGGAGCTACACCAGGACAGAAAAATAAGAAGTTGAAAAGGAAGACGTGTGAAGCGAGGCATAAACAGCGTAGCCTGACAAAAGGGAGAAAGAAGTGTTGATAAGTATATGATATATATACTTATATACTTATATGAAAAATACTTATTCTAAGTATGCTGGAGATAATGCAACATGGCCCGACAAGAACAGCTGCAACACAAGCACGAATCAAGAGCAACGCGTAAAAAGAAACTGCTGAAGCATAGTGAGAGAAAACGGCATGAGACAGAAAATACTTAACTTGCAATAATATAGACAGTCCGGTGGGAAATTGGCTACATATATTACAAGCCCTGAATTAGTTTCCCACAGGGAGCTCATCAGCTGCTGCGGAGAACCACAAAAACCTTTCTGGACACAATCTAAACGGAGATAATGGTTTTGTGTGTCAGGACGGTAAAAACATTGCATTGGTAATAGGAGAGCTAACATTTTTATTTTTGCCCTGCTTTTACTGTTTTACTGGCATTTATTCATTATATTTTCAGCATTAATCAAATATAAGAAAAGTATCTTTCAATAAAAACAAAGACCACAGGTTAGGCTTTTCATTGACCCATTTATGTCAGTCCTTTGTTGAGAGCAAGTTCCCTGATGCTCAGCAAAATCTCTCTGCCACTTATTGTTGGCATTTATCTGAAAACACTATATTTTACAGTAACAGTAGTTTGAAAAGGCTCTTTTTCTGTTTGGCTTATTTTCTTCTGTTACATTTTTCATCTGCCAGTGGTCAAGATCGTCAATTGTGGTCTTGGTCTAAATGGAAAGAATGGAAATACATTTATTATTTCCAGGCAGTAATGGTAAGGGATTTTTAAATATAAACAAAAACAGAATGATACCAGTGAGGTCAAAAACGCTAATTGAGCCGACAGTAATACATGTTCAGGACTAACGGTACATAACTGCAAGTACACTATGCTAGTTCAGAGGCAGATATGAGGAATCTGACCTTTTTATTACTACAGGCAGGTGCTTTGACAATCCTGAAGTGAAATACAACATAATAAAGACTCTATAAGGATATAAGAAATAAAATGTTACCCATTCCTAATCTACATTTATTAAATAGCTACTGTATGTACACAAACAGGAGCGTTTGTTTTTGTCCTAGTTTCGTGTGGACTACAGTAATACAGTGCATCAGTTCTCTCCTTGTAGAACATTTCAAACTATCCTTACAAAGTGGAACATTTCATTGCTGATTAAAGTTGTACTTTATTCCTTGAACTGTGTGGGTGGAAAGAGCTGCACGACTGAAAAGTGAGAGTTATTTTAAAAAGTGTTGACATGCGAATTGGTCATCTGTGCTTGCGTGTGAGTTGCTGACAACCCCTGAGCAAAGGGTCCTGATACAGGCGATTATTTTGTAAAGCTGAGGTGTGATCCCAGCAAGCCTCGGTGTGTCTCTGGAGCACTGACCAAATCAATACATCTACAGCAGAAATCAAACCCCTGCAAACTGAGACACTCGCACACTCTTCCACCACAGTGTGTATCCTCTCCTCACGGCGGCAATATACGGATCAGGCACTTTCCCAGAGGACCGGGGAAAACTTTCCCTCATTTCCACACACACGTACATGCATACAAATAGGTGTACATGTGCTTTCCTGTTCACTCCTCTTTCTGTGCACAGTTCCACATCCCCTGCAGGGGACCTGGATTTCTTCAGCCTCCAATTTATTGTGAATTACCAGCTGTCGCACCAGCGGCACCACTCAGCACAAGTGATCTTCTCCTTTTCTGTTTATAAACGACTTCCTTCAAGATTTGTTTTGTGCAAAGGAAAACGTTCCCTACCTTCACAACTAGCCGCTGTGCAAAAAACACCCCGCATCTACTATTCATCAAAACATGCACTTTTAGACAAAAAAAAAATCACAATTCAAGCGTCGGAACGTGAGGGAGAAAGAATATAAGAAGCAGGCAACCTTCACATGCTCCCTATGCATTGCAAATCATGCTTATGTTATGCAGCCATCATCTTTTATGCAAATTGTTAGAGTGGTGCAACAGTGTCTTATGCATATTCATGCTGCCAGAGGAACATGGCACCTGTCTGCAGGCCGGCTGGTTACATTAAATCTCTGCATTAATGTTGAGCATATGCAGAGAGGGCAGGAGTATTACTGCACAGGCAGACGTTTTTACCAAGGTTGAGACTTGCTGAAAAATAAACTGCAGCCCTAAAGTAACATAAATGTCATATTTCTGCACTTTACCCTGGGATCTCCACAACTAAAAATGAATCAGCAGCTGTCATGATAACTTTCCAGAGTTGTAAAACCCCGTCTAGAATTACAAACCAATGCACATTGTTTTGGCATCTTTAAATATACAAATAAATATATCATATCACCAGTGCATGAAACCAATACACCCACTTTGTGCAAAGAATGTTTGTCTGAATAAAGCCTATATTTGTATTAATGCATGTGGAAATATTTCACCATGGGTCATACAGGTTTTAATATATATTTAGATTCAAGTCGACTGCCCTATTTGCATTTATTCTAATGCTGAAGATACACTAGTATAAAAACTATGTTATATGCATGGAAAGGTAAACCTGGTATGTCTGCATGCTGTCTTGCTGAATGTGGAAGTATAATAAACAAAGATAAAGTGAGTCCCAGAGGGTAGATGGGTACAGTCAGCCTGCGAGTGTGAAGAGCGCTCAGGCTGAGGTCAGGCCTGCCTGGCCTGGTCTGATCACTTCATCAAGGGGATTTGGGGGTTGTCATAGCCATGACAGAACCAAAATGTGTCAGGATGAGGGCAACAGGCTGCCCATGTTCTCCCGCGTGATGCCAGGGCCCTGCTACAGCGCTGCAGACTTCCCTTTGGGGGTGTCCAGCTTCATGCACCACAGATTTGCCCTAATACATAAAAATGTGCTCTAACACAGACATCTTATATCAGGGTCTCATAGTGATAAACTGCATGTTTGCAGTTTGAATTGTGGTTACTGCTTATGGGGGACTAGGATCGAGCCAGAGGAGACCCTCAACAGCACACAGGTCCACACGTATACCCACACCGAGGTGACTTAAAAACAACACATGCATACATGCACACGGTGACAGACGGGAGTTACGCAGGAATCCACCAAACAACGGGAATATGACGTAGCTAATTAAAATCTACGCTCAGCAAAACTGAACGATGCAAAATGTGAGGACAAAGAAAACAAGCATGCACCATCCAACAGCCCTCCCCTTCGCTGCACTCCTCTCCTCTTGCTTTTAAAAAGCCATCTCAAGTCCGCGCTTCAGTGCTTGCTCGAGTGGGACTGTTGGGATTCCTACACGTTTCTGTCTATATTTATAGAATGTGTAGGTCTCAAACCTCATAAACCTGAGACGACTCATGTCGGGAATTGGCTCTACATCAATAAAGCTGAATGGAATCTCTGCAAATTTCAGGGCTGTGTAATTATCCCTCCGTTAGTGAAGACATCCCGCCACTCTTACAGGGATCCTATTAGAACAGGTAATTAAAGGCGGCGCTGAGGAATGCATGTTGAAAAGAGTCTCAAATATGGGCAATAAATCTCCTGCTCGTCTGTCTTTAGGGTGCTTTGTTTGAGTGTATTATTCAGGAGCCTCTTCTTGGCTGTGGCCTGAGAGAAACATATGCTGACAGGAAGGGGGACGGAGAAGGTGGCCAAGTGGCGGCCATCTTGTAGGTGACCTACTTCTGTTGTAATTAATTGAGGAATAGGAGCATGAGGATGTGAAGAGGGTTTGAAGTTTTCTTGCCAAAGAAAGCCATTTGTCCTTGCTGTGCCTTCAGTATACAGTGTGATACAAATATTTTGGAGCCCTTTGCATCCCCCGGTTGAAGCAATGCCTTTAAATCATGCTGATTTATTCAATTCACACATCAGCCACGGCAACAAAGGCATTCATCATCAGCACCCGATTTGCATTCTGCACCGAGAACGAGCCAGGTTCACTTCCCTGTCGCACCAAATGAGCTTTATAATCCTAATCATATTATAGTATTCCAATGAACATTTTCATCAGCTCCGCTGCCGAACCGCCGATGAGTGCAGCCGTCATCAATTGATTGAACACTTCAGCGTGAAATCAAGGGCTCGGTGCGGCGCGGATATTGACGGTTGAGCGATGACGTGGAATAGAGACAATGGAAGGCAGAGCGTCAATGAGACTGTAAATGGAAACAGTCAATATCGAATAAACAGGCTCATCAGCACTTCAGTGCGCCCTCTAGCTCAGAGTGCTACTGAGGTGTCCGTCCAACTCCCGCAGCTATTGAGGATACACTGTACCGTACAGAAAGCAGCAGAAGCTCTGCACTGGAGACTGGATGGAATTCCTATTTGGAGGAGAGAACTTTATTATGGACAAACGACTCTCATTATGTCCTTCTCTATTGAATACCAGTTACTGGAGTAGGCTTTTAAGAAAGGAAATCTGATTCAGGAAGACTCTCTCTCGCCCATCCTTCGCCATTCTGTTCCTCCCTCGTCCACTCTCTGTTATACACAAGTGAGTACAGCCTGGAGAGTACAGGCATGCACACTTCAATTTAGAAAGCATGAATAAACAATGGGGTTTCCATGTGCTGCAGAAATTTCCCCTGGTGGCATTTACTGACACACTCTACGGCCAATACACCTTCACACACGTGAAACTCACGTTGCCTCTGTGGGACAGAGTGCTGACGTGATGTGAGCCACGCTGTCTCACACACGGACATATAGAAAGTAAAAACATGTTTTTGGATCACACACACACAGAATGTTGCCTTTGCCAATCACATACAGTAGGTTTATGGGTGGGGAGAGGGAGCACAGAATTACTTGCTCACAGCACAGTACACTGTCACAGTGAAAACTGCTGTGAACACAAATCTGGATAATGGTCACACACACACACAGCCTGAAAGTGTACCACTGCAGAGATCTTTGTTACAATCTATTTGGAGCATACTTTCCTTAAGAGGGCACTGAGATGGAAACAAACAGTTCCTGCAATAAAGCCTCCCTTGGTGCACAAATTAGGATAAGAGACTCAGCGTGACTTCGAAGTCCCCATTTGACACATATGTGTGTGTGTGTGTGTGCGTGTGTGAGAGAGAAAAGCATGCTGCACTTCTCTTGTGTGAGATTTCTGTTGTTGAGAGAAAGAATATGCGTGTGACTGCACATGTGTGCATGTGCCCGTTCGGTCCAGCTTCCTTTAATTCTGGTTGCTAAGATAATGAGAATTTTATCTGTGGCTCCTCTGAGGCGCGTGGCTCTGATTGAATGGGAGCAGAGTGTAACGGATGAGACAAACGATAGCGGGCCGGCTAGGTTACACTCAGGCGGGCTAACACGCCGCCAGCATGCTCTATGGGGAAACACGTATAGTGTGTTTGTGCCAGCGCTGAGGGAGGTAATAGAATGTGCTGTGTGACAAAATGGGAGCCCCCTGGATTGTGAAGGATGCCTTGGCCACAGTAATAACAAAACTCACATTTTGAGACTGTAAATAGGACAGGGTAAAACACAGCACAAGGCAGCTCTTAGAAATATCTTCATTATTATTACTTTTAATTAATTTATTGTGCGTGTGTGTTCAACAGAAAAAGACAAAAATGACATCTTCATATACATTTTCTTATTTCCACGATTAATCATTTCCCCCGAAAATGCTCTCCTTAATGACATGCCTGATACGTCTGATGTCAAATTCAGTTTAGCAGGCAACAGATAGGGAGCCGTAAGGTAAAAATTAATGAGATTAATCAAATTAATTAAAATGTACTACTCCTTCTAAATGTGGAACGCCGACCAAGCTAGAAACATTTCGCTCCATTTCTGCAGTGAAACCTTTATAAGGTTATACTCAACATTTTTATGTCGCAGAAGCAGTAATCCCAAAATCATGCCTTGTTTAATTGGCCACTATGACTTTTTAGCTGTGACCCAGAAAGAGAAGCTTATGCAGTAAATGCATTTTACCTGCTCATCTAATTATGGAAAAGAGGATAGGATGAGATGTGTTGGCTAAAAATAAGCCAGAGCGCTAGCCAAGATGTAAATTATATGATTATGTAAAGTAGAATTGTCAAATTGCATATATCCTGGTCAAAAACTGAAAAGAGTGATCTGTCAGTGAAAGCAACAACACACAGATTCACTGCTGTTCTTTCACTATGTGTGTGCTAAATAGCTTTCAGTAGCATTTCTGATCAGGTTTGCATTGGAAGCTATTTTTAGATGTAGCATATACTGTGTGGTGTTTTGTTTTTTTTTTAGGTGGAAAGCCTGAGTCATTTCTAATCTTTCATTTTTAATCTGTTCTCAATTCCCTTTGCTTCCCTTGTCTTCATATGATAAGACTGGAAAAGGAATAAGTTTTGAAATTACTTGTTCGAGCTTCATTGCTCACTATCAAACAGGACCCATCTGCATCAAGCCTCTCTCTCTCTCTCCAACGCGGTACAGAAAATTATTCTCTCATAATGAAGCAGAAAAATGAAAAGAAGAAAAAAAAAAGATACAAAAGCCTCTCAGCTGACTTGTCTGGGTATAAACCTAATGCATCTTCTCCTCTGTCTTGTTTGTCAGCTTTTGCTCTGCGGGGTGCTCACTAATCAAATCTTTTAAAGTTTATCATCAACACAAACACATCTCAGAATCGTTACCATCAGTGCAACCACGTTTTCACACAATCAAGCTTTTTTTCAAATAATAAATCAATGGAGGAACATGGATGAGATTTTAGAAAACCCAATTTGGAAACAATTGGTAAAAAAACATGCTGGGAGATATTGACAAGTGCGGCTAATGGGAAACGAAGCAGCCTGACACTTTTCTGACTGATAGAGCAATTGTTTGGCTCCTCAGTTGGAACAATGGGCATCTCACAGGGAAAAATGCGACATTATCCCACAAATTCAAACTTCAAACAGGAGTGAGTGACTTGATTTATTACCAGCTTAGGACAAATCAGTGACCACTCTCCAGGTAAAAGGGTTTTAAAGGTAGAAAGATTGGATTGACCACTACTATCAGGATAGAAACATCCACGGGGATAAATGGTTATTATGGTTGGTTTGTTTGGGTTATCTTTGTCAAACCTACTAGAACATCTAGGCCACTGGAGGTGGTAGTATACACAGACAAAAGCTGGTTGGTAGAAAGGATGCCATTCCTGAACAGGGAGGAAAGCGCCAACACCATTTAACTAGTCGGATTGTTGTCCTGTCATCTTTTTCACGTGGCTTCGCACCAATTCACACCGTCCAAACATTCCTGTGACTTTGATGACTTCCTCTTAAGCTGCTGTGTGACCACCACAGCTCACAGGTGCCCTCAGCAAAAAGTCTGCTACTCTGGGAGGTGCATTGTGCTTTTACCTTGGTATTCTTTCATTCACCTTCTGTTCTTTCTTTAGGTACTAGTGTTAGCTAGTCCACATTACATCACAAAATAATAGTGCAAAAGTTGGAAGTTCTCTTTCTGTGTGAGCTCCGAAACAGTTAATTCTGGGTCAAGGGTTTGATAAAGTCATGTTGTACAAGCTGGTATTCAAGATAAAACCTTAACCCTAAGTATAACCTTCTTTTTTTTTTTTAAACAATTTCCTAATTGCTTCTTTGGTACTACTTAAATACATTGAGCTTTCTAAGTGCACCCTTAGGGATAGCTCAATGAGATGTGCTTTTAATAATGCATAACAGAGAGGCAGGCAGCCCCTTCAACGGCTAGGTGTTTGGCAACGGAGGCAAAGAAAGTCTCCTTCGTCCAGTACAAATTATACTCGTTTCTCTCTCCATTTGGTTAGAAAACTTTTGACATCTTTTACTGACCTCACACGAAACATCTTTAAGTCAATTTACAAGATAACCACAAACGAGAATACAATTTCCTGTTTCCACAACATCTTTTTAAAAGTGTAAGTCACACACGCTGCTACAGAGCTAGAAATGAGCCCAATAATTTGCTTTATATGCAAATGATTTTTGTGACTTCACGTCGGTAATGTGTTAATGCAATCTCTAGTTGTTAATTGTAAATTATAATTAAGAAGACAAAGGCGGCGCACGTTTAGTGTCTGCTCCATTGTTGGGAAAAGACTGTTATTTTTCACTCGAGAATCTGTATAATAAGCACTGCTGTGCAATAAATAATATTCAGACAGTGGCATTGTTCTGGCTTTCTGAAATCAAAGTAATCGAAACACAAAGCTTCATCTCTGACTGCAAGCCTTAAATTGCAGATTCATTATTGTCGCCGAGAGTCTATTAGGAACAAAAAAAATGCTACGTTCACAATCAAGGACATAAAAATATATTGGTTTTAGTTAAGGTTTCCTTATAAAAAGGTCAACGCCAACGATTGTCTAAAGAGTACTGTGTGCACGCTATGCATTTCCATCACATATCTGTGGCTGCTCTCACCAGCAGTATGTAACCACCCAGATGCCAGACTTTCTCAGAAGTAGATCAATGCAAATGGCTCGCTGCTGCAATCACAGATGCCACAAGCAAGGACAGACAGGAAGCCAACATCTCTCTCTCTCTCGCTCTCCCCTGCACTCACACACACTCACACTCTCTCCGTGGCACAAAATGATCTGCTACTCTGAACAAGAGTCGACGCTACAGGGTGGCCGCTGGCATCCATTTATCAGCACTGGGCTCATCCAGAGTATTGTCTCTCCTTCTGGCAGGAAGCAAATCAAACAAACAAGAGGACAAATGGAGAGCAAGAAGTAAAAAGGGAAGAGAAAAAGAACAAAAAGAAAAACCAACCAACCTCTTCAATCAGCCGGAAAGAGACGCACAGAACGACTGGGAAAGGTTCAAATAAAACAGCCGGAGAATCATCCGTCTGATTATCTATCACCCTTCAATTTCTCCCTCACTACCACCATCACTTCTTCTCCCTCTTCTTCCTCAATCTAATCTCTCATTCTTCAAAGCGATTCCGTCTTTCCCGAGCTATTCTCCCTGATCACCTCTTTGGTCTTTCCAGCTGTTACCTCCCTGCTGCACAAAACACCCCAGTGACAGCCCAGATTCAGAATAAATATGTTTTGTACGTGTTTTTAGCTACTTTTGAACGCGAGAACGTGTATTTTCGTGTGATTTCATTTCCCTTTTATATATTTATATATTTGCCTTTATATGGGTCTCATTATGCAGTGGTCTTGGCTGGCTGCGCCGGTGCCGGTGGCCTTGTAGACAGCTAGCTGTGCCCATTACCTTAAGCACGTCTGGCTGGAGTGAGCGAGATTAGGGGAGGAATGAAAAAGCCTTCTTTACTGTGAGCACCCAGCTATCTACCTATAAATCACCTGCTAACTCCCCACAGCCACCGTTCTCCCCCTCCGGGACCAAAAGTGTGTGACCCAGTCAAAATTCGACTCTTCCTCCTTTCTCCCTCTCTTCTTTCCTTCATTGTTTCCCTTTCTGCTGCTACTGTATATCTACGACAACCCCTGACCTCCACCCCTTTCTTTACTATCTCAGTGTCTGTCACGTTCCTTATCTTTGCTCCACTATGCTCGGCATACACCTTTCTATCACTTTCTCTTTCTGTCTGTCCGTCTCCATCACCCTTTTTGTCTTTCTTATCTCCGTTATCTCGTTTTATGCTCTCTCTTCAACTCCCCGTCTTCTATGTTATTCCTTGTTTTCTCCCACTCCACCTCCTACGTTCTGTTCCTCCTGCTGCTTCAAGTGGAGCGTGTAAAGGAACAAAGAAGGCAGACTGGGTGGTAAAATTAGCTGGACTCAGGGTGTGAACAAGAGCACCTGAAGAAGAGAAGGAAGAGTTTCGAGGTATAAAGAAGAAAAAGTGGAGCTCTGTTTGCGGTTTATGATTATTTAACATACAGTAAAGTGATTAAACATTGTTCTTTAGGTTGACAATTCCAAATGTTTGCTGCAACAGCGTGTTACAGCTGTGAAACGTGGATCTATGTGATGAGAGTATTAAACTGTAAAGATCACTATGCACAAACGAAAAGCCTGGACCGGTCGCCAGTCTATCACCAGGCTGGGCTAAAGATAAATGAACTAAACCAAATATCAAGAATATAACTAATATTACTATTTAGCATTTTGAATTGTAGTGCACTAACATTCATTGCAGTTTAGATTTGGTTTATTAATAACATAATAAGGAGCGTGATGTATAAAACTGTGAATATACCGAGAGATTTTTATGTGGTTGAGTACTTTTTCCTGAATGTTGCTTACTTTTTCTTCCAGTGCATATTGAAACAAGACAGAAACGTGAAGTACTCCAACAGGGCAGAGTTCACTGGTTCAAATGCAGCTGCTAGGGAGCAATGATGAGAAACTGCAGAGTAATTTGTCGTCTGAGTCAGGACATTAGTCCCATCTTCAAATGAAATACTTGCTGCGGTTCATCTGTACGCTCAGAGAGCTGCAGAGTTTCGTAATGAAGCGATATTAGAAAAGGAACTGGGTGGATCTCCCTCAGCTTTCACTCTCCACCCAGCACCTTTCTCCCCCAACATCCTCCATTCTCCTGCACACACCATTCAACCGGAACCACGTGCACACATACACACACACACACACACACACAGATTTTAATTTGCCAAACTTAGAAAGTGCTTTTCCATTTCACCAACTCTCGGCTGCTGGACTTATTGCATACAGGCTGCGAGAAGAAAGTGGCAGAGTAGCAGACTGAAGGGAGGGAGGTCAGAGATGGATGGACGAGGTGATCATGGGGGGAGATATAAATGGTGAGCCAAACTGTGGGAGAAAGAAAGACGCATCATGCTGCACGGTTACTGCCCACGGAATGACAACACAGTTTGTGCATGTTATGTGTGCGCGCGCGTGTCTCAGTGTGTGACCACGAGTGACCGGAAGGCACAGCCTTCTCCGTCCGCGTACATCATCAATATCATCACGCTGGACGCGGTTAATTGTAGGGCGTCAGAGATAACAAATTCTTAGGTAATACCACACATAAAGCAATCTGACAACTGCATAACGAGAGTGGATGGCCACTGCCACTGCCCTGGGAGTGATAGAGATGTATTATAATTATGTCAGGAACTATAGGGCCCACTGTTCTCCATTAGACCTCTCTCCCCCTGCTGGCTTCATCTCTGTTCAACCAATTTAGGCTGGCGAGTGATATGCAGCAAAGCCCATTGAAAGTACATTTGCACATGAAAAGGAGAAATAATGTAGGAGTATTCACAATACGCATATACTAGTACACATGGACTGCTGCATTCTACTACAGTATTTGTCTCGGGGTGCTGTCCTCACCTTCAGCCCGCATTCTGCCTTTAACAGAAAATAATCTGACGGAGGTAGTTTAGTCGTGATCACGAATTCACTACACGCAGGTCTGATGAATCCCACAGAATGGAGTAAAGCTAAACTGTCCCAATCACGTTGATGCCAACTTAATGAGCGGCTTTAAATTCGTCTGCCAATCACGCGGCGTTAAGACCCTGAATCCTCAGCCTGAAAGGTTCTACCTGCACATATCTTGGGGGTAACTAAATCAAAAGTTTAACGGCAGAGGGGCCTGCAGTAGCTCATTGGTATGAGCGCGGGGGTCTGTTCAGCTGCACTAAGCCCCAGCAGCATGAGAGTGTGAGGACAAACGGGCGCAGATACACTGACTTGATCAATGTAGATGAATGTTCTGCACTGCTGCGCGAGATGCTACGGGGATAATGTCTGATGTGAATTAATGTATATACATTAAATGTGTGCATGTACGTGTGAATGTGGAAGTCAGAAGTGTGGATATGAATAAGCTCGGTGATTAAAAAGAAAAGAAGGTTTGCAACTGCAATCAGCAGAACGACAGGCTAGCAGAACATAAGCTCCCGTATAGCAAGTGTACCATTTTTTCACTGTTACAGACTGCGGCTCTTGTTACGAGAGCTATCAATTTACATTTTTGGATGCCACTGAGATGTCGGTCGGGTGCTTCTCTCAGGCTCTGAGAAACACAGTTACACACAACGTTCAGATAGAAGACCGCAGACACAACGCGACAACATTTTCATCGTCTGTGTGACAACGACAGACACTTTGATGATGAGTGGGGAAGAAACTTCAACTATTTTAGCAGAAGGAGAAAGATGGAGGAAAGAAAAAATGCCTATTACGTCAAACTCTCAGCCTGTCTGACTTTGTCTCAAGGCATTATCTCTTGACGGAGGATGCTGGGGACGCGGGGATGCTGCTAGGTGAAAAGAGTCTATTGTTTCAGACAGAAGTTGTTTCACCAAATAGAAATGTGTACACAAAACACCAGAGGGTGAATGTGTGTTAGCGGGTGAAGACTTTAAAGCAAAGGAAGCCTCTCTGTCTTTACTATACTTGATTTGTGCAGGATAGTCTCACAATCAGATGCTAGAATATTCTTCTAACGCATCGGGGTGCCTGCTGGAGCTCATAGACTCCCCGTTCTGATCATCGGGTTGCTCCATCCTGCTTCGTCAGACTGCTCTGCTGTCAGTCTGTTGTGGTTTTTCTTGTGTGTGCTTTATTACATTTTCTCTTTTTTTGTGTCCGTTAGCTTTCTCCCCCCTGAGGTAAAACATGCTTGAGGAAGCAGTATTGGGGATCTCGGGGATTAATATAAGACTACCCATCTGAGTCTTTGCTTGAATAAAAGAACAATTATGTACGACAGCATGACAGTTGGTGAAAGAGAAAATACCATCTCAGAGAATGATAGATCACAACTCATATGTCTCGTGACACAACGAGTAGCCTCACTTCTGTTTGAAAATGCCAATGTTTTCTCCCAAGGAAAGAAACATGCTGGATGGGTCGAACTGAAGGATGAAATAACAAATAGTCAAAGCTGTGAATAACAGAACAACATTTCTAATAACACATACAAACAAACCATTGTCCTGAAGGTTCTCGTGTCAGCTATAGGATATAAGTTAAAAGACTATTAGGGTTCAACCCGAGTGAAGTCTTGATGAGACCTTCTGGTTCGTGAACACCACACAGAGCATTTGACATCGGTAAAAACACTGCAAACAAAAATGTGTTTTCATTTCATTCCCAGTTGTGCCGTATCTTGACCCGATGAAAGAGAAATGAATAAATCATGCTTCATTAAATGTCATTACGCCTGTTAGCAAAATCTAATTCTACTAAAGTTCAGCGTCGGTTTACAAATTGAATGTAATTGCCCAGAATGCAAATGGGCTGGGCGATTGTTTGTGTGAGTGTGAGAATGAGTGAGACGAGTACGAGAGAGAGAGAGAGAGAGAGAGAGAAACAACATGTGCGAATGAAGGAAAACCTTTAAGCGCCAGCATAATGGGCAACACTTCACAGTTTTCATTCAGAAGTCTGAGAGGCTACAACGCCGGGGAATTGTCGATTGTCAAGGCTTTAAAAACTGATGGTTTCATCTCAGGAAAAAAAAAAAAGAGAGAGAGACGGGGAAAATGTAATTACCCAGAAAGAGCTGTGTGGGAGTTTTACTATTTGATAATTATCCCTTAAAGGCATGCTAAACTTTTCCTTAGCTATCTGTATAAAACTCCATAGAGACACAAAAGCAGGAGAGAGGTCACCCAGCTTCAGGAGGGAACAGGGGGGGTGAAAGAGAGGAGATTAATGTGAGGGAGAGAGAGATCAGATCGGAGCAGATAAGTGCAGATGTGTTCGGCAGCTAAGAACAAGAAAGCCAGCGAGAGGGGTGCAACAGAAAATTAAGCAATCCATCAACAGTAAAACATTTTGGAGGACAAGTTATTACTCTGTAATGTGTTTCATAAAAATATTTTCTGGTAGTCACTACCTGTCTTTCTTTGGAAAGAGACATCAAAGTGTGCAACGCTTTGGAAATGGATGACTGAAACATTTGATAGGCCCCTTTTCACTTCAGCCGCCCTCTTTGCCATTTCACAAGCACACACACACACACACACACACACACCGTACCGTACCGTACATACTGCAACTCTGCATTTTCTTCACACAAATGCGATGCACAAGCTGTGTATTTATTACACTCCTTTCAAGTCCACAAAACTCTGTGGTATGAACTAGTAATATGAAAACATGACCTTATGACACAGTTTAGAGTAGAAATACATCTGACAAAGGAATAAACATTCAGAATCGAAATGAAAACAAATACAGAGGAACGAGTCAGAGTGGGCACCTCTGTTTACATCAGACTCTGGCTTTTCAGTGAACCGCCCTGCTCCCAAACTCCAACTGGAAACATTCCAAGACCAGCGGAAAGCACAATCTGAATATTTTTTAGCGAGACAAATAACTCCAAGCTAAATGTTTTCTTTTTCTTTAACAGGTCATTGTAGGTGCAAACACTGACAGAGAAGCAGAAATGTTACGTTACCTAAAAGCAACAAGCCTTTCAGCACAACTTCTTCCTACAACCAGTAAACTCCCAAAATAAGCTAAATGAAACTCCCCTGATTTGTTACTGCTGGTTTATTTACATCTTAGTCCAACACCCATTCATCTCAGGGGTGGAAAACCACAATGCCTCCCATGTGACCAGCGTCATCAGCTTAACTTCTTTATCAGCAGAATCAATCTTGGTGATACACTTGTTCTAATTATTGGAGGATTGCCTTGTGTGTGTGTGTGTGTGTGTGTGTGTGTGTGTGTGTGTGTGGAACATGTACATAACTGCACACACACAAAAAAATGTTCCTTTTGAACGGCAAACACGTGGTGAAACGGGACTTATTCAGACTTTTAGTGGACACATGTAGACATAGTCGTCCCCTGATCTAAAAAGGTGATTCAGAGGTGCTGTGCACCCGCGAATGTGTATGTTACCGTCAGTGACACAGAATACTGCATTGACCAAGAGAGCCAATTAGCGCGTCTCGGTCTGACATCCATCTCGTCAGGAGCAACATTCTCATACATGGTAATTGTGGTCTTTAACGGCTGTGGGAGATTCGGCTGCCTCATTATAGCCAGACCTTGCAACTAACAACCAGGCGGATGATGTTGCAAAATCTCAGAGGCACCCACCCACTCTCCTGTCACTACATGTCAGTCACTCCTTCTCTCTTTGTCTTCCTCTTTCTCTCTATCCATGTTTCTCAGGGTTATTGAGTAATGGCTTTCCGAGGAAAGCAGATCTATCTTAAGAAAGGAGGTTCGGAAGCCACCGTTTAAAACGACGACCATTCAGGTAATCTGGCAACAATCATAGCCATTTGGCAAAAATAAATCTTATTTAGATTGTTCAAAACAAGGAGGGCGTGGATACAGATGTGCTGTTGCATGTCGTTTCCTGTCCCATAATGGCAGGAAACACGTGCAATCTCAGCAAAACACTGCAGAAGCATAGGATGAGGCACTGGAGAAAAATATGTTGAGGAAGAACAGGCAACAGTGACAGATTGTAACAGACGTGCAGAAACAAACCAAAAAAAAAAAAACAAGAATATCTGGCAGAAAAAAGAAGAAGACAAGTCACAAAAAAAGAACGAGCCACAAGAGATCAGGTCAAAGGTGGAAAAAGAAAAAGTCACAAATATGTGTAAACACTGTGTGAAATGATCTATTAATATCAGTATCATTGTACCCACCATGTACCCTACAAAGCTCACAAACATCATTTATTCATTTTCTGAGCTGTTTTCTCCTACATGCAAAAAAGCTAATTGAGAAAATCATTGACATCTTAAGCAAAGGCTGCATCCTCTACGGAGCCCCACGGTTATGACAAGCCACATAAAATACAAGAAGCAACCACATTACTGAATCAAAGGTAACTGAACTTCTCAGGAAACCTCTCTCTTCTTGCTTCTTTTTAACCCCAACAAAGATTTGCGGAGGCTAATTCTCATCCTGACTGTGTCCTATTATCGGTGGAGTTGCTCTGCCAAGTCGGAAGGACAACATCATCCAAGTCAGAAGGACAACATCATCAGCAAACAACAGAGACAGCACCTTTGTCCAACTGGACAAAGTCCAGGTCCCAGGAGCATTTTAGTATACTATGCACAAATTGCAAATATAAAACGCCTGACTTCAAGCCAGAAACAGATGTTGCTCAGAGTCTAACCCTAACAAACCAACCCTAACCCTGAAGCTCCTCAGGGAATACAGCTGTAAAACTAAACAATCATGTACACCAATTTCCCTTAATAACTCATACAGGGGTGAAAGATTGAAAAGACCCATATGTGTTTGTCAATAAAAACAATGTTTGCGGATTAAATTGGTTGGAAAATAAGGAGGAATCAAATGGAAAATTAAATTTTGAAAGGATTTTGAAGATATAACTTCGGAGACATACACTGAATAAGAGAAAGGGGGGTGGAAAAAAAAAGAGAGAAAGTCCTACAACACTGACGGGAAGGTCAGAGAGATTCAGGCAGATGTTAGCGGATGTCCCAGAAGTATTCTCTTAGCTGCAGCGTGTGATTCTCTCACATCAAGTAGAGAAGGGGAGAAAGAACACAACAACACCAGACACAAACAAGTCAGACAGAGGCCATCAATGAGGTGCATGGATTTATGATAATCTGGTGTGCACACTTGCATTTAGCACATGTATGGGCACAATCGTGACTCATACATAGACACAGGGGAAGTTTGCAAGGCTTGCATAAAGACATTTGTTGCTGCATCCTTTTATGTGGCCTTTAATATAAAATGTATCTCACCGTCTCCAGCCTGCCACAACAAACCTCACACACACGCACACACACACACACACACACACACACAACGGCTACATCAGTCCACCCAAGGACACCGAGCATGTCAGCTCTGATTACGCCTGAACTCAGCCTTTAGAATAGAGTTCTTGGGTGGGGGGAGATGGGTGGATGAAAAAGAAAAAACGACTTGTGTCCAGTAATAAATCGCTGCAGGCAGCTGGGCTCTTCAGCGCCGCGGCCCAGCCGACCCCCAACAGATGCCGGCTAGTTTGGCCTGCCAGTTGCATCCTGGCCCGTGGGCATGCACCATCATGAGCGATGGCCGCGATCCAAAGCGGGGGTCTGCCGCCACAGGCACAGGTGTAGACATCGTTAACATCCAATAAGAAGAGAACAAAGCCCGCGGGGGGGCGGGGCGGGGCGGGCAAAGTGATATTGATGGAGGCTCGTCCGCAGTCATCAGGTTCACTGAGCAAATATGAGAATAAATACGGCCTTTTGTACAGCACGCACAATTCATTAATATTAACCAACGATCTCAAGAGTGTCCATTAACAGCGGTCACTGCGGGCTGACAGTTGCCGTCTGTTTGAGTTTTATGTTTGCCGACTGTTCTACCACTTCCCCTGTCCGTCTCTTTCAAATGACGTAACCTGTACATATAAAACATGATCCAATATATTCTTCTCCTGCCAAGTCGGCAAAGTCAATTACGCTTGTTGTTTATTTGGAACTTAGACGATTATGTGACCATTTGCCAAGCTAGAGACACGATCAGCTGCAAATAAATCCTATGAGGATTCATATTGTTTTGGCACTGCGGCGCTTCCCTCCTCATTGTGGCGGCGTTGCCAGGAAATTGAGTAGTTGTGTGAAAAACAAGAGCATCTGAGACAAAACTGCATAGGATAAACAAGACTGGATATGAAAAATGATTTGGTGGCCGGCCAGCTATCCTTCCATGAATTAGCTTTTCCAGGCATCGAACCTTGACAACAACATTAACCCAATTCTACAAATGCAGTCTCGCCCTTGTGTTTAACTAATCCTCATATCACACGTTCCAGGGTGAGACAACGATACAGTCCAGTTCCCCATCAAGGCCCAACTTCATCATGGTAGCTGCCTGAAATATAATAATTATAATAATAAATAATCTGGTGTCTCAATGGGTTAAGTGTCAAACTGGAATCCACAAGGTCGCAGGTTCGAATCCCATCCTGACCGCTGCCAGATGAGTGGAGCCTCCGTCATATCTGGACACGGATCAGACAAGTGGAAGTGGATCAATTCTCACAACAGAAGATTCGCTTTCCTGCAGACATCTTCAGTGAGCTACACCACCTGTGTGTCCATGACTCAATAGAAGCCGTCTGTGGAGCTCCGGACTCTCTCTCTAATACCACCTGGGGGAGTGTGCGTGGGTTGGGGAGTAACAATGGGCAGACACATTCAATTCTTTGTAGAAGTTGTTCTCGTTTATTTCTTGCCAATCAGATTTTCTTCTGTTCCGTTTATAATTCCTTTATAAACTGTTTAGTCTCTAGCTTCCTCAAGTATTCTAAAACGCACTTTTCTGCCTAGAATTAGCCGTTGTATGTCGTTCTTTATTTCTTTGAGATCTCGGGCTACGGTGTAAGCGACGGAGCGACAGGTTCAATGTGAGTGGAGCACGATGCAATCTGTGCTGAGTGTTTTGAATACGTGAGGAGTGGAGGAGATTCTCACCACTCAGGTTCTCCGCTTTCCAGGGAAATCAGGATGCCCCTAATTGGCTCTTGCCAGACTGCAGACAAACAGCATCATAGGGACTTGAAGTTGAGTCTTGCTCAACTTTCCCAACTTGCCCCTGTTGCTGGGCTCTTTCTCCCTTTGCTTCATCTTGGGTAGATGAAAAGGCGCAGTGGTACGGCGCATACTGACAATCCTTAACAGAGGAACACTGGGGATATTTGTCTGTTCTGATGATCGGGGTCCATTGCAGAAACATCCAGAGTAAGTGGCAGTGTAAAGACATTTCATTCAGCTATGGGGTAAGCATGAGCACCCAGGTGACATTCCAGCGCAATTCACCAAGAGTGGCAGATTAGAGCAGGGACTGCATGTTATCACTCTCGCCCATTCGTGACTAAGCTGGTCGTTTACTGGACAGTTTGTCCTCACCTGTTTCCTGCCACTGAAGCTGGAACATGAGAAAATGCTGTTACCCTGGTGCCACAGTCAGCCTGTGTGTGAGTACAGAGCTCATTTCAGGTACTGAGGGAAAAAGCAATCTAACTACAGTTCTCAAATTTGCCCCATAAGGCTGCAGAAACTGTTACAGAGTGAAACCTAAGCAGAGAAGACAAGATTTGCATTTTTTAATTGTATTGTTTTTAAGTCTTATACTACACAGACCTACAAGACAACTTATTAATTTAGTTTAAAAATATCGCAAAAAAAGTTTTATTAAAGCCAGGTGGATTTAAAATGAATGTTATTCTAAATTAAATATATTTACAGATTAACTTACTTCTGTGGGTCTAACTCCTATTGTTCAAGGTGAAAAACAAATTGCAAATGACACTCCTATCTTCACTATCCTTTTTAATACATATTCTCATCCATTCCAACTTGTTGACTCTCCCCGCAGATTCTTTGATCCCTCCCCTGGCAGCGAGTGGTGGCACACGGCGCCTCTGCTGAGGCTGGAGGCAACTTGTTTGCTACAAGAAGCCATTGCAGACCTCATTAGTCGTTCACAATCACCTAGTGGCCTCGTTCTCTGTGCACACGGATCTTACATGACTGAGGTTGGTACTTCCTTTCTGCTGTTTAGGGACCTCACTATATTGACAATCTAATATTACTGAGCAAGCATTAGCTGGCATATCTTAGTTCAAAGTGTGGTGTAAGGACAGAGGAAAAACACTGTGATTTGGATAATAGTAATGAGTTTGTGAGGAATTTACAAACACATCAGCAACACTGACATGTGGCCTGTGATCAATGTGCAGGAAAGGGCAAGAAAGCCCACACATATGTACACGTGTTCATTACATTTCAAAAGGGCACATGTCAACGGAAGCCTGCACAACGTGTGACAAAGGTGAACAGACATTGATGCTAGTTCATGTGTACACGAGCATCCGTAATATAGGATGACTTTTTAATTAAAGGGATTATTAAAAAGCGCCCGTATGGTATGACATGAGGTACTGACACTGACCTGATTTACTTGTAATTCATTTGATATTATTGGTCTGGCATGTAGCCATTGCTCAGACGGCTGCACGCTGAAGTCTGTAACACACAGGTGTAGATGCATGCGGACATTCAGATAAATCGCTGCTTGAAATTTCATGAGCATCTGCATTTTTTTTGTTTGCGTTTGGAGGTAGTGAGGCTGGCGCGCCCACGCTGAGAACGATGAGTAACGACACCAAATTGAGAGGCGGAGGAAGTAAACACACTGGGCTGTTGTTTCTATTGGACGTTTCACCCTGGGGCTGTCGTCACAGCAACCCCTTCACCTAAAATTTATTACAGTCTGCCTGTACCTCCTACTGCAAAAGCCAAGTTATTCTAAACCAACAGGCCACAGAAAGTGTTCTTTTCATTCGTTAACTCTGATTTTCCTTTCCCCTCTCTCTCTTTGTCTCTCGTTTGTTTCTCCCTCTTGCCTGGGCAGGTGTGGACCATGTGGTTGCTACTTGCTGCACACAAAACCACAGGATGCCCCGGCCATTATAGAATAACGCATTGTCCCACAGTTCACTCTTAACGTGTGTGATGCATGAGCTTTCCATATCTAACAATACACTCTAAAAGACAGACAACAGAGTTTAGCCACTTTGTTTTCTGGTCCGTCCTATACTGTTTGGTCGAGCTTCGGGGCTGGCCCATGGCCACGGTCTTGGGGATGAAGCTAAGCCTGGACATATCCACAGCCAAGCCACCTGTCAACAGCCCCCACAATCCCTGGCAAAGGATGGAGAGTTTTCTTCCTCCTACTATCTTTATTCTTTGGATTTAAAGGTTATCTGCAGCCATCCTGTCTGGGGCCTCTGGGTAGAGCTGCAGAGAGCAGTCGGCCACAGGTTTGAGTGTTGCCAATAAGCAAAGGGTGGGGCACAGGGTGGCAAAGAGATATGTACGTCCACTGTGGCCCGAGGCTGACCTTCATTCACAATACTGTTCACAGACAGAATGCTCCGAGGATGAGAAAATGAAAAAGCACCGTTCTGCATGCCTAAACCATACAGCTGTAGTCTCCCCTACACAGCGCGGCTGCTTTTTTGTCTTACAAAAAAAAAAAATCGGAGACAGAAAACGAACAGCGGACAGAAATAGACACAGGGAGAAAAAGAAAGGGCGGCACTGGTGGTCACTGAGCGAGAGGTACGTGTTGCATACGGAATTAAACATTTATCGCGTAGCATTTCAGAGAAAGGCAAACACGACTTTGGCTCTAAAATGTTTTTAAGGGCTGTACAAATGCGGGGGATTAGGATCAGGGATATCATCTGTTCTCGCTTTACAAAGTGAAAACACAGCCAGGGCAGGGACACGGCAGCCAATCCCAGGGCTCATCGGCTCAGTCTCAGTGTGTGTAGCTCCTCCATTAATAACTAATAGGTGGAGCATTAGGGGGAAATGGTGAGTGTGTCTTGAGGGCTTGCATTAGCCTGGTGTACAGAATCTCCTTATCTGTGTGTAGGACAAGACAGGGAGAGAGACAGGTTGCGTTGTCCTCTCTTTGACTCTCTTCCTCCATTAACTGGCCTGGGAGGATAATTCATGAGCTACTAAAAGTGCACAGAAATGGAGCAGATGTATGCGGCCTGCTGATCATAAGCACACGTGCAGTCATTCTGCGATGCGCGGCGTGTACCCACCGAGCACAGCGCGAAGCTGCCCTCATACTTAGCATAAACATAGATACATTTAATACCTGTAACCGATAATGTGCGCATGCATGTGTTGCACATGCTGCTTGTCAAAGATACCGTTCACTGATGAAAATAATTACTCGTTAAAAAAAAAAAGAAGTGATAGCGCGCGAGTCATTTTTCATCCTTTTCAACTGGCAGATTAATTTAAAAGTTCAGATAAAAATCTGTGGACAGGGAGGGTTGAAGAAGGCACTGAAAGCTACGAAGGGATAAAATAAACAATTACTTTATTTGCTCTGCAATTATGTTTCATTTACATACGTAAGTGGACGAGTAATTCAGTGAAGAGCTTTTACTCTGCATGCATATACAAACGTAACCTCAAACGGTCCCACCCATGCAGCACTGGAGCACCGGAGCTGGGACTGTTAAAAGGATTCTTAAATGAACACTTCTGCTATACTGAGTAGGATTTATGCAGCATTGGGGAAGCTACTAACTGCTTTTTGTTGGGTAATGTGCATAATTATCATAATAACTAATCATGATTCATGGATTGTTTATCAGAGGCCACTGATGCAGACAGGCTGTACAGTGACTGGGGAGGGGAGTCACCCCTTTGCAGTCAACTAGAGGGCAGCCATTCTGTCTGGAAACACAACACTTTCAGTAATCCAAACACGTCTGTGTGTACACACACACACACACACACACACACACACACACACACAGAAGAAGAGAGAACCACTCTTCTAGATCTCTGGCTAATTTCAGACCCTGGCTACACAAACATCATTAATCAAGCTGACTAAGATTAGTCGCTGGCAAGCTCCTCTACCTGTTTATTATAATTAAATCGATGTACATGTCATTGCAGGCGCGGACCTGAACTATTGCAGAGCCAGTAACACTCACCACAAAATATGAGCTGGTAAAAAAAAAACAGAAAAGGAAAACAAGCGATGGAGGTAACGGCTTGGTGAAGGCTGCACATGGGCCGAGTTGGACATAGGTAGAGGCAGACAGAAGACAGACGAGAGGGGCGCCTTTTGTTGTTCTATGCTCCTACTACATCCACAGCAATAGTTCATATAGTAAGGTTCCATTCAGAGCAGTTCAGATTGTGTAACCTCTCCATTCACAGTCTCAGCGCAGCAGAAAACATCTCACAAAAGAAAGGGGACATGATGGCAAAGCGACGTGGCGGCCCAGAGAAAAGAAGAAGAGGACAAATTCCCTTCAGGAACTAAGCTATGAAAAAAAGCAAAGCAGACGTGTTTAAGCAAACACTTCCGAGTGAATCCTATAGGACACCTGAGATCTGTGTTTGTGTATTTCTTTTTACTGTATTGTGTCTGGGGTCCTCTCTGTGACTGTCAGGAAAGGAAATTGTACTGCGCACGGGCTTTGCTCAAGAAACTACTGTGTGCACAGTGTCATGAGCAGACGCCGGATGCTGCTCCACATACACCTCTCTTTAAATATCGAATAGGCGATAAGAGGGGCTGTTTGAGTGGGCAGGCATGCAACAAGGCAGATATTTGATTTGTGCCAGATACTGTGAGAACACAAGAGATAAATCGAGTGGAGCCACTAAAACTTTTTCACAGATAACACGACATGGTAATGGCTCATAAAGGCAAAGTAAATTGAGAGACAGAGGTTTACGACCGTAGCGAACTGGGCGGTTGAGGACCGAGGCAGGGAGCAAAACAATGACAGTGCACTGGGACTTGTATCTGGGCAGCACATATGGATACCGGGCATGCCATAAAGCTCCTCTGTCTGGGAGCAAACTCTTTCCTGCCATAAAACATTTTCTGCCAGGGATTTTGACAACGGACTGTGAAGTGGTGGCAGTATTGTCCAAAAGTCAGCTGATTTATCTGCAGTGGTCCCTGATTACAGAGATGAATTTGGCTGTTTAAACCTCTGTGGAATGAGTCCATATAGGTACAGTATAACTTTGAACATCTGAATATTCGTGTTTTACTCCTTCAACAGGAACAGAGCATGTGTATTAGAAGGAGTCGTACAGAAAAACTGAAGTTCCGATAACATGGCTGGAGTGATTGACATTTGAATAAGAGGAAAGTGAGAGATGAACCTCTGCACGGTGAATAAAACATGAGGAGACTGATAGGGCTGCACCGACCAAAATGAGACAGCTCTGTCTTTGTACCACAGCCACCTTTGACCTCATAGTTAAATTGGTTGACACACACACGCACACACACACACACCTGGCAGCAAGCGTAGTGAGGTTTGTGATAAGACGGGCTACTGTTTACACTGCTGGTGGTAAATGTAGCACTGTATTCTTAAAACAAACACATTCCCCTTCAACTCTGGTTGTTGCAAAGAGGATTGAGCCGCTGGTCCTCTCTATGTGGAGTTGATGTACATGCAAATGCTCCAAAGAATAAGACAGATAGAGGTCACATGCTGCACTTACCAGCTGCTATTACTTGCAAACGATAAATGGTTTTTGTCTTGTGCTAACATAGATGATTTCCTATGGAATGAAAATACAGTGCAATGGCCAGAAATACCACGCAGACTTTTCCTCTCATCTGTTCACAGTAATTTTACTAATTTCTCTGAATTATTGTTGTAATTATTTATTGGCATTAGAATGCTACATGTAATATTTAGAAACTGACAGATTAAGATGTCATTTCCAAATGGATACCCAAGCAAAAATACTTTCTCCAGTTTGATTAGGCAGCCACTGATTTTTGAAGCTATATAAAAAACATTTAATTTGCCAACACCACACATATTATATATCTATATATCTATATATCTATATCTATATCTATATCTATATCTATATCTATATATATATATATATATATATCTATATATATAGATATCTATATATCTATATATCTATATATCGATATATCGATATATATAGAAATATAGATATATAGATATATATAGATATATTTATATATATATATATATATAGATATCACAAACACCAACATTTATCACTAAGAAACTGCTAGTCAAGAAGCTCTGATCTCACAGTTTGATAGACTGAGAAAGAAAGAACAAGAATTATTTTAATCTGTCCAGTCCGACAAATTCAAAATTTCATTGATGGTAACAACTGATATTGCTCAAACAGAACATGTGAAGGGTCTGATATGATATTAACAGCCAAGAACATCTTCTTAGTGTATCCTGTTTGAAAACTTGACAATCATCTTTGAACAGTCTGTTCAACGGAGCTTTAATTTGGACACTGCACAACTGTACCATACATAGAGGACCTCAGTAAGTAGGCTGTTGTAGCGTGTCACACACTCCGTACATTTGTCTAAACTCTCCCCAGGTCATCAGGGGACAATGACAAGCACCATAACACCCTTAAGGAATCTCAATCACCTGAAGTAGACTCGCTCAAAGTGTCTCAATTTTCAGTCTGCAGGATGAGTTCAGATATAGACTGCAGAGAAAAAAAAGGTATGGTCCTGAGGTATTGGACCCCCTACAGACAGCCAAGAGGGCTCACAGGAAAATATGCTTACTGCTTTCAATTAAACACTGCCAAGTGGATCTTCCTGTGCAGAATCCGAGCTCCGGGCGTTGTATGTGGGCCTTTGGCAGGGTGCTCGGCTGCACCCAGCCCATGATCAAGAGGCCAAGCTCTGCAATAAAAAAAGCACAGAAGCGGGCTTGGCTAGAGCTCCCAAATCTAACTCTAGGAAGTGGAACGCCTGCCCAGGGCTGTAAGAGTTACAGAATTTTATCCTTGCCAGCATCTACACCCATGCAATGGCTGCAGTATTGGTGCTAATCAGACTCCGCTTTAGAGGGGATGAGTCAGTTGCTGTGTCGGGATTTGAAGAGGAATGTTCTTAGGTGAACATAGGTCTTGGGGTAAATGGCTATATATTTTATCTTATGGGTATTAGGACTAGATCCCCTATGTAGCTATACACTGATGGATTGCTGATGTCAGCTCATTAGTGGCAAAACCTTTGCAAAGTCATCAGTCCGTGCAGGTGCAGCAGTGGTCATTGGTTTTACAGGGCGCAGAACCGAAAATTGACTATGATAATGCTAGAGTGAAGTGCTCACTTTGTTTGCTATATGGGTTAAATATATATTGATTTATATTGGTATGTTCTGTTGTTGCTCTTTAAACTAGTGACCATTCAAAATAACCTCAATAAATAAGTGCTGCACAAACTCAGACCCCCCTGAGTAAGGGACACGCTGCATTACTGAAAGGTCCAACGTGATCATGTGAACCTAATGCGAAGGCCTTCACAGTCAACAGAGCTCAACCCTGTGTGGCCCGACATGACTGACGGCACTCTCCATAACCACTATGACTGAACTCCGAGCGAAGAAAAGTCAATTTTCAACCGTGTCTCCCACTGTTTAGCACAACAATGCGAGCAAATGACTTTAAACTGCCATGAACTGACCTGACTGAATGAGCCCTTGGGTGTTTTGCGTGACGCACAAGCTGGTTTTATTTCTGTGTTGCTATACTCACTAATTGGGTTATATTCTAGGCATACAAATATAGGCAGTATGCTAGCCTGGAAAGGTTAAGACAATTTCGTCTTCAGAACAAGGGCTTACATAAACACGGGTTTTGCTGCCATGCTTGAAGTGAAGAAGGTGAAGGCTACTGAGAGAAAATCCTGACACACAGGGAGTGAGAGAGAAACTGAGATAACACAAAAGCAGCAGCTCTCATTCTGTAATGGAGCACGGTGGCGGGTGGCTTACCACACGGTGTACTGGTTGCCTGGAGCACCATGGCAACAAGGAGAGAGAAGAACGGAGAGAGGCGGAGGTTCAAGGACTTCACTTGTTCCAGCAACATTTTAATTACTTTGGGCTCCAGAGTTTAGGGAAACAGATGCATTCTGGAGTTCCAGCAACAACTGGGAGAAACCCCAAGAGATTCTGGTGCTCGGCATTTTGCAAAGCCTTTCTCCACTCTTGCATTTGCGAAATTACTCCCAACAATTGGAAATGCAGAGTGAAGCAGACTGATGATGAGAGAGGGAGAGATGGAGACAGAGGCTAAGAGAAGAAGACGAGGGAGGAAAGAATAAGCACGAGTACAAGGGAGGCGAATAAGAGGGAAGATATGGCGAAGTGAACAAAGATAAGAGATCGACAGTATGGGAGATACAAGCTGTTTGAAGGAGGAGGTTTGTAAGAGATATGAGGAGAAAGGACCAAGGGAAAAAGGATTGAGGGGATTTGTAGGGATATAAAAGCTTCAGTATTCCCTATTAAGAAACCCACATATAAAGAGGCAAAAAGTAATTATTTGCAAGATGCAAAAATAGAGTTTTGCTTTGTCTGGCAGCTTCCATCGATGGGATCACATCTAATCAATCAATGTTTGACAGTATGCATAGGTGCATCTGCATGTGTATTTTTGTGTGTGTGTGAGAATGTAGAAAGAGAATCGCCTTTTTCTCCTAATGCCATGCCTAACACGATCAGTACTCATTAACAGCTCTCCAGAGCCCAGGCACCTCACAGACAGAAACCCTATCCAAAACACAACCCCCGAACCCCGTAAGCACACGCGGCTTCCTGCCTGTAAGCCTCTTCTCCAGTGTAAACAAACTGGCATCCACTCCAAGCACTGGCAAGGTTATTTATTTAAAATGGAATCCAAAAAAATACGTCACGTGGTTTTTCCCTGCCTGCTTAAAAAGTAATACAAGTATTTATTTATTGAACTTTCGCTTTAAAATTAAATTACATTCAACATGTACAGTGCAATATAAGCAAAAGTATTTTATTATTCAAGTAAGCAGCTCAATCTCTGCTTTAATGAAAAAAAATCTACTCTCTTTTATCAATTGTCTATTTATCATTTATAAATAACAGAATCAGATTATATTACTGCAATTTCATTAATCAGATCCCTCTAATCCTGTTACATACTATATAAACCACTACTGCCCAAACCACTCCATGGGTGGATAATCCTACATCCTAATCCTCCAGGGAATATTTGTATACCTTAAAATCCCTAATTCATTCAGTCACATAGTGTACTTTACTTTAGCCTGGCTGATGGTGAAAGATGCAGTTAAAAACAAGATGCCAGGAACGAAGCTATTTAGTTTTATTTCTATTGTGGCAGGGGGGTATTTTTCATCCTAGTGTTAAAGTATGATCATAGATCATATGTGCCCATTTAATGTGCATAGACAAGCATGATAATGCACAAAGACAAGCTAATCCATTTCATCTACGGAGGTTCCATCCGATGCGGCGCTGTGATCTGGTGCTTGAGGCGAGGCAACAGAGCACATCAGAGGTATAGACCCATCCTTGTATGTGACATGTTTCTTTTTCAGCACGGAATGAGAGCCTGTGACGGTACCTTTTGCTTCCTGTAATCCATTATTTCATGCAAACGTGAAATTGGGGTGTATTGCTGATGGATAACAGCCATTATTATGGCAATGTTAGTGTGGTCCTTCCTGGGTCCCTTGTTAATCTCAGTCATGTAAATGGTGCTGTTGTGCAAAAGTATCCATTAACTACACCACTTTACTGCACTGGAAGTGAAAGTGCATCTTCCACAGTCTTTCCAACGTGTAAAATTGGATGGGTGTACTAAACCTGAAGAATTTAGGACAATGAAACTATGCCAACGTATCACATTTGGCATTGTATGAAAGGTTTTTATTTAGATGATGGATTGTCTGCATGTGCAGGTTAACAGCGACCATTTCCTCCGTGACACTGAACCTAGCTGAACTGTTAAACTTGTTAAATGACATCAGCCTGTGACCCTGAATTGAGAAAATGGGTGGATGGAGATAGCTAAGAAAGAAAAACAGTGTTACAGTCTGCTATTGCCCACTAAATGTGTAACATAATTTTTCTCTCCTGCACTGTCACTCTTCGTCCTGCCTGCTCCCATTCTTGTTCATATCTTCTCCTTTCTGTCAATTTGTGAAGGCTCCACATCATTATTGTCAAAAATGCAACTGCAGCGCCAATACAAAAGCCACACACACACACACAGTATCACATATACAGGCACACACACTCGTACTTACCGCCCACTCGACTTGAAAGAATGACTTTTTTTTTCCGCCAACTGGGTTCTGACACTTAGTAGCAAGCTTCTCCCAGGGGAATCCTGAGTGAGACAGACAAGCAATGTGAACTTAGAAGAACTGAAGTCTTTGATTTTCCTGTCAGACACTTTTAGCCCCCTGGCCCCCCCAAAAAAACACTGTTTGCCGCCGTCTTCATCTGACTGTGTCATTGTTCCTAACTGTTTTGGTGCGCATACATCCTTGCTGCTGTGCCTGTGTTCCCAAATATTGCAGACGCAATCTCTGTCACAATCTCGGCACAAACACGTTTCTATCACCTTAAGACATCGGCCTCTCAGATTGCTGCGTGATCTCGGTGACCTCTTTCTCACTCCACCGCATAGATATTTGTTTAAAGGAGCATAACACCATCAGCTCAAATTGGTAGAGAGGCAAAAGCGATTGCAAAGGAGGGACAAGAGAATGAGGGAGAACATTTAAGATCATTAAACTCCAGGGTTGGGTGAGAAACTAAAACCTGAAAAAAAAGGCTCTCAGACAGAGAGGCAGGTGATTAAACCATGTCATCAAATCTCACATGTGCTTTTCAAGCCACAGGAAACAACTGGAGAGTTCTGATTACCATCAATGACACTCCACCCTATCCATCTGATCCCCTGCAAGAGGCTGTTAAACCCATATGGGCTTCCTCGTTAAAACCGGTGTCAAGTAAATAATAGATCTTTTGATCCGAAGGTGAGGGGGCCGGATAAACATAAAAGCAAAGCTTATCAAAAGGTGAAGAGTTAAAAGGTGTTGTAATCAGATCTGCCCCTGATTCCTCTCATGTACGCACATGTAAGGTGGTTTCGCCTTGAAGTGGAGCTAATCACTAAAAGCCAATCACGCCACAGCAATTGGTTTAAGTAAGCGAAAAGTCCTGATGAGTAGTTATTTAGCTCTTAGCTCTCCCAGATTACACTGTGGCCCAGTCAATGTTTGCGTTTCTTGTTTCAGTTGTGAAAAAATGAGACGAGGCTTGATGCACCAGCCGTAAACAACTTAAAATGTGTCATCACTTAAATGTTAAAGTGTCTCTAATCTGTTGACTTTTCTTTGAGATATATAGAAGACAGAAATAAAGGCAGATTTTTATGATACATAGATCACTTAGTGGTGTGGAAGCACCCATCTGTCGTGGTGCTAACTTTATGTTAATATGTGGATGACAACAAGAAGTCATAAGTGTTAAAACTATCTTCACCTTTTAAATAAAACACTAAAGCACGCCCACGTGAAGTGAAGATCATGTTGACTTTACACTAACTTATTTCATGGTTAATGAACATGCCATTGTGTACAATTTCCACACTTACATTCTTCTAACTGTGACTGTACATGTGCATACAGATGCACAAAACAAAGGCGCTTCTTCACCACTGCAGGGCATGATGACATTCAGAGACACATGCTGCAGTGATGTGCACGCCCCTGGGCTACAGATGTCTCAGGCATTCTACACGCATGTAGAACGCACGCACCGATGTGCCACATCCCTCTCACACCTAGTCCCACCAGAG
Source organism: Microctenopoma stevenorrisi (assembly GCA_032270685.1). Taxonomy (NCBI): domain Eukaryota; kingdom Metazoa; phylum Chordata; class Actinopteri; order Anabantiformes; family Anabantidae; genus Microctenopoma; species Microctenopoma stevenorrisi. Next base: position 8,776,971 of record JAUMTR010000015.1, read on the forward strand.
TCATAGATCGCTGCAGCCGCGTCCACCAGGAGCAATGAAGCTGTTAGGACTTACGCAAGCGTAGAGATACATTTGTTCTCACACATTCACACATCCAAACACATTTATCAGCACATACATGCAGCACCCGAAACAACCGGGGAAAAAATAGCTGCAACCACATTCGGCATAAAATCCCTTATGCAAGAGACGATAATTGGTTGTGGCTAATGTTATTGGAAAGCTAATGTACTTTCAGACCTAGTTATTAGTGCTTAAACAGAAAGCCTGTTGAAAGGGGGTAGAAAGATTAAAATGGAGGGGGATGCGAAGACAGACACACAGAGAGAGGTTTATTAAGCTACTGTGGTTGAGGGAATAGCCACTAAAAAACAAAAAGATGATCACTAGACAGTGAAGGAAGAAAGAAGGAAAACAGATTAGGGAAGAGAGTGGGGAAGAAAAGGAGCTAAGTGAGGAATGATGAGAGGAGAGGAAATATGGAAAGAAGAGTTACACTTACTGCAATCCTCTCCCCTTACGTAAAAGTGTGTTGATGTCAGAAAACCACCGAGTGCAAAATATTACATTCTGCCTTTACTCGCTGATTTGTATGGAGGCATCTGGATGTTTCTGTTTTGATTCTGCCAAGCTTCATTCACAGCAGCAGTGGTGTTTTATCATTTTTTTAAACCACTCCTGCCTGCGCCACTATGAGTCTCGCGGCGCGGCTGACATTCAGCTGTGAAGTCTCTACAGTGTTAAACTAGGGGGGAAAAGCTGTGTCCTACAATAGGTATAACTCTTGCTTCGCCGCTAATGAATGGAAAAATAAACCGCTTTCCTGAGCTGAACACAGCTTGTCATCTATTTGCGAGCAGCCACGAGTCTGAGTGACTATTTAACAGGTGAGTGAGGAGCTCAAGGTGGAGTTGGAGCAGGAAAAGATACATATGCTAAAAACCTAAGTTAGGTCAAAATAGATTGGAAGATGAGGATTTAGGTGTAAAAGATGATAGATGATATTCAAATGTCTTTCAGACATTGCGTTCTTGGTCTTCTGTGTGTACATCTACTATAAATTGTGAATTTAAGTGTCTCGCTTGTTGACCTCATAATGAAAACGACAGGCCTTCACCAAGGACAGAAACGATTCTCGCCACACTGCATTCTCAATCACCCCTGTCCTCATTCCCTGGGATACTACAGGCGTTCCTCCTTCTAAAATGTCGGACAGTAGCCGATTAACAATGGTTCACATCACCTTCGATGGCAGAGAAAGACAAATCCTGAGCAGGCATCACTTCCTTAAAATGTTTGTGTTACTATTCACATCTGTGGAGGCAAACGTCATCATTCAACACTCAACAGGTTGAGTGCAACATAATATGTTTTTCTTATTTTACTTCTTCTTATTATTATTATTGCATTATATCTCGCAATATGCCAAAAGAAATCATTGTTTCAGTGTTTACACACTGACATATGAGTCAGTCTACCAAGGCTCATTCCCTTTACTAAAATATTTGCTGCAGTGCAGCCGTTATTGGCCAATAAATCACTCAGAATATATATTTCCTGATATGTAAAATTAAATCAGTACATTTTTAACATCCTGAATCACACAAAACTTGGTAGAGATTGAAATCTATCTTGAAATATTGCTCATGGCAGCGTGACTTATGTCCTTTCCTGGGTAATATGTTTATTAGTAATACTCGACTGCCTTGAGCACCTTTATAATTCATTATGCTATGATTAAGCTTGGCTGAAAATATTAAAGTTTCAATTCCGATATAAGCTGTAGCTGCAGAATAACAAGAATGTCGACGTGACATCCCCAAGGTATGACTCGCTGGTCAAAGTATCACTGCATCATTTATTCATTGTCATTTCATCGTTTCATGATTTTTCCATCTAGCCTGTCATCATTACAAACAGGTCTCAGTTCATCTATTATATTTATTCCCATCAAAGCCTCAGAGGAGAGACTGGTACAAAGGATTGCATTATTATGCCCACCTCTGTAATTCATCATATTAAGATGACACAGACAAAGATTAGCATGACGCAAAAGACAAAATCCTTCACAAGAGACAGCTGGGTTCACATCCCACCTTTCAGTTTGGCCATTTGTAAGTCAGCGGGTATAAACTTACTGTCATGTGTAAGTGCTTGGAGATTAATTAAACGAGCAGTGAGGCACCTAAGAAGTGCTGAAAGACACTAATTGGCATTAAAACAGGGCGAGTGATGGCGAGAAGTTGAGAAAATAAGTGCGCAACTCTCTGCTGACATTCATTTTTAATAGCACTTGTGTCTGCAACTGAAACAAGTAGAGAAACAATTATTTATCCAAACTGAATGGAGTATTCAAGTAGCTCAAGCCTGCTCCTCCAACCTTTTGGAAAAAGCACAGATACCCAAAAAGAACAAGTTTAATTTTGGCCTGTTGATGTCAGTTGGCAAAAGCTGATCAGAAAAGGCAGAAACAGCAACATTCAGCACCAGGCAGTTAAAACGCTGCTGCCTTAATGATTTGACTGAGCTTACACTTACACTGTCACACCTAAATAATTGTAATGTTGGCTCACACATTAAAAGGAGTATTAGGACGGATTAACAGAAGTTACGTCACTGCTTAAAATGTGTAAATATCACTCACTCCCACATGGTCTGAATGAGTAGCAACCACCCCACCAGAATCTTTTGCTCACTCAAGTTAACTTCCCACAAAGACTAGGCTACTAGAAAATTTATGTTAAGTGATATTTTCAATCAAACGTACATGTGTCTCTCATATTATATATATATTATATTATAAAGTACAAAGCAACATGACCACACACATTCTTAAAGCACCAGCACATTCTGAACACTGTCCACAGACCACAGAGAGAAGCCACGTTTTAAATTTACCCATTTGTTCCCGGATTCCCTACATGACTCAGATTTTCATTTCCCGAAGAACAATTTGGCTCCAATACAATAAACCCTATTAAGATATTGACGCGAAAGGTATTTTTAAGCTCCACAAGACATCCATTACAGAAAACAATAATCAAAGCTGCAGTGGCTATTGATCCAAACGGCACTTTTATTTGCTGACAGCTGGAATTTGAATCTCATCCATTCACATGAAATGAAGATGAATCACTCAAAAGAGATTGTAAGTCAATATAAGAAAGATTATCAGCAGTGGTAATGAATCATTAACCAATAATATGCAGGCTCAGTGCTTAATGTTTTTAAATAACTACTTATGATATTGAAATGTTTAAACACTTATGTTAAATACCAACAAATAGTTATGATACTATTAATAGTAGTAACAAAAACAGAAAAACAGTAAAACACACGTAGTGTATTAACATCTTTAAAAATATTTGTGTATTATCACAGTATCAATTAAAAGTTTATCAGTAGTATACAGTATATCAGTCCTTGAGGATAACCTCACATTTGAAGTAAGCTACTATGTCCAGTAGCTTTACACTAGTGATGTCTGCCTCACCTCTTTGCATTTTCTCTGTCACCGCACTTTTGTCTGCGGTGCCCAACGCCAGGCCTGACAGGCACGCACAGGGTTCAGGACGCTCCGTTCAGTTGCATTTACAATTATGGCACCATCAACCAGTATACGATAGCATGCCAAGAAAGTTGGATACCACAGCAACCCTACTATAATGATATAACAGGAAATAATTGCCTGTAAGATTTACCTCGTCATAGTCAGGACTCGTACATTAAAAGGAAATCTTAAAAGAGAGTTCAGGTGGAGTGTCAGCACTCCGTTTTAGATTATTCAACTGAATCCAAAGTCCCCTCCTTTTCTGCTTTATTTTACCACTCCACACTGCTCCATTATGCAAACTCACTCTTTGATCTGACACACTGAAAGGTGGCTTTATCTTAGAACAACAGAGAGACAAGCGATCAGAGACTTCAGAGAAAGTAGACCTCAGAGAAATCTGGATAAGAATAGAAAGGGGAAAAGAAAAGGAGGGAGAAGGCTTTAAGACGGGATGATTACAGTAACTACAAATTTGTCTGCTATTGCAGGAGGGAAGAAGCAGAATATAATACTCGTGGTTCAAAACATTGTGTACACTGAGCTTTTCCTCCGAGGGCTGCAGCATTAGAAAAGTATTACATCTCTAAATCTTAATCATGCATCAGCTATAGGCTCGCAGTATTAAGGGTTCAGTATGCTTGAGACAAAGTAATTGGACGACATGTTGTGCAGCCACGTCTAAAAACCAAACTGTAACTGTTCCAAATGAAAACACTCCAGAGGGGGATATTTCTGCCTGTGTCCTCTTAGCAGTATCACACTGTCTTCATTTTCACTTCAAGAACTCTGTGTCTTTTGGAGATCTTTGTAGCCTTAGTGTGATTAATGATGTAAGTTTCTTTTGTATGGTCTTGTTAAAAAGCTCTTTTTCCATTCAAAAAGTTTTTTGGTTTTTTTTTTTTTTGGAGAAGGCCCTTAAAGTAATTTTGTGATTTGTGACACAGGGTGACTGTGTAATTTAATAAGATGTGACTGGGTTTATGCCCTTACAGGACTCTGTGTGTTGCAAACGTCTGAAAGTAGCCGAGCGAAGAAGGTACAGAAGTGTGTGCAATTTGTGTTTTAAAGATAAGAAAAAAGACACAACCCTATCTTTAATTTTGATGTTGGCAATGTTATAAGTCTTCTGTGTTATCACCCGACAAGTGCCTCACTTTTACTCTTTAATGACTGATGTCTATTATGTCAAAATTAGCACACACACACACAGCAGACATGTACTAACATTAATACTACTAGCATTAATTAATTGATGTCGACTTGTGTCTGTGTTCTTAGTTCTTCACCAGAAGTGACCAGTTTAAGCCAAATCAGTTCATTCGAGCGGTAAAACTCGAGCACTTCATTGAGCTGCGGTGAACTACAGGGCGAGTCAAGGAACCAACAAACAGGCCTGTTGGTGACATGCACAAATCGATAAATACCACAGAAACATGATCACTTGAACAGTTTAAACTTTGTCTCACGAGCATAATACAGTATCTGAACTGTCTTTACTCTTGGGAAAAAATAGAGTAACGGCTTAGTTTCAAGTAACTGCAGGCCTCAATGTCTATCTGTAACCAGCATATAGGGACGAGACACACACACGAATGTGTATATACCTCCCTCTGTTTACAAAAACGTTGAAATGTTTTCATTTTTTACTGTAGTATTTTTATGTCCCAGTTGACAAATTTCATATCATGTTATTATCTATTATCCTTTCATGTCTGCACCAACGACTACTAGAGATTACAGCAATTATAGGCAATTAAATTGAATCTAACTGAATTGAACTGACACGCAGAGTCCGAGAGAAAAGAACTGGAAAGAAACTGAAGGCTGAGGACTTCTTAAATCAGAGGACGGCGCGACTGCCCTTGCGGTAGGATCACCTTATCAATTTGATTAGAGTGTGAAAGGACACTTAAGATCTCAGTTGCCAGCACATTAGTAGTCGACTCAGCCTCCTGCCTTGGAATCCAGTGCCTAATGTTTGGGATGGTGATGGAGTTTAAAAAGATTATTTGATTTCACTTAGATATGCCACTGCATGTGAAATCAAATAGTGATTAGATAATGTGTGTTCCAAATATGAAAGGGCCTGCTTCATTTGAAACACTGATTTGCATTTCAAATGTTTTGCCGAACCAGAAACACAACAGTCACCTCTCCAATGCATGTGAAAGCCTTCAAATAGCAAGACCCATTAGATGACAGAGATTGCTGGATTTTCTGCTTCACCACTGATGTAGATTACACTTTAAGAGCTTTTATAAACAGTTTAAAAAGACAAAGTAGGATGTTGATATGAGAGAAAGATTTCTTTTTTTCCTTCTGCTCTCGGTCAAAGAGCAGGTATAAATGTATCCTGCAAAATAATTTAGAAAGTCGAGGAGGGAGAGGAGAGGAGAGAGTGGGCGTTGTCAAGCAAGTTATTTCAACTTTGTTTCTTTTATCCTTTGTAGTTATTCTCTGTCTCTGTGCAACTTTTCAGTTCAAGTTGTACAACAAATCCTTTGTTGGAGGTTGTGAGTATGCGTTGTTTACCATGACAGCAAAAGTCAAAAGAAAAAGAAGAAAAAAACGCATGTAGATCTTATATTTCTGTTGCATATACACTATATAAAATGAAGTGGCTTTTTCCAGACACGAGACAGTCGATACGCCTGCTGATACACAAATAAATCACGGTCAAACTTCATTCCGTTTTCTGTGTTCCTTCCTCTACACAATTCCCTCTGTGCCACACTTGCAAACCGCGGTGCCTCTACATTCTGTAACTCATTCATCTGCAAAAAAATAAAAAATCACCTGCCAGACAAACTTTCATTAAACTCCTCTTTGACATGAATAGGGAACTGTCTAAAGTCAGAGAGAAGGCAATTGGATTTGATGTGTCGTGTGCTCCATAAATGCGTTCATTCAAAGCCTGTGGATTGCTTCAGCTGTGGTGTTCATCACATTCAATTCTTTAGCTCTGGATTCAATTTTCAGAAAACTTATTGGTGAACCAAAATAGCAATGGAGCTTTGGACCGCAGATCTCTTTTTCCCCAGACAGAAAAAAAGTCAGGATGTATGCAACAGTTCCTAAGAAAGGTTGTTTTCAGAGGTATTTACATATCTGATATTGGTTTCCAGCAATATCAACACACGCACAGACTCACACTAGTCTCACAGTGAGACTAATCAGTACTAACATAGGGGCACATACAGCCAATAAAGATGACTCAGATCACCAAGGGAACAGAACAGACCTCCTTTATGCTATTTCTTATTTTCTCTTACACATCCTCCCTCTGTCTGGCTCTTCACGTCTCTGACTGTCTATCTCACCAATTGGTTCTGTCCTCACCTCCATTTTCCCCTCTTTTCCATTAACTCTACCTCCCGCTCTACCCATTAGTAGGCCTCCTTTTCCTTCTGTCTCAGGCCATCAAGCTCAGATTCCTTCTCCTCATCAAAGAGAGCTGATTGAGATCCTCTTAGAAAAGGTAAGTGAGCCTTCGCAGCAATCACAGACATGATGCAAACAAGGACAGAGGAGGAAGGAAAACACATACTTGTACATGCACCCACACAGACACACAGGCACTTGTGCTAATAAGCTGGTAAAAGGTTTGGGTAAAGTTTTAGAACTCGGTTTTTATTGCCGTTTGTGATGGGCTGTGTTGTTTGTTTTCAGAACAGTGAACACCTCATCAACCCAGGCATTACTGTAGCATCTGCCCAGACCAAAAAGACAGAACAGGACACCATACATACATATATTATATATATATATATACATGGCTAACTGCCGTGCCCTTTTGTAATTGTGCAGTTTGCATTTCTGCATATAAATGTGTGCGTGTGCAAGTGCATGTATTTGTTTGTGTGTGCATAAGTGGGCGTGTGGCTGGCTAGTGGTTATGTAAAACACTAATTGTCATGCAGTGCGCAGGGTGCAGAAACCAAGCACAGACATCAAGCTTTCTTCAAGCCCACAGCGATGAATATTAAAATAATTAAGAATAATGTACCCACAAATCCAGAGGAGGGCATGTAAACATCAAAACACTCTCTGCTTGCATAGATATACTCATTTCATTTATCTCGTGCCTCACTATCAGTGTGTTTGTGCCTACACGTGCCCTTGTCTCCAAGGTCACGCGTTTAAAAGTGTGCATCAGAGGAAGAAGCATACGAATGTTTTAAATCACAGAACCGGCGCCTCAAAAGCTCTGAGACACTGACACAGATATTTGAATTAATAAGTGTGTACTGCAACTAAACTCAATTTAATGTGGTCCTACAACATATATGCAATATTTATGGCCTTGGAGTCATGTTCACTTGATTCTAAATTGGATGAAATCCCACAAATTGGTGGCTTGTGTTGCATTTTGAGGATAAGAGCTCACTGTTGCATAGGTTTTCCTACCACTTACGAGATGAAGTAACTCGGCTGAAAGCTTTAGATTTTAAAAGCTTTTGGAATTTGAGTTGTTAATCGGCTGCTGTCATGACATCAGAGAGCAATTCAAAAATGAAGAAGAGTTAAATATGAATGAATATATATCAAAGAGCATAAGCAATCAGATTCAGCATAAGAAATGTAATCAATTTTGTATGAGAAGTTTCTTAAGCAATTTGCAATTTTTTCTGTTAGCTGAAACTTTAAGAAGCACCACAATGAGCATTCGTGACCTTCATTTTTATTGTGTTTGCCCCCTCTTGAACTCTTGTAATCCAATTTTCAGGAAATAAGATTGTCTTGTCATGAGTAACATTTGGAGTCTTGTAATTTGGTGTCCACTGGATGCTACTGCCTTTAACCCAAAGCTAAACTATAGCTAAAAAACTATACTAAAAATATATTGTTGTCTAATACATTTAATATGAGTAGCAATAAAAACTGAAATGTAATTATCAAATGTTGATTAGCTGTCTTGATGGCAGCAGTAATACAGTCTGAAGTAATCACAGAGCCTCACTCTTTGCTGTGTTGGTGCAGGGGCTCCAGAAACAAGCCCTTCTGAAATGTCCTTGAGGGCCAATCAATAATTATTGTTACCATTATTATTACTATTTTCATGTGATTAATCGTTGTTATTGCTCCGGCAGAGGGAAAGTCTGCCAAGCTCCTACGCAACAAGAGAGGACACGAACTCCTTTGGAATAAACAGTCATATTTTTCAGGGCCAGAGTTTATGAGGTTTCCTCCTTTACTTCTTTGTCCATGCTGAAAACAATCAGAGTTGTTATTTATCATCATAAGGATTCATGTAGCTATTTGTTTACACGTTTGCCACAGCCAGGTTATTTGACTGTTTTTCTTCCTAATTGGTTTATTAATGGCGTTCATTAATCAGCGCTGCTCTAAGTCATTACTTCTGACAGCGTCTTAAAGCCCATGAAATATTGTCTTCAGGTCAAAATATTGTGTTAAAGTTAATAAAATGTTGTGGACATGTGTAATATAAGGGATGCACATGAGTAAATGTCTTCCTGTAATATGGAAGAATGGCACATATGCTGCTGAACAGTTTCCACAGTGTGCTGCAGTGTTTGCATTTGTTGCTGTGTTGTGTTGTTCCTGGCCTGTAGACAACCATTAACCTTTTAAACTCTCGGGACAATACGGGGGAATGCACCGACATACCAACACACACGAGCAATAGATATATTCTGAAAAACTCTCCTTTCTCTGCCTTCTGCTCTGTGTCTATAACTCACCAGGGCTTCCGTCTTGAATGGGCCAATAACATGCTAGCGTGGTGTGAAATCCGAGCCCTGCAGGAAAGAGGAGAAATTGGGTGATTGGTGCTTCATTCAAGCAACTACTTATGCCGGAGGCTCCCTGGCGCTGGAGGGGCTCTCTGTACAAATTTAAGCTACATTAGGAAATGAGATGGCCAAAGAAGAGCGACTGGACGCCGCTTTTTGGCAACTCAGCTGGGCTGATCTGATTAATTTGCCTTAGGTATGCTGCATTACCACATCCCATTACATCTATCTCATGGGGTTCGCAGTTCATTTTGTTAAACCCCAGGAAAAAAATGTAACATTTCAGCAGAGATCAGCAAGTACAGGCGCCGAGGGTTTTACACGGGAAAAGAAATAAAAAGATAATGTTTTTTATTTCCTCTCACGCAGCCTCCGATGACAAAGGACATTACTTTTTTCCCCTCCTTTCTGTCACCAGTGTTTAAGTTCAGTTCATTCAAAAGGTTGGACAGCATTCACTCAATCACAGCGGCTCACAACCGCTCTTTTTTTATAACCACACAATTACAATATTTATGAGAAGTCCTGCTGATGGAAAGACTATTTCACCCACCTACCCAACCCCACCTCCTCCTATCTTCCCTTTCCTTTTGTGGCCCTGATTCTTTTCTGTGGGCTTATTTTAATGAAAAGTGTGCTGGTGAATCACTCGGGCATTTGGTGGGATTGTAATTTGCACAACACGATGATGTGAATAACTATGGTTCTAAAGACACCGACGGTACCCTCAATGAATACACTGACAAAACATAGGAGGATAAAGGGCTGAATACCTCCTTGTCTGGCCCCACTTTTCCTCTGAGAGCCCCTTACAATAAATGGCATGAAGTCATAGATTGAGAAATGAAATGTTCATTACGAAGACCATAGACAGTGAGAGTGAAGCTAAATAAATGCATTTTTAAAAGGTGCAAACAGAAGGGAACGTTCCCATCAGGGGGAACATCGTCTAATGCAGCTCTGCTGGGGAAGATTATTGATAGACAGTGTACAATAGTGGGTGGGGGAGTAACATTAACAATACACCCACCACCGCTGCTTCTGCAGTGCGGCCTCGTCTTCATTCCTCTCCATCAGAATTGCTGCTAGGTTGTCCTTTCGCTGCAGCAGACAAGTGAAATCTCAATCATTTGAACTTTAGGGTTGTGTCCCGGTGAGAGATGACTTATTCATGGCGTAGTGTGCGTACCAGGGGAAGATTATCTACCCATGGGGCCCGCCCCCTCACCAAGGGCATTTTAAAAGAAAACGCTAACTTGTGGTGGAGCACGTTACCTGATGCTCGTCTTCTTCAAACGAGAGGCACAAATATTACAGGAAATTTATCTGACATGGGCTATGGAATAACTGCAGTTCAGCAAAGGTAATAAAACAGGTGAAGGAAGTTCAAATGTCCATTGACAATCCATCATTAGGCTCCCATGTGCAATTTAAGCAGAAATATCTACAGCCAATTATTCTTAAGGATAGTAACATATATACAACAACAGTTTAACATGCTGATGTTGAGCAGGTCTAAAATCATCAGGATTATTGTCTGTAGCAGTGCTTCCCCGTAGATTTACAGGGCTGGATCATGGTTGTCTCGGTTTTTGTAGTTTTGCAGCAGTTGTTCTCACAACTGAGAAATGTTCAAATGGAACATATTACACAAGCGGAACAGAAAAAAATAGAAATAAATAAAATTTATTATACCGTCCTGGGGTGGGGTGGGGGGGGCATTTGTATAATGGTAGGGGAAACAATGTTTGGTGTGTTAGAATATCAACATCTGCACCTTACCCTCAACAAAACAGGACACCAATACCCACTGATTCACAGACACAACCAAAACAACCACACATAGACATACAGACATATAAGATAAAAAAGATCCCACAACTACTTTGAACACACCCACTAAACACACTATATTGCGCATACTGAAGCCCTTGGATGAATTTTAAACCCGTTAATTTGACATGCTGGGACTTTGTAACACCTGCCAGACGGTAACAGTTCGATATTCTATATGCAAAACAAAGCAGGGATCTCACATAGTTCACACAGAACTACGCCAACTTAATGCCAAGACATTTAAGAGACCAGGACTTTACACAGACTGAGGCATTAACACACAAGTATTAGTGTAGCTCACTTGTGTGACACTCACCACTAATGAACGTTGTAGGGTTTTATGTTCTTTCCTGGAGGCATCTACATGTACCGTCAAAACTGAGGAGACAGCTACGTGGAAACATCTATGTGACAACTACAGAGGTGACACAGCTAATTGCATTCACCTGGAACCCCAGGTGTAAAACAAAACCCGATTAGATTAAATGTGATCCCGCTGCAATTAAAACCAACGGTGCTCTTCGTCCTGAGGCAGGACAAGCAGCACACAGATACGGACACCAAGTTACACCACACTACAAAACACACACACACTCACTCACTCATGCACATCTCTCATCATCATGACAAACTGATAGTCATTAGGTGGAGCTGGCATGTGTGGTAATCCCAAACAATTCAAAACAAGAGAACGGTTGGTAATGGTGGCACCGACTCCAGGGACAGCAGCCATTTCATGGCTGGTCACTCTGGCCTCTCCGGGTGTCACGGTATGATCGATCCACACGCACAGCCTCTCTCTCTTTCTGCCTCTCCCAGCTTCCCCCCCCCTTCTCTCCGAGGACATATTACTCTGGCTTATGCAGCGATGCATTTGATTGCACAGCACCTCACCAGGGCCAGCTCATCAAAAACTTGATCCAGGGAGAGAGGCAGGTGGGGGAATACGGTTGACGATGCTTTCTCTAGTAGAAACCTGTGGATAAGATTAACTCTGTTTAAAACTACTGAGCAGAACATTCCCACAAATGACCAATAGTTATACTATCAGAGTGGAAGCGGGTGTTAAATATGGACAAGAGATAATGGAGAAAGGTTTGAAAGCATGAAATGTGCATGAATAAACCGTTATGAAATTATAACCGCAGCACTCCGGTTCGTCCTGCAGCTTCAGCTATCGTACATGCACACGAGCACAGCTACACCACAGCCCGTGTGCTTCAGTTAGCGGTGTCACAGCTTCAGCTCGGTCATTAAATGATTCAGCGGGCTGTCCCAGCACTTTTCTTAAACTTCTCACAGCAAGGGGCTTTATTATTGATGAGACACCGAGTGCGGCATAGTCAAATATGCAAGATTTGCAAACTTCTGTCAAAATGAAGACTCTTCTGTCCCAGTGCCTGCACTGTCATCAGCCACTGTCATGAAACTGAGGAACTGGAAGAAATGTGTGTTTGGGGAAGATGATATGTTATATTTTGGTTATCACCTCAGGTCAACCTCTGGGACTTCTGCCATTACAGACGCCACAAGGAGAATTACAAGCCTGTTCAGATTTACCTCACAGTCGTTTGGTCCACTTGCTAACTTTTCAGGTCTTTCCATTTTTTTTCTAATTTATAAAAACAGCAGGTCGGGGTTAGATATAAGAAATGGGCATGCTTTAAATCTGTCTATATTTACACCAGAAATCTAAGCACGGTGCTCTCAGCTGGATTTGGTTGAGCAAACAAGATCTGTGAAATGAAATCTGTTTGCACAAATGCAAAACATTGTACTCGAGTGTGTACAGCTCTCAGTGAGAAAGCCAAGGGAAATAGCAAAATTACTTGGGCAACCTCTTCTCTCGTAATGGACAGTCTATGCTTCTGTATCTCCCGGTCTTGTGCACACGCTTGCTCCCCTTCAATTTCCTTTATCATAGTTCCCTGGTTTATGAACATCAAACCTTTTCTTTGCATCTGGCTTCTTTTGTGTTATCTGGGTATAATATCACACCATACAAGCGCGCACGTACGTAACACACAGACATTGTGTCTTTCCCTGGAACAATGGTGTTGCTCGGTTGAGGGAGCAGCCATGTTAGATAAAAGCACAGACTTGATCCCATCTTTGAGACACACTTCTCCCACAGAGCTCCAGTGTAATTACAGCCCCCATTTCATGATGACAGTCAGCTACTGAGCATTCCCACTGGGACGAGTGTGCCTGTGTATGCGCTGGTGTTTTTGTGTTTTGCACTCTGTCTATGTAGTGTTACCGTGATTTTTCTGGTGCATTTGTGCAGCAAATTAAAAAGGATAATCTAGTCTTAAACGTAAGAGTACTCTTAGGAACTAGCAACAAATTAATAATAATAAATTAATGCCATCTCTTGTGCTTTTTCATTATTAAATCTATACAAATCAGAAAAGTGAAAGTGTGAGTGAAAGTATAGTTCAGTGATTTCTCTGTTTTAAGACAAAGTCTTGAAAGTCCATATGAAAAAAAGCTTTTTTTGCTCTATTTTATGCATTTGAAACTACACATTAACACTACAACATTCATTTTTTAGCTTGTGACAGAGGTGACATATGGACAATCATTGTGTTTACTCCTCACTGCCAGAAAACAGAACAGCTCAGACATATGTTGTAAATGGATTCATTCAGGGATTAACGGAAGGAAGACAGTAACAGCCAACAGCCGTAGACATGGGAGAAGCTGAGGGCTGTAGTGGAATACCAAATGTGATAGATAGATATTTCACCAATATTAGCACATGGTAGGAGAAATACAGAGATGACAAAAATGAAGTCCGTGAAGGAAAACTCCCCGTACAAACATTCAAAGTTTTATCGTCACAGCTGTTGACATTAATGATAAAGCAGGTTGATATTAACGTTTCCTAACACCACCTTATACTAACAGAACAGCTTTTCACCATCTCACCATCTGCAGCCACCCCCTTCTTTCTCTCTGTCCCTCCATCCTTTTGCTTCTTTGTACAATTTTCCTCCTTCCCTATCTGACGCAGGCTAAGTAAATAGACTGTTTTGGCCAGAAGATATGCCTTTGTGTGCATGCGTGAGACTTCACAGCAGCATGTTTCATTTGCACAAATTCAGTGTCTATGTGCGTGTGCAGATGCTCATGTTAGTGGGTATCTAGTCGTATAAACCCAAACCATCTTTTGTAAGACATTCAATTGGATTACAGTGGTGCAGACCTGCTGTTTTTCTGTGTAAGAATCTAGGATGCTTTTCAAATCCAAGGGCTTATGATTGAATTACCTTTTGTTCTAAGATGCTGTCTTACACTGTGTAGCAGGATGCATTGTAGGAGTGCCAAAGTATGCATACTGAAACGCACTACACACCTTGGATTTGTGTGTGTGCGTGCTGTACGAGCAGTGCAGCAAAGCATGTAATTCCTCACTCAGGTTAGTCACCTGAGGTTTTAGCACGCTAGCTTGGCTCCTGCTTAGGTGAGGTGTCACGACCAGCAAGCCATGGTCAGCCCCGGCAAACCTCAGCCCAATCCTGACTGCCCACAGTCATGAAGGTAATTGCCGTTACCATGGTAATAATAAATCCCATTATATGTTAGCATAAACCTAACCCTGACCCTAACAGACTAATTAACAGTAAATGTGTAATGGCTCTTCTGACTATGTCCGTAGTTACTTCGACTGAATTTCATGTGGTATCATGTGGTATATTTTCATGTAAAGAGAGTTAAGGATTAATATGGCATTAATCTCAGTCATCCAGGTCATGGTTATCTCAAAAACATTTTCCAGCCCCTGAAAAACCTTTTTTGAGATAGTAAAGGATTAACTAATACAAAACAAGCATTCCTTTAAACAGTGACTAAACTTGGGAGCAGCAGTATCTCAGTTGGCAGAGAAGTTGTCTACGAACCCCAGGGTGAGTGATTCAGTCATTATTTAAAAAACAAACCCATCTCCCTACATGTTTGGGGGCTGCTATATAAATGTGAACTTGAGAAAGTTGACATCTCACTTTTCTTTTAAACACCTCTACTGTCTATTTTAAAAACATGGGGTATAAAAAACATGAATCATCTGATGGTGATATAACAGGCACCCATTAGGCAAAGGTAATATGCGTTTCTCTCAAAAGTAATTATTTACATAATTACAGCAACAACCAAGTTGCTAAGTGAAGGTTTATCAAGTTTGCCTCTCTCCCAAATATCTAAAATTAAACAGTACTGATGCTCTGACGCATACAACATCGAAACGAAGATGGTTACATAACGTGACATTTATTTATTTCATTTTTTTATGTCACTATACCTCCCTAGTGAGTCTGTGTTACATTACCAACACCCTGAAGTGCAATGTCACTGACTTTAAGATATTTTAAAAGACTTTTAAAATGCGATAGCAATGTATTTCAAAACAGGTCAAAGACATAGGCATAATTTAGTTCCAGTCACCTCAATCTATTTGGTATTCTGGAGGTTTGAGCCCCGACTTTCAGTCTGCTACAAGGAAAACATATATTCAGAAAGCCTGTAAAAATCACTGACATCATTTGGGAGCTTATATGATAATGGTTGAAGGGCAGTCTGCCTTCACACTCTCCATTCGCCAGGCAATAAAAGTGAAATATTGCCGCATAGCTACATGTATACTTAATAGTCTGTATTGAACTACTATCACCCCACTACTGATTTTTGTCTTTTCAATCAATAAATACGTTTTCTTGCGCTCTTAAAATGACTAGTTTGATGATAACAGCGTGCTGCATCTATCAACGAAAGGTGCTTTCATTTTGACAGCACACATTCCTGTGCTGGTAAAACACTTAAACACGTAAAGAATTAAAGTCAATTCTAAAGATTTGTGGCAAGGAAAGTTGTAAGGAAACATGTCAAATAGAAAAATGTTCCAACATTAAAAAAAAAACTGACTGTGGGTAATATTCTTTCACATTTTCCCCAAAGGGATTCAGCATGATTTCACCATCTCCTGCTTCACCTTGCATAGTATTTAAAAAGCAAACTGCTAGATAATATGGTGTGATGTTATGTTTCCTATGCAAGAAAATAGAGCAGTGTGATACATATGTATGTTCATTCTGTTATAGCAGAGTTACTGTGGATGTCCCTCATGATGCTAATGGAGGAAATAAATTCATTACTTCCTAAACAGACAACCTGCCCTTCATACAGTGTACACTTATCACCTTTGTGTGAGCGGTGTGTGTAGTTTATGTGTGCACCTGTGTTTTTATATGGTCGTGTGGACAGATTTTACTTACATCCTTCTGAAGACAGTCTGGTCAGCCACTCGGCTTCAAATGTTAAGGATTAGACTTGAGGTTAATGTTGGGTCAAGGGGGCAAGCGATGTATTATGTCAGTGGGTGTCTATACAGGTATAAACAACAGAAAGACAAACATGTTTGAATATGCTGTTTACGCTCTCTAGTCTAGTGTGTCAGAACTGGTGAAGGTGGGGTCAGTGGACGGTTATTCAACACAAGCTGTAACAGATGCTGCCAAGAATATTGATTGGCAGCGTTTACAGCGGACAGCTCCACTTGGCCTGTCATTGACATTAAATTAAGGCTTCCACTCCAACTGACCATACTGATCATAGTATATATAAATACCCATCTGAAACAGCTAAATGTATGTGTTTGTCATTATCTTATGATGTTCACCTTTTCATAAATGTTCCTGGTATTTAATGCAGACACTACTATAACAGTTAGGAAAGCTCAGTGAAGGTACATCATCCGACGGCCTGGTAGCTCAATGGGTTAAGCATCAGACTGGGATGCAGAAGGTTGTGGGTTGGAACCCCGTCTGACTCCTAATCCATCCCCTACCAGGTGTGTCCTTGAGCCAGACACCCAGCGCTAGCTCCCTGTAAGTCGCTTTGGATAAAAGCGACTTTACTTAAAGTAAAGTAAATCCTGCTCTGTGAGTCTCTTCTTACGCACAGCTGTGTTCTTTTAGGAGAGCTGCTAACATCAGCATCTTATATAGTACTCTCAATGACAATGTCAACACGCTTGCAATAGGTATAGAAACTTTCTTTAAGCTGCTTCCTTTTTGGGATTGACAAAGATTTTCTGCCAGATACCCTTCCTGAAGCAACCCTCCCCATTTACTGGCACTAAGGAGGGACTGGGACGCGAACCACCAACCATGGGTTCAAAGAAAGTGACAGTCTGCAATCCTACTCCAGTACTGTTCTCGGTACACATCTAATAGGTTAGTAAATACAGATTCATGATTTTGGCACCACACCAAATACCAATGCAAATAATCCAACGGATGTCAAGACATTTCACTAAAAGTCAAAACATGTCAAACTCATGCTGCTACAACAAGAAAAAGGACAAGTCATGGCACAAGTCATTTACATATTATTACACATTTTATGAAAATCTGGGTGTGGACCAAGCAACTGACCATAAACATACTTTGAAACACATTCTAACGCTCCAACACACAGTTTACAGAATGTTTTTTTAAGGGATACAATCTTAATGCAATCTTAACGGAGAGTGATGCTAAATCATTTTTTTCAGATTTCTTTGCTTGCTTGCTTTTTTTTTTTTTTTATAAATTCCTTTGCCATTCTCATTTTCTACTTTAGTCCCCTGGTGATTTATGACTGGCAGTGGGGCAGAGGATATCGTATTAAATGTACCAAAAATGGCCCTTCATCACCTAACCCAAAGGAGTTATTCAATTGACACCCAATATGGCAAGGAAAAATTACAGCCATTAGGGTGCAAAGCTTCCAGTTGCACTTTAGCCAGAGCTTCTCACCTGGTGATTATACTGAGCATTCATCAAGGAAGATAAAAACTGACTGAAGGACAGTCTGATTACTGGTCAGAATTTCTGAAAATATAATTATTTTCTTATTATAGTGACAAGTGCAATTTTACATTCTCTGAGCCTGCAAGCTTGGTTTGGGCAGAGATGTACATTTTGTATTAAGGAGATCCACAAAAACTCACAGCTCAACCTCACAGATGCACAATAAGGGTTCCCTGCTGCTAAAGGCTTCAAGAGGTTCAAAGAGCACAGGCAGAGCAGAGACAAATACATTATGGTATTCCCCCAAAATGTCATTGTCTTTGATGGTATTCACAGTCTGAAATGGGTGAAAAAGAAATGAACGAGGAGTGGACAAAGACAAGGGGGACTTTCAATTTCTCACCAGCTCCTGATGTGAGACAGCAGAGGAGGCATAGAGAGATGAGAAAATTGGATTGAAGATCTGAGTTGAACAAAGGGCAATAGAATGGGAGGAGGGCTAAGACATTGTGAAGAAATAAGCAAAGGGCATAAAGAGTAGATGAATAGAAGGAGGAGGAAAAGTAAAACTATCACCTGAACATCAAAGCCCTCAGTCTATGAGAGTAAAGTCAAAATTGAACATAAAATGGCAGCAACAGGCACATTTCGCTATCATTCAAACATTAAAGGTGCAAAAGTCTTATAAATGCTGATCTGAAAAGAAAGGGTTTTTAATACCTTCCCTGCTTATGTTCAAACAAGATCTCTGCGACACATGGAACATGGTGCAGCACGTTCTGCCTCTTTCATTCCTAATATGATAGATAGGAAATATTTGCCAGATTCTCTACGAGGCTGGTGTGGCTGTGATTTACTGAGCGACTCCACAGAAAGGGTGCCGCGTGTGACCGTCATATCCAACACAGAGCTGTCCTTATAAGCCGTAACATGTCATCCACAAGCTTTATTGGTTTTTCGCGACAATTTAATTAAGGCAATATTCTGCCGCTACTATAGCAGCAGACCTTGACAGCAACAATTTAATATAAGGAGGAACAACTGTCACATTATCCTTTTCAGCGCGTTAATGATTGCTCATTCTTTGTGTTTACAGTTTGATTTCCTACAACGTACAATATGGAGTCGATGCTAAGACGTTTTCCCAATGACCCTGAACAAACCATCTGTAACATGTGCAACCTTGACATAAATTAAAACTAAGAGCTCATTCCGTGGAACATCTGCATCATAAGATAACTGCTTTCAGAAATCTGAAGAAATGTCACAGATAATGTTTGTAGTTAAGGCTTCATCACTTCAGTTGCTGGACATTTACTGTGCACCTCAGACAAGGTGAGTGACCAAACTGCTTTTAGAAGAAAGAAGGGCTTTCTTTGTAATTGATGCTTCAGCATCTACACTGTAGGTACTGCAGAGGCACGGACCCTACAAAACTATGTATTGCAGACACACAAATCACAACAGCTGTGAGCGACGTGCTCAGTAATATTATGGTCTGAGACTAATTACATTACAAGAAGTCAGGGAAGGTAAAGCCATTGATCCAACATATGTGCATCACCCCAAGTTTCTTTTCAACCTGCGGGAAACCACTAATTCCCCACCTGTTGAAATCCATATGTTGCATTACAAACGTTCAAGAGAAATTCTTCACATAGTTTCATTGAGGAGTTTCAAACTGTTGTAGGGGGCATGACCGGAATTATCCCAGAGGAATCTGAAATTGGTGATGTGGGATGTGTGCCAAATGATGGCACAAGAGAAAAGGTCGCTAAGAGTTCATCAACGGGCTCTAGACTCTAGTGGCTGTCAGCCAGACTCAGCAGCTTGGCGATGTGTGGCGTAACAACCACGGATCCTCTGGGATCCCAGTCCAGGGGCAGGTTGGATGATGTGCTCGGCCAGGCGTGGTTTCCACATATGCCTGTGTGAACTGGGAAACTTATATTAGGGCTCCAGATACTCAATACAGTAAAGGACAAAGAAGCCAGAAGGATAGCTGTTCATCTTTCTAACTCATTTCTGAATGAAATAAGATCAAAGGGTCTTTGTTCTGCTAAAAAAAAAAGAATAGCCTCTGGTTCAATCTAATGTAACTAACAAATTAGATGCGTAGGGAAACTTATTTTCCAGCTAATGGGATGAAATGTTAAATATACCGAAGTGTTTTGTCACTGGTATTTTTGTCTCTCACACCATCTTGTCTTTGTATCAAACACCATCCTTAAATCAGGATTCTTTATTCTACACTGGCTCGTGGGCTCATAAAAGAAAATCGAAACTGACAAAAAACACAGTCACTTAGAGCGACACCAGCACGCTACATTACTTGAGAACAAATATATTTAGGCCCATAAAGGCAATAAAACTGACAATATGTGAAATAGTAAATTAAACCTGGGATGATGAAGATTTAAGATTCTTTGTCTAGTTCTCATTTCCTTATGTCACGCCAAGCTGTCCCTATTTTTGGTGTTTTGTTTGTTCACTTATTTAACTCACATTCCTTCCTCTTGGCTTCTCTCTTGACAACTACCCTTATCAGCTTTCTGCTCCCGTCTCCTCATCTCATCTGTCTGTTCTTTGAGGAATTTTCTCATTCACTCTTGCTTTTTCTTTTTTACACCTCCTGACTCCCATAATGCTCAGACTTTTGAAGGGCTTAGCAAGCACAGTGAACAGTAAATATTTTACAGCATTTTTGGGAACGGGAAGGCAAAGTCATTTTATCTCAGTCCTAAAACCTCTTTTTTTTTTTAATAACGTCAGCGACTCACTGCAAAGAAGTACACCTCCTCCTTAGTGGGGATATTTACAAAGTTGCCTTTCTCTCTGCTGCATGCAGCACTGAATGAGGTGTGTGGGTTGGTGCAGGTTTTACAGAGTGGGAACACTTGATTACATTTAAGGGTGAAATGCTGAGGGTTTTTCAAGTGTGTGTGTGTGTGTGTGTGTGCATGTGTGTACATATGCATTTATGTATTCAAATTTTGCACTATTGGCTGGGAACATATTATTACTGCTTTCCCTGGTAATTACAGAATACTATAATTAATGCCCCAATTTTAGAACTGACATTACAGTTTTCGGGAACCATACGTTGTGCTACCACCCGCAGTTTTACTGTGAAGCAGTGTAAAAAAGCCCATTATTCTCTACTAGTGTAATGTTTCATTGCAAGTTGAAATGTTTAAAGGAAAGGAGCAGCACAGAAGATCAGTTAATATCACTGGTTCGATGTGTGCGTGTGTGTAATAATTAAATCCGGGTTCTCCTCAAATTTTCTCAAATCAAACACTGAGGTTCTCGTTGGTTCAAAAGCAACACTATCCAAAACTGACAAACTCCTCTGTTTCCCCCTCTACACAGGTTAAGAGTCTGGGTGTTGTCCTTGACAGTACTTTTCACCCCCACATCAGTAACATCACCCGGTCTGCATAACTTCACCTACGTAACATTCACCGTCTCCGTCCCTCCCCCTCCACCACCGCTATCCTTGTTCACAGTCTTGTC
Source organism: Microctenopoma stevenorrisi (assembly GCA_032270685.1). NCBI lineage: Eukaryota > Metazoa > Chordata > Actinopteri > Anabantiformes > Anabantidae > Microctenopoma > Microctenopoma stevenorrisi. The sequence goes on from JAUMTR010000015.1 coordinate 8,798,417, forward strand.
ACCTCTCCTCTGGACTACTGCAATTCCCTCCTCTTTGGTCTTCCTCACAAATCCCTCCACAGGCTCCAATTGGTCCAGAACTCAGCTGCCCGCATAGTCACTAGAACCCCATCCATCAACCACATCACTCCTGTCCTCCAGCAGCTTCACTGGCTTCCAGTTAAGTCCCGCGTTGAATTTAAAATCCTCCTGTTAACATTCAAGGCCTTCCACGGCCTCGCTCCTCCCTATGGGTCTGTCCTCGTTCATGTTGCCACTCCCTCCCGCACCCTTAGATTCTCCTCCTCCATCCACTTGACTGTCCCCTCCGCACGCCTTTCTACCACGGGGTGCAAAGCATTCAGCCGCTCTGCTCCCCAGCTCTGGAACTCATTTCCACCTGAGCACTCCCGCTTTTCAAATCCAAACTCAAAACCCATCTGTTTAAGATTGCCTTCTCTCTCTCAAACTACATCTGCTGTTGCTAACCTTTCATTTTTATATTTACTGTATACTTTGTAACTTGTATAGTCCTTTTGTCTGTTTGTATAGTCAGTAACTCTTCGGTGTCCTTGAGTGCCCAGAAAGACGCCTACAAAATAAAATGTATTATCATTATTAATAATAACTAATTTTGCATATCAATGAGACCAATAAAAACAAATAAGTCAATCATTATTATAAATAGTTTACCTGATATCATTCAGTCATCCACACACACTGACACACCCATATGCAGCAAGTGACCTGACACGCGGGGAGCAACGTGGGGTTCAGTGTTCTTCCTAAGGACACTTAACGGGACATATAACGGGAAGTGGCAGGGATTGATCTCATGATTGTCAGATGACTGCTCTACATCCTGAGTCACAGCCGCCCATCACCACCACATCACAATTTCAGCTTGCGTTAGACCTCAATCAGTGATCAATGTTCCTTGATGTAACATAACAATAATCAACTGTCAAAATGTTTCTGCTAATAAACAAAAAAATCTGGATGATCTTGTGATACCGGGACTTGTTTTCCTGGAATGATGAGTTATTTATCCCATTATTTTGAGATATCCATGGCCTGGATTCCTCAAGCTAATGAGATAAATTAACTGTCTGTTTTAGTTTATTTTTATCATGCATTCCCCTGGTTGTCATAGCCTCACACCTAACTATTGTCTATACTGCTTAAGAGCCTCCTCTGAGCCTATATTACATAATGGGGTAAATTACTGGACGGCCTATTTTAACAGCTAGTGTCATATCCTGACTTGATTAAAGACAATTGTGGGAGACAGATCAGTAAGTGGTTTTTGGACAGATATTTTCTAACGTTACCTTCTATGCAGGAAAATGCTGCTTCAATAGTTACAGGTATATACTAAGGGTGTCTGCCTGGTGTAGACCTCCTCTGTTTTCAATGCACCACCTACAACATAGCAGACACTGATTACCTGGAGGAACTTTGCATTGAATAAAGAAAAGCACCAAACCCAATCACTTTTTAATTTTTGCATTCTTTATCTTACACACTAGCTAAAAAACATTTGTATTAGTGAGGATATTTCCAATGTTGACATTAAGGACTAAAAAACAACTTTGCTAATGTATCAGTTCCCCTGACTGACAACTCACTCTCAGAAGAAGCAACCAAGTTAATTTCAATTTTAAAGGTCAGAGGCGGATGCTATAATGAATTACTACTGTCAGCGAGTAATGAAATCAGTCAAGAATAACGATTAACAGATTTTTTTCCTAATTAATGTGACCACCAGTACTGATTTTAACTCCACACGTGCATTTTTCATAAAATGATTCATAGCACATGGTGACTAAAGCGAATACTAATATTCTGAGAAGTGTATAAAACTGCATAGACGTACCTTATTACACAAATAAGACATATGCACTGTACAGTGCATTATATCATCGTAAAATACTTCAACCCGGACTACTGACCCTCAGCGTCTGTTTTTCGTTTTCTTCATCAACACTAATTAAACATCTGTCTGCTCTTTCTCTAACACAGGCGACACAGTTAATTGCAAATAGATTACCCTACTAATTATGTCACTTTTCAATGTCCATGTTTGTTCTGGGGAGTTTCTGGGAGAAAAGAGGAAATGCTGTTTGTGCGTACGTCCATTAGCCACAGTTACATAAACAATATTTTCACAATATGCCTTTGAAAATGTATTTATGGTGTAGGATTTGCAGGGCATGATCATCTATGCATTGGTGTGCTCTGGGTGATAGCTTGCGGCCATGCCCCATCACCTCTGCTTGTCTGTCTGCATTCTTAACTAGCAAACTTGGCAGAGAAATAATGACCTTGGAGAGCTTTATGTGAGCCAAGACTTTTGCAATATGTTTGTAAGAAGTACTCCTGTCTTTCATGTGGCGCTTTCCTTTGTGAAATATCTTTTCACGAGGTGTAACACGTGACTTTGCACCAATTAAGGAATCTACAGTATAGCCATTAGGAGCTGCCTCAACCTTTGCTATCTTTGTGTCATTGTGTTGTCGGAGATGGAGCCCCAAAGGAATACCAAGTAAGGATCTGAGGAAGACATCCAGGACTGCAGACACAATTCTGTGACTGCAGCTTAGGTTCACACGATGGAAGAAACAGTTTGAAGGATGGAAGAAACAGTCTGACCTCTAGCAGTACACTGGTGTGAACGTTTCTGACGAAACAATCAGAACCAGACTTCATGACGATGACCTGCTATATTCCAACGTCATCTAGCGGGTCCTTTGCTCACTGCCCGGCATCATGGAGCGCATTGGCATTTGTCATGTCAACACCAGAATGTGTTTTTCACAGATGAGAGCAGGTTCACCCTGAGCACATGTGACAAACATGAAAGGGTCTGGAGAAACCGTGGAGAACATTATGCTGCCTGTAACATCATTTAGCATGACCGGTGGTGGGTCAGTAATGGGTGAGGTGGCAAATCCATGAACGGATGCAAGGACCTCTACAGGCAAGATAACGCACCCTCACTATTGGGGTGAAATCCTTATACCCATTTCCAGACTCCACGCTGTTGCAGTGGGACCAGGATTCCTCCTGGCGTCCATACTCATGTGGAGAGAGTATGCAATATACAGCGTTTGTTGGTTTGTCTGCCTTGAGACTTTGCCACCAGCAGAGCCTAGATTCGCCAGGATGGCCTTGGTGGTCATCCTTCCTTCTTTTTTTAACTCTCTCGCTATCCTCCTGGCCAGCACAGGTGTCACTTTTGGCTTCCGACCACGTCCTCTGAGATCATCTTGTATTTTGTAATAATACTTTGCACTGTAGCCACTGGAACTTGTAGCACTTTCCTGACTTATGAGCAGCCACAACGCGCAGCCGCAGGTCCTCACTGAGCTCCTTTGTCTTAGCCATGACTGTCCACAAACCAACTGCAGAGCGCTGCTGTTTTTCACCTGTTGAGTTGATTAAAACAGCTGTTCCCAATTAATCATGGTAATTAGGATGCTTTAGAACAGCTTGGACTATTTGGAATGGTATAGAACCTTGGATTTTCCCTTAGACCTGTGTGTGTGTGTGCGTGTGCATATATACACACACATACACACACGCATTCATGTTGCAGCCCAGAGGTACTCAAGGGATGCAAAGCTGTTCTAAGGTCAGCTCTAAAGCGCACAGGGTTTGCACTGCACACACAAGAGCTCAAATCCTGAGAATCAACATTGGAGACATGAAAGACAGAAAAGATTGGTGAGTGGTGATGGCTGAGAGCAGTAATATGTTGAGACATAATGTCTTTCATGCACATTTATATTTAGTTACATTGAATTAATAAATTATTACAATAATTTAAAAGCACTGGTTTTGATTTGACGTGGGGTTGGATAGATTAGGCACCTTTTTTGTCAAGTTTAGTCTTTTTGTGAGTTTCTGTATTTGTGTTTATTGTTTGGTAATAAAATAAAAGCAAAATAAACTGTGGTAAAGACCATGCATTCTCACGATGCACACATTTACCAACTTTTCAATTATGAGGACTTGGTTCGTAGCCAATGTGATTCTGACATTAAATGAACTTTATGAAACATTCAACATTCAAACATTACCACCTCAAGCATCCGAGACGGAAGAGAGACACTGGTTATGTTTGTTTTTCGGTTTTGTTCTTAAATTATTATAGCTGCTCTAAGCTGTGAGGATATTCTATGTTTAATATTTTAGGCAATCCAAAAGCATCACTTTATTAAACAGACCAGGCAAAAATGCAATAGTAAAAGAGCAATTCTTCTGGCATCTCATATGCACCGTTAGGGGGTAGAGTGTCCAGAGGTACAGCTTGAATTTTTTGATATCGAGGCAAGACCTAGTGTATTTTCTATCTCTGTTGCAATAAATATGAGATCAGGGTCAAAGGACAGCGTACAGAAGTGACTTGCCAAAAATACTGGATGCCACTCGTTATCATCATACTCCAGAAACACAAACAACATCAATCATCTCAAACCAACTTGTTTCAGATTCACCAATATGAGCTCAAATAAAAAGTTGCCACAGGCTACCATTCATTGTGAACTGAACCTCAACACAACATGCTGACACCGCTCACCGCAGTTCAACACTTCAAAGTGGCCCAGAGGCTCGACATGGAAAAGTTGAGAAATGTTCAAGTTTCTCAACACAATCTTGTGCGTCAGAAAGTGCTGAACAGCCTGGAGACAGCTTGTTTGGACTCCCATGGAAAGCTATTCTAACTCGCCTTCCGATGATTACTTAAAATCTAAATGAAAGGTAAAGTTGATTGTCACGGTCAATGGCTTCCTGATTAAATTCTAACAAGCTACCACAGCTTGAGCTACAATAGGCAGAAATATAATGTTGTTTGGCAACACAGAAGAATAACAATAACGGCATAATTGGAGTGCAAATTACATACTCGATGCTGAGCAAATCTGCAAGTTTGAGGGTCATAAAACAAAAGAACGAACCTGCTCTAAACTACTCAAAAGATACTAGAGTTGTCAGTTTCTGACAACAGGCTACTGCACAAGTCTTTCATCAAGCCAAGAGGCAAAACTAACTAAATCATGCTCAAGTGAGAATTAGATATTTATGTAATTATATGGCCGGTGAACCAGTACAGAGAAGAAGATCATATTCACACACAAAGAACAAATTCAGCTTTGAGGCTGGAGAGATGCTTGTGAAACTCCATGCATTATCAGTTGCCTGAATAGTAGAAGTAGTCACAGAGCTTTTGGAATCACAAAGTACCTGTATATACAGAGTGACAATAAAACTCCACGTCCAGCACGCTGTAAGCCTGCAACATGACATGTGGTAAGCTGCTTAATGTCAGCACAGAACAGAGGAAAGCAGAGCGAGGGAAGGGAGCAAGAGAGAAGGAGGGAGGAATATGGATGGATGGATGAAGAGAAAGAAAAAAAAAGGATTTGGGCCTGTGATGGGATGGGAAAGAAGAGTGGATGTATGACAAGCAAAGAAAGGAACAAATGTGTGTTTGAGAGAGAAAGTATGGGTAAAATAGACAGACATGCAATGAAAAAGCCCTTCCAGACAGCCTGGTGACAGGCCTAAGTAACCCCCCAAGTCAGTCGGAGCATAATCCAGGTAACGTGGCACGAATAATAGATGAAACATCAAACAGCCACCCCACTGCCAGCCCATCCCCACCTGCCAACCTCGCCCACCTCCAGCGAACAGCTTCAGCGCTCACACCCCTGCCTGCCAGACAGCCCATCCCACCCAAAATCCCCCTTCATGTTACCGCCATGCAGCACACTCCAGAAGCTTATCACTGTTGACAAATCCTCTTTTTCCCCAGTATGGTGGGAAACACAGAACAGAAGTGCGTCTACTGCGTGCAAATTTGTGAAACGGGAAATCAAAAAAAAGTTTGATATGTTCATTATTTATACGCTTTAGAATGAGGTTGTCGTACATTTATTTCCTGGGCTGCAGAGTGGCGGTAAATAACTTTTGGAAAGATGTGTGGAAAAACATGTGGCAGGAAAAGTGTGAGTGCTCCCATAGAGAGAATTTGAGGGGATCGTTACATAAACATGGGGCCTATTAAGTGCAGAGAATGTCATCTGTTAAAGTGACCATTTGCTTTACGTTGAATCATTGAGGCTGTGAGTGAGACAAATATGAGAGGGCTTGTGATGCGGTCAACGTGGGTAAACCTGGGGTGTCGCGTGTGTGTGTATCCGCTTTGTAATATATAATGATGGTACAAAACTTCTGCTGCCCCCAGTGAGCTACTGTAGTGCATTGGGCCCTTCTGGGTCCTAGTTAGTGAAGGCTGCCAACACAAAATTAAAAGTAACTGGCTGAGCAATGCTGCAGGCTGAGAAAAGGTGGGGTTTGATCAGGGGCTAAGGGTCGTAAAAGGTTCTTCGTGGTTTCAGAGGTGGTTTTGATAGAGAATGATTGGAGCTCAAGTTTTCTTTCCTTCGTCTTTCCCCTGACTGATCAGCACTCACACACACACACACACACACACACACACACACACAGGAGTGGGCGCACACACAGTTTTGAAGAGTCAGAATTTACCTCATCAGAGCTGGGTCCTTGGAGCCTGAGGGGGTCTCCTCTGCCCTGCTTTTCCTCTCTCTTCCTCTCCTCCACGTTCTCTTTCCCTCTCACACTTTCTCTTCACAGAGCCCCAGAGCCGAGACCTTAATGAAGACGAATGCAAGGAATCAATTTGCTGCATCTTCCCTCCATCTGGACGGGGCTCGTTTCTGTGCCTCAATTAGCACGACAGCTGGGGGAGAGCTCCTCCAAAGCAGCCCTATTACACACACCAGCGTCTTGAGGAGCAGCTACAGGCTACGGGCTTCACTGTGAGAAATGAATTAAAATGAGAGAACTGTGCTACTTAAAACTTTGCCATGAAAATTTGTTCTCTTTTAAACCAAAGAATAAATGATGATGGGTTTGCCAAACGCCACTCTACACCATTAAATGTTCTCTAATAGAAGAGAATGGCCTGTATTTATAGGAAAAGAAAGTATGTCAGTTATAACATTTTGAAATGTATTGTCACAGAAAAATAATTACTTAAAAAATATTATTATAACAGATAAAACGGAGTGAAAGTCTTGCACCTGTTGCAGCATCAGAGGTGAAGAAAGTATACAGCTGCGTAAAGAAGGTAAAGTATGTAATGTAACCACTGCTGAAAACTGAAACACAAAAACAACAGAAGCAATATGCACTTCAGAAATACCTAAGTGAGTCCCAGATAACGCCACAAAACTTTGTGTAACCTTTTCACAGTCTTAACAGCTAAGTAAGCATTGGCAAAAAGTTGTTGTGTGTGCAGCGGTTGTTGCTCACTGAGCTGAGAACTCCTGCAGGGTCCAGGCTCCTGTATGGTCGCGATTCAACAGACCCTGAAGATGCCAAGATGGACTTTATCCATACACGAGCATAAACACCAGCATCAAATGTCACTACAGGATTTCAGGATCACATCAATGTTAAGTCCAGCATTACAAACTGACCAAATATTGATATGTCGCTATCCAAACGTTCCAGCTCAAACTGCTGGTGTCCACCGTCCTGCCTATCGGATCGCGCAAAGCTAACAAATAAGGGCACGGCAGCATACTGCCAGTATCTAGCATAATCTTTGCGCATTTAAGCTGTAAGCTTGTTATAATGACGAGCTTGGCAATGGATGGCTGGGGCAGAGTTAACACCAGACTAAAGAGCTCAGGCAGACAGAAGCTCCGTTCCTCAGAGGGACAGCTCATTCCGAGTGGGCCCGGAGAGGTTGCAAGGCTCAATCGGAGGACAACCAGTGTGGCCTGGTATAGGAGGTGATCGGGGACTTCTGGGGGCTATTTGGCAGGGGGAAACCTAATTAAGTGAGCGAGAAAGCAAATAAGCTCCCTATTTGCTCATTTGTTTGGCAGCAGCTAGCTCCAGGGTAGATTAATTGCTCTTAAGGTAAAGGAAAATTGAAAGCCAGAGGAAAATTGAACTCTTGATTAAGTCACGCCTATGCTTTGTTCAGACACTTGTACAAGACTTTGAAAATCCCCATTTTGTTTGTCCAAATCAAACTAAAGTGTTTTTTAAAGTGCTTTAAAAAAGATCAATTAACTAGCAATTTAATTTCCTCAGTCGTACACACCCAGTTGATGGAAGCTCCACGATCAACAATCTAACAAAGCAATGACGGCAGTAATTTGATTTATTATCTTTCAAATGTCCCCTCATCAAAAGACACAGGAACACGTGTGCAGTCACTTAACTGAGCTCATTCCGTTAAGTGAGGGAGTTCACAACATGCCTGCACAGTTTCTATCTTTATCCTCCCACAATATCAATTCCCCATACTACTTCAGATATTTTACAACAAATAAACATTACCTGAATTCAGTCATTATATATGGATAGTAATGCATTTATGTACAGTTTAGCTCACTCCCCCTTCAGCCTGTGACTCACACGCATAGCATGCCCTGCAGTGATGGATACACACTCGGCCGGATGAGCTGTTCTAACGGGATAAGAGATGGGGAAGACCCCCTCGTGCCAACATGGAGGAGCCTCTGACATCCCTAGCTATGCATATCTGTGTGTGAGCACACGTGCTGATGAGTCAGAGTGAACACTGAGTCCTGCCTCTGGGGCATTACTTCTCCCTGGCAGTAGCTGCGCCAGCACCAAAGACGTTTCAGCCAAATGTCAAGCATTCTACACTGTATTAATATTTTAATTGCACATATACTACAGTATGCAGAGGCATGCATAGTTCATGCTGCACAGCAGGTCATCTGCTTGTTAATGAATTATTGCTGTTCAATCTGTCCCAGTGTTGTTTGGTTCGTTACCACAACATAGGATATAAAATAGTTTATAAGTAAAATGTGAAGGCTATAGAGTCATCATTTCAAATGTTACGTAACAATGTATTTCTGAATGAAGATCACAATCAAGTGAGGCCTTAAAGCCATATCCAGTGGTCAATGTAATAAAAACAAGGACCAGTATGTGCACTGAACCATCAGGATGGCCTTGATACTGATTAAAAGATCAGAGAAAAGAAAAAGAAGCCCCATCATCCAGATTTCATGTTTTCGTCCACTGGATTTCCTACCGCCAAATCCTCCAAACACTCCACCACTGAGTGGGCATACACTCTCTGAAGTCATTCCACACCAATTAGCCTTTGCTACAAGCTGTGCCTTCACACTGTCAGTGTGGATCACCTGCTAGTTCAACGCTGCCTATTAAAGATGAAGATGACTGGACATGGAGGTGGTCGAGGAGGCTGGCTCGTCAGGAGTGGTGCTTGTCTGACGGGTTGTGCCTGACTTGAGATAGGAGATACAGTATGTACACCAATTTTAAAAGTAGAGCCTCTACATTTTTCTTTCATTCCCTTTGTCAAAGCTATGTTAGGAGACTGTGAGGAAGAGAAAGGGAGCGTACGTGACTGTGCTGCGAGCCTGTTTCACAGAAAGAAAGAGAAAAGGATGATCAGTCTTTGCTGGTCTGTGTAAATAGGAGCATAGGAAGTAGCCATAGGAAAGCTACATCTCTGCTGCCCCTCTCAGGTTACGAGATGCAACTGTACTGAACCTTTTCCGCTGGGAGTTCAAAGGGTCTTTTACAGACACCTCCCCCACTTTTCCTTCCTTTCTCTTGCTCCCAATTCTTTTTTTGTTCCATTTTCTACATTCATCTGTGGTTTTTCTCCCTCGCTTGCTTTCCCAGTGCCGTCCCGCCTTCATTGTAGCTCCGTCCCTCCCGGTCCTCTGCCCCCCCCCTCTGCATCTCTTTCCCTCTCTCTGCTGCAGTACTGTGTAATGGATGCCCATGGGTTATGCGTACCTACTGTGTACAGTGAGTTCAAATATAGGTTTGTATGTGATATGGACTTGAGCAAAGCAAGCTGAGGAATTATGAAACATAAACGAACAGTAAATACCATATATTTTAACATATTTCCTTCACAACTTCATATAATTGAATTGAAGTCACGTTACCGGTCTAAGTCACGGAAGTCCACAAGAGTCCAATAACAAGGACCACTGATAATGACAAAATTAATTAAATGCAGAAAGACATCGGAGAATGCTTTCACTGTAGCCTGGCACCAAATTAAAAGACCGGAGTGTTTCCAGAAATCCCTGATTAGATATCCATTTAAATGGAATGCTCAAATCATGCTAGCCTTCCTGGTGCGCAGATTCAGTTTCGTTTGCTTTGCTTGGCAGACAGTTGACAGTTATAACATTTTGAAATGTATTGTCACAGAAAAATAATTACTTTAAAAATATTATTATAACAGATAAAACGGAGTGAAAGTCTTGCACCTGTTGCAGCATCAGAGGTGAAGAAAGTATACAGCTGCGTAAAGAAGGTAAAGTACGCTTTTACCCAAAGCGACTTACAGGGAGCTAGCGCTGGGTGTCTGGCTCAAGGACACACCTGGTAGGGGCTGGACTAGGAGTCAGACGGGGTTTTCGAGCATGCGACCTTCTGCATCCTAGTCTGATCACAACAACTTCAACATGGCTAACTTAATCTCAGCAGGTGGTAACACAGGTATACACAGTCCTCAGGGCAAAATACAACTATCATGGTTAAGATTACCACTGTTCACAGCTAATTGTGGGATTAGCTACCAGAAAATGTTTAGCATTTTTTAGACAGAAGGTGTTCATTAGACTTAAATATGAACCTTTAAGGTGAAAATGACTTTGCAGCCATAAGCAGGCAGGCACGCTGGTCCTGTCCTTCCAATCATGGTGCTGAAACCTGAAACACTCTACTCTATAGACATCTTCAGCTCAGTCTATGTCGGTTCAAACTTTGAGTGTGATTTATTTCAATGTAGTGACTTTAATTACTGCAATCTGATCACAAAAATGTACTCTTCTGTCCCAAACTACTTGAGATGAAGGCAAAGCGTGCTGAAAATTTCTGCGCTGTGCTTGAGAAGCAGGAGCTTTACTGCGATGCAATGACAGCGCCACAGCAAAGTACAGAGTCTTGGAAAGATGTACTTAGAGCTTTAGTGGCGTATGCTAGACAGCAAAAGCTGACTGTGGAGTGCTGAGCACCACAGGGATGCCAAAAGGAAACATGAGAGGGAGCAAGACAGAGGGAGAGGAGGGGAATTAAGGAAGGAATGAGGAAGATGACAGAGGAGCTTCCATTACTAAACAGAGGGAACATTAAGAAGATTTAATTTGCCTAATGACAAAGGAAGATCCCTAAATGGCTGCGCACTATATTGTAGTTGAGCATATTCCATTAATGCAATACATCTCTGAGTATTTAGGTCTGACTCCCGCAGTTTTCTTCCCTCTCCTCGGCTTCTCCCTCCCTCATTTTGGATTTCTACTTATACCCCTCGGTGCCAGTTCTATTACATAATATTGCAGACAAAAAGTACATAGAGGCTGGTGCGTGTGCATCAACGCTCTCTTTATGCCTCCTTCTCTCTTACACTTTACCTCTCTGTCCTGTTACTCCATCACACACACACACACACACACACAGACAATACAAGAAAACAGTCATTCTAGTCTTGTTTCACTCGTTCAAATCACACTGCAGTATGTGATTAACAATGCCAAGTTTACATATAAAGCTTTAGGGTGTTGGTAAAGCATTCAAAACAGGTCTTAACTTCACAATGCGAAAATCCCCATTACACCAACTGAACTAGATGGATGGATTTACTTCTAAGGCAAAATAAATAGGGGATTCAAAGGAAATAGAAAGTGTGCCTCCACTACCAACAAACCCTACAACCGGCTCAAAAAACATTTGAGTCCAAGCACTACTGTATGTCTCAAACACCAGGTTCATCATTGAACTTGACAGGATGCCTTTTGTGAAGCATCCTGGTAAGCAGCATCATGCTATGGGGTGGTTCTCGGCAGCAAGGATACTGTTAGAGAAATTTCTAGTAATGACTGGACATTGATTAGAAACTTAGTGTAGTAAATCGTATGTTAGTTCCTTTTCTCTTATTATGTTTTAACATTTCTAACCGAGACAACAAAGAAAGTCAGATACAAAGAGCTCCTAAAAGAAAATCTTCTCCAGACTGCATGTGACCTGTGACTGGTACAAAAACATGACAATGACCTAAAGCATGAAGCCAAGAAAATGCTTGAAATATGATGGCAGATGCTTCCCATCCAAACTGACAGAGGTTCAGAGGATCTGTCAAGAAGAGAGACATCCCGGACAGGGCTGACGTATAGAGAAATACAGAGACAGACGTCCTTTTAAACTATCACCTACAGGCTAGAGTCAGCAATTTAACTTTGAATTGTGGGAGGCAACAGGAATACACGGATGAACCCGATGCACGGGGAGAACATTTAAAGTGATTCGACACGCAATAAAGCGAGAGTTAATAACATTATTGGAGAGGACTTTCTGAGATTAAGCACAAGCAGTCTGAGCCCGGTAACCCTCTATCCTCATGCTCTTTATGTGTAGCCACACTTTTCTTTTCGTACCGTCCCATGTGACCTTGCTTTCTGCAGCTGTGTTGAAGATTAGATGGAGGAGAATACAACTTGGGGGATTTAGATTGTTAAAGAGAATCTATGGTTTTAAGCGGGGCTGCCAAAGAGAAAAGAAAGGTCTTAAAAGATACATTAAAGCTGAGCCACGCTAGTGCTAGGAGATGAGAAAAAATGAAAAGGCAGGGGCCTGGTGTGTGCATGCTTTTTTCTTTGCATGCCTTAGGCTAGAAGTGGTGGGAGGTCTTTCTTTTGTATTCCAGCAAAGTTGTTAATCCCCTAATTGTGCTAAATTACCTGAAGATAATTAGGGCCCTTAATATTATGAATGGCGTGACCCCCCCTGATCACACGGAGAGAGACATAAAATGACACCTAGCTGTGTGAAGCCCACTTAGGGTGGGGGTGGGGGGTGGAGTATTAGAAGAATCATCTTTATTGTCATATATTACATTTTTACATGTTACAACGATATTTGTTTTCTGCATTTGACCCACTCCCCCTTGGGGGGAGCAGTGGGCAGCCACAGGGGGCGCCTGGGGAGCTAGAGCTGGGTGTCTCACTCAGGGACACACCTGGTAGGGGGGACGGACTGGGATTCGATCCTGCCACCTTTTGCTTCCCAGTCTGATGCTCATCTCATTGAGCTACCAGGCCGCAATGTTATTATTATGATTGTATTTAAGTGTTTCTTTCTCTTCCTGTCAAAAGAGGAAGGCAAATAAAAGACAAATTGTAGGGTGGTGCACTTTGTTGCCAAGTATGTGGAGGGGTTGAAATATTTGGTAAGGTTACAGATAATAGCACGACAGAAAATGAGTGTGTGAAAATATATTCACTTTTGTCTCTCTCCCTTTCGTCGTCTTCTCATTTTTTATTCCTAATAATGATGAGGGATTGACATGGCAGTGGGCCTGCTCCGTTAACCAGCTTATGTAACCGTGCCCTGCCAGCTTGGAGGATGTGCTGACAGCATGCTTTCTCTGTGTCATTAGCACAGCTGGCTCTGAAATAGGGTGAAGAGCAAGGGAGACGGGAAGATCAAGTAGGAGGGAAAAAGGAAAATAGAAAAGAAAACATGACTTGGGAAGTTGGGACCATACAACACACAGTGGGTAGTGTGGGAAGAAAAGAGGGGATGCCAGGTTACCAGGGGCTATGGGACTGTCAGGAGGTCTTTTCTAACTGTTCCAGCTGAGCATCTAACTCAAACAATGCACACAATTCAATCTCACATTCCTTTTCCCCTTTTTCTGCACTTACAGAAATTCTACCGCAGCAAAACAGCAGCAGAGCCTCTGTTCCACCTATTGTTTTTTGTCTCAAAGGAAGAAGACAGGAGAGAGAAAAAAAAAAAAAGAAGAATTGCTTCTCTCCCATCGGGTGCTCATCCAGCATGCTATCGTGCCCCACATCAGAGGCAACAGAAAAGCAATTCACATGCATATACCAATCTCCCTGTGTACTGAACACAGATTAGAAAAACAGCAACCTTGCATCACAGAGCCTGAACAATGTCGGGAAAGACGCGTCAGATAACACAGATGTAACGTGTTGAAATCACCAAACAAGGCTGGAAACTGCACGACGGAGGGAGCCGTCAATCAAAATAGCTGAACTCTTTGAGAACCCAAGTGAGTATCAAGACAATATGCCACACGGGCCAACTTTTTTATTTCTCATTCGCATTCAGCACAACAACTTCTGCAATGAGTCGTTAGCGCAGACAACAAACCCTTTTTGATTTGGCTCTAACACTGCCGTGTACTTATAATAAAATGCCACAACAGGAGTTGAATCAGCAGCCAAAATATCTCTGAGGCAGTTATGGGCAATTTAAATTAAGCTACAGCAGCTATCATTTCTTGGCCACAGAGCACGACAGCGATAAGAGGCACACAGGCATTATAATGAGGACAACTGATGAGAAACTGACAAAGATTTGACGGGGTGATACTGAAAGACACATAGAACTAGTGTTTTACTCATTTCTGATGAAACATACATAACTCTAGAGTACCAATAAACAGACACACACACCCACACAGTCTCCACTTCTCTCCTCTACACGGTTTAGCTTGGCAGCTGCTGTCTGTTTACATGTTGGTATTCAAGCCGAGTATGATTGGTGGAAGGCCCAGCCCACCGAGGGCTGCGAGCTCAGGGCCTGGATAAACATCCGCTGGGCACAGCGCAGAGGCACAAAGAGAGGCAGAGAGGTGGGGATAGCCTGCGCATTTCCAATACCCTCGCCACCAGCAGCAGCAGCGCCAGCACCAGGTTGCCCGAGATGCTAAGGATAGATGCTGCTGCAATCCAAGATCCCTTTTCTTCAAGTGTTGAAAAAACAGTTAAGTCTGGATTAAGATTTGAGTATGTATGTGAATATATGTGCACAATAGGGGGTGGGGGGGTGGAGATAAAGATATAGAGCCTGAATAACTCAACCCTGTTTTCTAAAAAGTCGTCAGAAAACCAGACGTAGATCAGTTATTTTGGTGGTTACCTGTGGACATTTCCATAGGTTCACTGCATATTTTACAACAAATTTGCGCCTTGTCATTTACATTAGGTGTGAACATAATGATCATTAAGCAAACAGAAAACGTAATCGGGTCTCAAACACGTCATGTTTCAAAATGAAATCGGTATTGCAGGCTTGTCTTGCGTGGAAGTCATTTTTAGGGGATGGGGCTGCAGTCCGTCAGTATCTCCAGCCCTGTCCTACCTTACCTTACCAGTCAGTCAGTATCTCCAGCCCTGTCCTACCTTACCTTACCAGTCAGTCAGTATCTCCAGCCCTGTCCTACCTTACCTTACCAGTCCGTCAGCATCTCCAGCCCTGTCCTACCTTACCTTACCAGTCAGTCAGTATCTCCAGCCCTGTCCTATCTTACCTTACCAGTCAGTCAGTATCGCCAGCCCTGTCCTACCTTACCTTACCAGTCCGTCAGCATCTCCAGCCCTGTCCTACCTTACCTTACCAGTCCGTCAG
>JAUMTR010000015.1:8813996-8908771 GCA_032270685.1 Microctenopoma stevenorrisi
TCAGTATCTCCAGCCCTGTCCTACCTTACCTTACCAGTCAGTCAGTATCTCCAGCCCTGTCCTACCTTACCTTACCATTCAGTCAGTATCTCCAGCCCTGTCCTACCTTACCTTACCATTCAGTCAGCATCTCCAGCCCTGTCCTACCTTACCTTACCAGTCAGTCAGTATCTCCAGCCCCGTTCTACCTTACCTTACCAGTCAGTCAGTATTTCCAGCCCTGTCCTACCTTACCTTGCCTCCCTTATTTACTCCTCACACCCTCTTGCCTCAGACAGATGCACATACACAGTTCTAATTTTACTTGTCTCCCTCACCCTAACCTAATTTCCCACATTCTCTGCCTTTATTTCTAATTTTATTAACACTCCCATCTCTGCCCATCTCTTCCTTCTCCCTCCGGAATGAGAGATTTCTGTCGGACAAGTGTCACGTTATAGTTTGTGGTTATATAACTTTAGTTTTGTTTTTCTGCCTCTGTGTGTGTGTGTGTGTGTGTGTGTGTGAGCCTGGGTTTTCTGTGTTCAATAGTGACAGGCAGATAACAGGCTTAACTTTGACAAGCCCCGACCCCCCCCCCCCCACCTCAAACGCCTTGGGGCTGTACAGTGACACGGTTTCACCTCAAAACCACAGAAACATCCCACAGCAGTGCTTAGCTCAGAGAGCAACAGCTTTGGGCTGATGGAGAGTCAGACATCTCCGCATTCACACAGAGGTATGCCATAAGAACTACACAGCTGGGGGGAAATTAAACACGCTAGTAGGGCACAAACTTATTCGTTAATGCGCGTCTTGCAGTCGGTTGGGCATTATCAGTTGACGGTGCCTTGTTACAGATATCGGTGAATGCGCGTGCGAAGACTAAAATAAAGAATTATAACACAGTACTGCTTTAGTTGCTGCATCCATATTAAGATGTTATCTTATATGTGCTCACTGTTGTATCTGACAGTCAAGTTTACGGTTTACCAGCTAAACCCATTTTGTACAGCGACAGCGATTTAGGCCTGTGGTGAAAATCCTCCAACTTTTGTTTGACATTGATGACTTTATACCAAGAATAAAACAAATGTGGAACATCAGAGGGATTCATGTTTGGTCAGGTTGTGTTAAATTTCATCTACAGATGTTATTGCTCATGTTGTATGACTAGTGGACATTATACATTCTTTTTAGGCAGTTGCTACTAAGGTCTACTCGGGCAGCATTCATTTTCTATCTGGCCTGAATATTCGTATTCTTCTTATGTGATAGTTCACTTTAGAGCACCAGAGGACTCGGGTGTCATTGTCTCAACACTGGTTGCCAAACCCACTGATAAATTTAACCAGTGTGATCACTCCAGCCTGTCTCAGTTCTACAATGGAGGTCTGCAAGAGTTCTTTGGGTTTCTAGATATGCTAGATTTTTGTTCTGATATGTAATGTAAATTCTGGCACCCTGTTCTACTAGGTCAAACAATTTCAATTTGCCACAATAGAAAATTTCCAAAAACATGTACTTTCCCATGCGTTACTGAATGTCGAGGCCCAACTTATAGGTCACGTTTTTTTTTGAGTAACAGGGCCTCGCTTAAATATGTGACCCATTTCTGTGTTGTCAGAAGTGGAGGCATATGATTTTAAGTGGTTCTTGCAAAGTGGACAATGCAGTGACACAATGGTGCCTGGGGGCAGCCATACTGCCAAGATGCCACTAAGGCTCCTCTAAAGTAAGTTGGTATTCACAGTGCTTTGTTTGCTGAAAGAACATCCCCTGAAAACGGAGACGGAGAGAGACTGATAGATGTGAGCAATTCTACTGATTCTATATTCTGTGTGAGGTACGCCGCTTGTGAGTGTCTCCCACAAAATTCTCTGTTTTTCCAAAGCTTCTGCTAAGTAGCTCACTGCAGGCAAACACAAATATCCCCGAGGCTGGGGTGGCGAGAATCGATTAAAATACACATATACACTGTAAACCCAGCCACTTCCTGGTTGGTATGTGCAGGAACCCACATTCCCATACACACACAGAAATAAATAAATATTACACAACGCCTATCCTATATCCCTTGCTCTCCACAACTTGCCTTCCTAACATTTATCATCCACATTTTTCTCATGTTATGCCATTTTTTGCTTTTGTCGGTCCTCTCTCGACTTTTTACTCCACATCCCAAACATCATGTCTCAACACCATTTTTGGTCTCAAGCCCACAGAGGAGTCTGCTCTTTCACTCACCCCAGAATGGAGCCTTTCCATATCTTTGACTTTGATGAATAATTCTTTGCCCCAAGGAGTCCAATTATATTTGATGAAAAAGCTCCTATACCATTGATGTTTACCAAGTTAACTATGCATTGCCTGCCTTCTGGCTGCTAGTGGCTTAAGTAAAACATACAACGGTGAGCCAAAAAGTGATTCCTAGGCAGATCAAACAGAGCCACACAACAACATTAATGTTTCTCAATGGAGTCAGTCTATAGCCTGAATACTTCTCTATATTTCTGACATACTCAACAAACGGTACACAATTTGATTTCCATAATTAAATTTAATGGAAAATAAATAGATTAATAAGGTTACTTTGAGTACTGGCTGTATTTGTTTGTACTGGTAAAAAAATGTGACTCATTTTGTTACCAAACTGCTTCTGCTATGTTTGTAAGGCTGTTTTTCAGCACACTCTCTGTTTTGTAAATCACTTTGGATGAAGGTGGCAGTTAAATTATAGATTAAGCGCATACCAGAATTGCACTTGTGATGAAATTATTTATTTTTAAGAGATGCTGGCGGGCGCACAATTGACGCCGGCTGGCTTACAACCAAGTGCAGGTGGTCAGAGCGCAGCAGTGATTGATCAGGATTTCTGCATAATGAGTGGATGCATGCGCTTGCATTCAGACAGAAATTCAAGCAAACTGAGTCACACAGGAAAAGTAGTCTATCGATCCGTGTGGGGACTCTTCACTGACTACATTCATTTCTGGGAATCATTTCAGAACCAAATGATTTAACCTTTAACTTAAACCCGTTTCCAGATTTTAACCCCGCAGTCGAAGTGTAGGGACAGCTCCTAAGCCACAGCAACTGTTTCATCATTAATATTACATGCATCCAAATGTCCAATTTGGCAGCCGAAAGTGCTGCTGAGCATAACCTTCCAAAGGAGCAATCCTTAATACGCACTCTGAGTGCACCTGACGTTAGTGGTCATTAGACGGACAGGTGCATTCTCAAAGTGCTGTCATGTGTGCGTCATGCAAATGAAAGTGAAGGTTAAGGAAAACAGAGACACTGCAGAGTGCTCTTCATCATCATCATCATCATGTGCTCAAATATGCGGGTTCCTTTCTCTTTGATCTAGAACAATAAAAATTGGTATTCTGAAGGTATGCAGGATCTGGCCCTGTGAAATATCAACTGTGCATCCAGATATATTAGGCTCAGACTGCAGATTATTAGATTATGACTGCTTGCCACTGCTTTCAGCACTGAAAAAATGGAAATAAGATCAGCGAGTAAAGCAATGTCTGCTGTCTTTGCTGCAACATTACAGTGTGGAACTAAGGCAATATTTTGGCACTATACTCATGCAAACTCTGACAGCCTTGCCCCTGAGTCGTCTATCCCTGGGGAAATGTGCTGACTTAAGAGTGCTTCATTAAACCTTCACGCACATTTACAGACACACACAGACAAACACTCCTCCTTCTGCTCCTATAAAAGTGCAGATGCACAAACATACACACTACAAATGCATACACACACACACACACAGGCACAAATGTACACACAGATAGACAGGACCCCTGTCGCCTGCAGTGGGCTTGCTGGCAAACCTCCTTCACCTAACTGTTATTACATTAGCTGTATAATATAATGATGGGCAAGGTTTTGACTGTCTGCCATCCTTGAGGGCTTAGCGACACTGTAGGCTTTCACACAGTGGAGAGGGACATACTAAGGTTAAAAAGAATTGAGGCTGACACAAGAGTGTGTAAACTAAATTAAAATGAAGTGTTGAAGCATAGAACAAAAGCAAAGGGACTTCAAATAATGGGAGGCGGGTTAGTGCTCGTGTGTGCTTGACAAAGTCACTGGAAGAAAATGTTCTGTGCTGATTTAATTCTGCAAATGCCTAAACCAGAATAAGAAAAACAGACCTATTGGTGGAAAGTAACTAAATATTTTACTTTGGGGTTCATTTTTAGGGACCACTATGTTTTTATACAAACTGTTCTGCTACTGATACAAATGTCATATTTATACTCCACTACATCTACTATGTTTTTTATTATTATTGTATTTAATTATACAAAATACTGTATGTTACCAATGTGAAATTTAGAAGAAATTAAACTCACAACTATCAAGCTGTTAAAGGAAAGATGCCCTATATCTAATAAACACACCCCTAAATCTAGTGAGAGAAAGACTTTTGAAGAAACAAATGGTTTCCTGAAATAACGAATGAGGGGTTTATTCACACCAGATGACTCAATTAGTCTTCAGAATTGTGATTTGCCAACAGCCCTAAAAACCACAAGCCAACATGCGGTGCTCGTCATCAGTATTTTTTGAGATCCTGTATCTGTTTGGCTCCAGTCATCAGTTTGAGATCAGTCAGCATAGTAAATTATTTAAAAAGTGCTGATGTTTATTGATAACAACAGAGGTAGTAATCAGATCATAAGTGGTGCCGACACACTGCTGCTGTATATTGCTCTTCTTATCTCCTGTCCTCCAGGGGCCATATTGATCTCCTGAACACTGAAGTTAAAACAAAGAACTCCTCCTCCTTCCTCTACCTGTGTTTAAAGGGTCTCTTTGTGGCAGAGCATGGGTGCAAGTCAACATCTATTGCTCTTTGATTCACCTCACCCTCCTTATTCTGCAGGGAGAAGGTGAGAGGGGGAAAAGAGTGTCAAAACAAAAGAAAAGATGAGAAAAGTTGAAAAGGAACAGAAACTGGGAAGCAACTTCCACCACAGTACGCTGAAGTAAGGTGACCTCTAAAAGTTTCTTCTGATGTAAAACGAACTAAACAATAAAATCACATTTGTTCCAGTTATTCCACTGTAACAAATACAACTATGTTTTCATGGAAATGCATTCCCACTCGTTAGGCTGGCATTCTTCTACTACTGAGATGTAAGTGTATTTATTTTACACTTCACCGTGTGCACATAAATATTTGAAAAGGCTGTCAAATTTGATTACGGTGACCGTGTCTGTAAGTATAGGAATAAAATATGATGCCGATGCAGTTCTTAATTACAACTGCACTGGATTCCCACACACCTCAGAAAGACGAATAACTTATGTGTCCTCTGACGGAGGAGCCAAGGGCCAATTAGGGCATTTCAGCTTTGTTTTCAAACCGCACAGGGCAAGTGCAGAGTCAGTTGGACTGTAGCACGAAACACATCTCTGACTCTGTGGGTCTTCCAGGTGAAGAATTGTTTGTAGATGCAGCTATTCTACAGCCAGATTGCATACAGTAAAGTGGAAGCTGCCTATATGATTTGACACTGGTGGGACAATAGTGGCCATTTTGTCGGTTGCTGGGACAACTGCAGCGAAAAAAAGAAAAAGAAAGAAAAAAGCACAGGCTGGCACTTCCTGAACCCTAAAGAGTGAGGACTTTAAAAGAGGTTGCAGCTTTGCAAATTTGCATTCAGATTTGAGGCCGAGTGTAGAAACATTATTAAGCAGATTGGGTATTGGCAAAAAAAAAATCAGCTGAAATGTGCAAACAGCTAATCCACACTACAATAATTTAATACAGATTTATGAAATAAAGAAAAAAAAAAGGAATTTTGTTGGCCGGTACCCTTTAGTGACTTGAGGGCAAAGAGCTGCACAGATGTTTGGAATGAATAAATGTCTTGGGGACTACGTGCTCAGATACGTGACCATTGATGGAGCACAGAAATGGAATGATGGCCCTCCAGAGTGAGTCCTGGTATGTCATGTCAGATTTTGGTTCACTCTATTACTCCCATCACTTCCCGGCTCCTCTTAAAGTGTGACGGCGTAGTGAGAGAATGAGAGGTATGAAATGATCAAAGTTCTGGCTGCAGGAGTGGAAGGACAACTCAGGCCCATGAACTACACATCATACTTGTGTGTATGTGTGCATCGCAATAGCGGATGTGTTTGTGTACACCCGCTCAGGCTTTTTGACAATGACAATGTATGGCACTGAAAGCCTGCAGCCACATCCCTGCTGATCAGCATCCTGCATCACTCTACTTACTACATGGTGTGCACAGCTAGAGGACACACACACACACACATACAGTACACACTGTTCAAACACTGTCACAGAAAGTTCTGCTTAAAATTGTAGAGGACAGATGCATACTCAGCTGGCGAGAGAGGAAGAGGAAAGCTAAAAGTATCAAAGGGACACGCCTAATGCTACAGTGACAGCGAGAGAGGAGAGGAAAGATGGACAAAATGGATAGGTAATGGCAAGTAAATCAGGGAGAGCACACACATCAACTTCAACCTTGAGGCCATGCCACAAAAGTTCCCTTTTAAAGCCAATCACAGCAGGAAGAGATGACGACAACGGAAATATCCTAACTAAAGCAGGGTGAAAGTCAGACCATCTTCACTTCTTCCTGCTAAAAGAAGTAATCCGAAGTGATGTGTAATTAATTTCTGGAATTAAGGCAAGAAAGAGGAAAAGGCAGAAGTGCGGGGGAGAGAAAGCACTTATGTGAAATGTCCTTGGAAAAAGACAGGCCAGGTGTTTAGTAGTAGGTTGACTTCTGTGTAGTTTCACTGCATTTTGTACAAAAAGAAAAAAATATATTCTTCCTCGCTGTTCAAATTTAGATCAGACTATATGGTGAATGATAGCATATTATTATATTATTAAAACCACATACTAGGACCTACACTATACAAAACAAATGTAGATATGTAATGGACATGAATATATTTTAATGCTTTCTTTCAACTTTGTACTTTCGAAGAAATTCTTTGCAAAAATGAGGTGACTGAAAGTGCGGTGACAGTGACAGACGGACATAACACTCATTTTAAAACTGTAAGAGCTTTTTATATTTGACGAAACGGTTTTTACAAGCTAAATAAGTTTGGTATAATGCACATCTCCTTTCCAGCTATTGTGATCTTTGAATTGTAACATGGAGTTAAGTCTTCTGATTCACTACCTTCTATTTACAAAGGGGCACCAGTGTTGAATATCATGTTCAACCAAAGTTATCGCATTTAAGAAAGCTCCAAGGTCCCCATGTAACTCCCCAATTACATGGCACCGAAATAAAATATGACGGAATCGTTTCTGTGAGCATCATCAGTGCTTCAGTAGCCTTTACTTGAGCTGAATCAGTGTATTCTTCCTCTTTTCCATTCAATGGTGTGTTTGAAATGAGGGGAAAAATTTACCTTTTTCCAAGTACTGTACTGCGAACTGCAAATCTATGAAGACAATTCACAGGTGTGCAAGGACTCCGTGGCCTTCGTGCCCATTGTGCGCACACTTTACTGACTCATCTCACCCACAGATGCATTCAAAGACTATGATTATTTCCAGCCAACCATTTACCTTCTCTTATTCACAGTCATGTTCTTGCATTCGCACAAAATGCTTTGCCTCGTTCAGACACTATGAGAAGCAACATCTGGGAGCAGGGAGAAGGGTAAGTGCCCATTTTGTACCACTATCTACCCACCAGAGTTTTCCCCTGGATTTTGGATGGCTTGGCACTTTTATGGCACGTCATTGGAGTTCTGCTTTGATGCTATCTGGTTATAAATAATGCATTTTCACATCATTGTGGATCATTTTTTTCAGTTTAACACAACATAATCATCCATTAACAAAGAAGGATAAAAACAAATGTGGTCACAGAAAGTACTTTGCATGTATGTCTGAAGTGACTGGACTTGACACCATGCATATTTAAACTGCATTTTTCTCATCCACCTGTAACAGCGTTTGGCCACCTACCTAATTCATCTTTCATGCTCAGTCTTTGCATAGAATCATTTTATCTGACAGTCATCTTGATGTTATTTACTATCTTGCAGTTAAACATGAAGCCAGAAACCCCTCCAGGTTTAACTGGAATAAGAAAACTTAATTTAGCACTCTTTATTTGGATTCATTATAAATGGACTTGAAAACATGACCCCACACAAGGGGCTCATAACCAGTAAACATTCATCTTTGCAGTTTGCACTAATGCAACCTTATCAAATTAAGCTGATTGACAATTAGAAAACACTTGCTGCAATTATGTTAGCACAGCTGGGAAAAAGCAGTAAGACTGGCCTTCTTTACACTCGTTGAGTATCTGGAGCATTAGCAGTTGTGGTTTGATACAGTCTCAAAATGGAAAAGAGCTTCATGTGTAGATGAATCTGCTGGAGTCTGGATCACAAACCACTTTTCTGAGATGCAGACATATTTTTTTCAAATCAAAAATCATTTCAAACTTTGTCAGTGATTACGTTTACATATCATTTTGCTATACTCTAATCATGTATGTTCATGGAAGACAAGGACATTACAGTAAGTGACCCCAAACATTTAAACTGCAGTGGAAAAAAGAAAAAGAAACTTATATTGGAGCCTGTATATTCCTTTTTCTCCAGAGTGGTTTGGAAGTCCCTTCATGGTTGTTTTCTGTTCATTCACACACTGAATCTTATAATAGGAAGAACCCTGCTGAATTCCTGTTAAGCCAGCCGGTGCCTAAGGTCTGATCCGAGCTGGGAACTGACCAGACACGATTTCTCTGAGGGTTAGGAGTGGTTTGAGGGGTGGAGGATAGGCTTGAATGGGGTGAGAGAGTAGGTGTACTGTTATGAGCTCAGACACAGTATCCACTTTTGTTAGTAGCTGACATTCCCCAGTGGAGCTCCCCTCATTCTTGGACGGCCAGTATCCCAAATTAACAGTCTAAGCCTGCAGACAGCAAAAACACACAGTTCAAAGCCACTGAAAGTACACACGTACACTCACTGCAGTCTAACTATCCTTGTAAGTAAACTTCCACTGACAAGTGTTGTTTGCACTGCACCAAATAAAAATATATATGTATGAATTTATAGATATATAAACGTACACAAGCTTCCAAGTGTGTGAAGATGCACCATGACGTGACAAGTTCAATATGATCATATATGCTGTGCATGAAGCATCTTTGCAGAAACACTTCCACTGATCAACCAAGCTCTAACTGGAAAATTTCACGTCTCCATTCTTAACACTTATCCAAACACCAAACAAGGCTAAAACCTGATTCAAAATTGAGATCATACTGGATTTGATTCCAGCTTACTTATACTGTGTGCAACATGTAAAGCAGCTCTGACATTTGTCAACACTGATTAAAGACAGAATGTGAGTGCTGGCTTTAATGCAAAGGATCTCCCTGCTAATTGAAAAAAGCTGAATATTTGTTATGAAAAAAATCACACAGGAATAGTAACTGACTGGCTGGCATTTTTAAATTATTTCAACACAATCCTAAATGTACAATATGCAACCCATGACACTAGCATGAGACGGGTCCTGCTCCGCTCTGCTCGGCAACCTTTCACTGTAATCAGCTTCATTCAATCTACTAAATCTGAGTAACATTATGTATTGTAATATCCAAGTGCGTAAACCCTCATGTTCTTAATTCATCCCTCTGGTCCCCACAAGGATGGTAACAAAGGAAATTGCACATACATTGAACAGCACAGACACATGCTCATCAAACAACAAACAACATTGATTTTTGGATGTACATACACAAGCTTGCACACACAAACATCGGCTATTCACACACTCCCAATTCTATGTGGTACGGTAGAGAGGATCAGTGTGTCAGCACAACAAAGCCAGGGCGGTGGCCTCGTCGCTACTTGACAAGGTGGGAGATATTGAGTGCCTAGCCCCTGATCCCAGCGGTGAAGGCAGACCCTCCGGGGAGGAGAAAGAAAACGGAAACAAGGAGATGGAGAAACAAGGGGGCCTGAAAAAAGTGATGGGAAGAAGTACAAAGAGGGAAAGCAATGATGAAAAAAGAATGAGACAAGGCAGACAAAGGTCTTAGAGGCATAGTGTAAAAGGCAGAGGAGGGAGTGAGCTCAGAGGAAAGGGAAAGGTAGATAAACAGTAATGTGAGAGAAACAGTGTGTGTGTGGGGGGGTGAATGTACTGAGGCTTTGAGAAAGAAAGAAAGAGTGTGCATGTTTGAATGCACTTATTTGTACATAAGTGCAGGCACACACTTCAAAATACACCATGTTCCCGGACTTCATCCCGTTTGTGGTGATGTGTGTGATGCTTCCTTCAACTGCAAGTCAACATCTTTGGAAAAACAAAACATGAATGCAGGGCTAGCAGTAAGAATGAAACCCAGTATAGTGTAACACACACAACTAATTAAAAAGTACAAAATCATTAGGACTACATTTTAGTACTTTATAGTAATTGTAAGGTGTAGCATTCTCCTGTTATCTGACTGCCTCTCTACTTTTACTTCTACTACAATAAAGCATAGATATATACAAAATCATATAAACTGTATATAACCAGCTCCCTGTTTTGCAGGGACTTTTTTTGTGTTTGTTTCCCCCTTTTATTTGCCTTTGCCTCAGATTTCACAAGTGAACAAGCACTAAAAGGTGTTGGCTGATTCATAAGCAACCACGATCAAGCATATGTTGCAGGGTTTGTATAAAAATTGTTTCTCAGTTTCACTGTACATGCTTGAAAGCATATGTGTGGTCAGTGCTGACACTAGTAAATTAGGGAAAGAAGTTCTGACTGACATTCTGACATTCAACTTTATTTATTTTTTATGACTGAGTCTGTTTTGTTGATAACTGAGTACATGTACACGTGCGTCTGTGATATATGAACTGTACTGCAGCTGCAGTAGAAATACACATCATATTTAAATATCTATACGAGCTCGTCTTTGAGGGCTACGGGGGCTCCAACTGCAATACTGCATTGCGGAGGAATCCCCTGGAATTCCTCAACTCTGTACCAAACACAGACACATTAAATATGTAAGTGCTCTCTGTCTGACACCCTCTGCATCTCGTTTTTAAACAACTCTCTCTCTTTTGCTGTTCTTTATGTCTTTGGGACATGCACACATGGACATTTGCTTGTGCACGGAAAGTTTTGTGAGATCCATCTTTCCATCAGTCTGCATTACCTTACACTCTGGACGTGTTTTTAAACTAAAGAGCATGACTTACATAGCATGCATTATTAATCTAAAATAATGTGCAGCTATAACAAAATGTAAAAATATGCAGCAACGTGCGTGACTGAACAGCCTGTACATTGTTTGTCCTGTACATCTGCAGCAATGTTTGCTTGTATTACTCTGTGCTTTTCATTTGTGTTTCGCCGTGTACAGTAAGTGTGCACAGTACTGTTTGGCTGCGCAATTTCGGTTTTCTGTGCAATACATGCCGAGTTACATCTGCATACACAATTTGCATGTTTGTTTTGCAGAGAGTAAATATGTATGTGAGCTTGTGTTTGTCCGCGCGTGTTTATTGAATGCGGCTGGCTTCAGATCCTAATGGCCCAGCTCTTGGAAAAAAGAGAGAGGGAGTCAGGGAGGCAATGATAAAAAACAAGCGGGTCCACTCCTCTGAAGCTGATGACTGTGTGTCTGTCAGACTGAATTTATTTATCACAGATGCCAGGGAAATTAGCATCGAAATGATTGTGGTGACAGTCGCCCTGGATATCTCAAATGGCAGACACCCAAAATGTTTATGTTCACAGGACTCGAGGGGGAACTATAAAGGGGCAGTGGTGTGAAAAAGAACAAGGGAAAAAGGAGAATAAGAGTGAGGGAGTGCGATGCAGTATAGTGAGATAAGAGAGGTAAGATGAGGTAGACCAAAAAGCCAGGGCAAGAAAATTGGAAGAAATGCTGAAACGAGATAAAATATGTAAGAAGACAGAGAAAAAGTGCTAGACTCTCGAGGATGAGCTCCACTGTAGAAATAGTTGAATTGTGAGTCACGCTTGATAAGGACTTCAGCTGAAAAAGAGTCTCCTCCTCCTACACGAGGGACTGAGAAAAGAAGAGAGCGCACATAAAAAAAAACTACTGAGAAAGAGACTTTTGTACATACGGGAATGTTTATGCAACTGAGAGGGAAAAAAAAATATATAGGATGAAATCGTGAGAGAAGTTTAGGGAAGCAAAAAAGCAGGGTTAAGGCAGAGGAAGACATCAAGATAAAAGCTTCTAAGAAGAAGTGACGAAGCAGAGAGCAAAGGGCTTAAAGGAGCGGGAAAATTAGGCAGGGACGGTGCACAAAAGAGCCGGGAGTGCAGCTGAAGGCACATGCAGGTATATAACGTATATGCACATTCCTCTTCTATGTGAGTAATCACTTAATCCAAGCTATCAGCTTTTTTTTGTATTAGGCTGCATTTCACAGCGTGTGTAGCTCCTGGACTATAGCTGCACCGTTGGCCATGGAAGAGGACTAAAGGACTGGGGGAAGAAATGCAAAAAAGAATAACAGTGTCAGCGGAAGAAATGGTTGAAGAGACGAAAGGAAGGGAGGGCAAAAGAGAGAGGACGTTTGCAAATCGCTCCAGGAGAGCGCGGAGAGAAACAGGGTGTTGCCATGGTAATAGATACACTAGTGGCTAAGTGTGACTGTGTGC
The DNA here is from genome assembly GCA_032270685.1 of Microctenopoma stevenorrisi. NCBI lineage: Eukaryota > Metazoa > Chordata > Actinopteri > Anabantiformes > Anabantidae > Microctenopoma > Microctenopoma stevenorrisi. Next base: position 8,826,670 of record JAUMTR010000015.1, read on the forward strand.
ATATAAATTGATGTGAATGTGAATTCCTGCAGCTTATTATAAATAAATATCTCTGCTGAATTTTCTCACCCATTCTGTCTAAGCTTTCAATGTCAGGGTCCGTCATCATGATCTCCGCCTTTAAACCGCATTCATCAAGCTTTTATGTGTGTGCAGGCATTCTGCCCTGGCTTTTATCAAGGTAACAGAATTGCCAAACTGAATGTGTGCTTTCACACAACATGAATCAAGTCAGTGTTTCTCCTAAAACCCATAGCTTAAACTCATCTAGTATTCATTAATAATAAAAAATAAACCCTTCTTGGCTTTATTCTTTAATGTGTATAAGTGTGGACTAAAGAAGGAACAACTGCAAAACCTAAGGACAAAATTGTAGACAAATCCTTAGGGTATTTATAAAAACCTTATTAAATGATGCAATAAAGCTTCAAAAGAACCACTTAGCCTCTACATTTGTGTTGATTGTTCAAAAAAAAAGCAGAAGCATCTTTAGTTCAGGTAATTGTTCATAGAGTAAAAAGTAAGGTGAAGCTAAAACATTTTAAACATCAGCACAATGCAGCTTTAAAGGCATGACTTGTAATCATGCTACATTTACCTTAGGTTGTGTTTAAACGAGATAACGCAGAAGTAGCAAAGTAAACAATCCTGGCGTATAATCTTCAAAACGCTGAGATGCTACAGTGTAAATCCCTCACAGGCTCACACACCGAATTTATCCTTGTGTTTACTTATGATTTTGCAATTAAGCAGGATAATAAAAAGACAAGAAACGTGCCTCTTTTCTTTAAATAAAAACCCCACATAAATAAAGGGCTACAGATTAACGACTCGAGGGGCTATACTGCGCACATGCCTAGACTGCACAGGCAACTCTAGTTTCTCCTTTCTTCCTACGTGGTGTAATATGTTGTGCGAGCTGGAACAGAGACGAAAAGTTGCATAAGCACAGTGTAAGACTAATTCTCTATTCTTTGGCAGCTTTTTCTTGTTTGTTATCGTTGTTTCATTGTGGTAATTAACCACTGTCTTATGAGCTCAGGCTGAGTGTGTGGTGACTCTCTCCCTTCTTTCACTGCAGTGACTGCAGCAATGCTTGAGTGTTTGGAGAAGGAGGGGATGTTTCTGGGTCACCAGCTGCCTACATTTCTGCAAACACAGCACTGCTAGACCTCACCAGCTGTTTTCTCTCACCATCTCTACTCCTTCGAACTTCCTCTCATTCTCTCTCCGTGTCTTTTACCCATTTCTCGCTGAACGTTTCTCTATGCCGTTTCCAGATGCTTGCCTGCAGCTAGAGGAAAATTAACTGCCTCTTCTCTAACTATGGCTCTTCTTCTGTGTGTAATTTGTTTGCATATTATTAGAAAAGAGATAAGAAAAAGAAGTCTGAAACATTTTGGCATATTGATCATTAGGGAAGGTGGGTGAGAGAAGAGAAGTAGTTGAAAATTCTACTTTAATTTTGGCTGCGGGGTTGAAAGATGTCATTATCCTGTAGCCTGCCATTCTTTTAATTACCACTCTATAACCTATAACCAAATGAGGGGGAGAAGGAAAGGGGGAAGCAGAAGAAAAGAGAAATATAGAAAATATAACGTGAGTAGAGAGAAAAGGGGAAGATAGCAAGAATGCAAATGGAACTGGAAAAAGAGTAATTGGACAAGAGCGATAATTCTAATCCTACCGCAGTTAAATATGCATAAATGGGATTTAATCCATGGGGTGGCAAATGTGCGGAGCCACAGTGGCGGTAATTGCAAGTGTGTTTTAATATATGTCTCATATTATGTATGAGCCATTTAAGCTGCATGCTGCTGCTTTAAATGCTAATGCACAAAGTGTGTGTGTTTGTGTGCACCACGTGCTCATGGGCCTGCTTATGGGCCCACCAATGGGTTCATAAATGTGTGTCATTTTGTATGCTTGTCTGTTTTGTCACCCTCAAACAACTCTGACTTTTTTATGTACAAAAAAAAATCTGCAACCCTACATTTAATGATGAATATGCATAACTGTGCAACAGCAGGTGTAGAGAGGAGAGACGACAGTTGAGTGGTGAAATAGATGTTGTCAACGTTGAGTAATTACAATTGCCTCGTCTAGAACTGATAAAGGCGCTTTGCCAGTTCTCGCTGGCCGGCACTCTAAATATAATCTTGATCAATATGATCTGGACTCAGAGCTCGTCTCTTCGTGGTAGACACGTACAGTAGAGGGATTTAAGTTTGGAGGTCACATCCACACGCAGACACACACACACACACACACACACACACACACACACAGCTATTCAATCAAAATGAGCATTGCTTATGTGTGCACTCATCACAATAGTGAAGCCCACCCATTGATTAATGGCTTTACTGACACACGCACACAAACACATAACAAAGCAGTACAAACATTTGCTACTTTGGCTGTACACAGACATACGGACACCCATGGACAGAGCCACATTAAAGGCGACGCTTGGGGGTAATTCCAATAAAAAATAAAAAAAAAGGGAGAGAGATCAATCACTACAAGCAAATATTACCATTTCACACATGCTTTGAAACTAGGCTGTTAGAAAATGTTAAGCACTTTGACAGCAGCCAATATGCCCTTGAACACACTTCACACCATGCCACAGCTCAGTAAATCTACTGGGAAGAGTTACAGCAACCTGCAACTACATCAACTTATCACCTTAGTGTAGCTCTTCAACAAAGCCATGTTCTCAAACTCTATCAATATCTCTTGACCCTCAATATGTCATCGCACCCAGAGAGAATATATCCTCATCAGAATGATACTTTATACATTAGCTGGACTATCAAGACAGTTTATGACTTTACACTTACATATGTGTCTAATACACAATTGATCTATCTGGTTTACAGCCATGTTTACCAGGATGGTGTTTCTTAAAATGTTAGGCAAGGCCTAATTAAAATATTTTCAATTAACTACATTTAGTAGTATGAATGCATTAAACTGTTGTGTAAGCTGAAGGCAAAAAGCAGTGTCAAGGCTCAGGAGAGCTGTAGCTATCCCTTATCGTACATGACAGAAAGCACTCCATGTTCCCGAGTCCCACTGTCATGGTGCAATGACGTACACAAGCACAGCAGCCAATCTATAAAGACACAGGCAATGACAACTACTCTGCAAAGGACTGAAGGCGTCATTGGAATACACAAGGACCTTCTGTAATATCTATTGTGATGTTAGAGTGAGAAAAAAAAAGCAGAAATGCATAGTACAAACCAATACACGCAATGACAGCATGAGGACAGGAAGAAATGACACGAGCACAGAGCTAAAGAACAGGACAAACATGAAAGGGGTCTGGCGTAACAGGAAGGATGAGCTAAAGTTTGGTATTAGGGAAAGACATGGAGATGAACTGTCAAAACCACAGAAGCTTAGTCACCACGAAATCCACACTTTCAACACTCACTTTACTGCTTAATCAAAGTCTAGCCTGAGTGATTACATGGCCCTTTTTTCATAAAAGTGCCACTATTTAAAAAAAAAAAAGCCACTAATACTGCGCTCTAGGAATCATTTCTAATTTATTCTCACCATTCCTGATCTGCCAGCCAAAGCTATTATAAGAAAGTCAGGATGATGTGCTGTCAGAAACCCGAGAAATAGATGTCATCCACAGCAATAAGCCTGTAATAACTACCGTCAAATTATTTTCATGGACTAAGTAACTTTTCCCTCATCTCCCCATTTGGCCCCTGGCACCTCTTTTGCAGCTTGCAAAATGCTTATTATCATAATTGCACAACTACGCATATAGCATTTGTGATGTTGAATTGGGGCAATATATGCCTCTTCTCATCATTAACATACAAAAAGATTACTGAACTCCACTCATGCACAAAATCATCTTCAAGTGGACGTATTTTCTACCAACTCTGACTAACAGATCTGCATTCATGTAGTACTGCAGTGTCCTCACACACACACACACAAACAAATAGTCTAGTTATACTGTATAGCAAGTAGTTAATTACAGTACAGTACAGAATTTGCTAGGCATTTACATTTGCCTCCTTTTCTCAAGAGGTTGGTTGTGGTGTGTGTGTGTTAATGATTAAGAGAGAATGGGAAAATGAGGACAAGAGAGGGAGCAGAGTGAGAAAAGAAAGACCACTTGGTTGTGTTTACAGTGGCACACTGTACTTAAAGTGACATTTTTGGTGAGATGTGCACTTCCCAAAAGCCCCGTGGGAGTGCAAGAGGGCATGCCCAGCTATGCCAACCTACTCCACAAAGTCACACTGTATTGTGACACTAAGCACAACAGGCAGTCCAGGCAATGCGCCCAAACACATTACACTCTTCGCTGTTTAACTCAAGCAAAATATACATACTCGTTTTATCATACCTGGCATAAACACAATAACGTTTGATAACATTCGCACACACCTTCTTCTGCTGCATGGCAAGATTGCACAAATATGAAGTGCATGATATAAGCACAACTAGCTCCCTTTGTTCTGCATTTGGTCTTGATCCACAGGCTGGCACATGAATTTTGGTAGGAATGAAGCTGTGTATGAATGGCTGCAGTGACGTGATTGAACAGGATGAAGGTTTTATGGAGGACTTGAGTGAAAATACTGTATGTTTTGACCTTTGACACGCTGTTATAGAATCATCTTGGGTGGATTTAGAAAGGCTGAAAGGCTGCGAGGTGCCTTCAATTTCAATGATACACACCAGGCTATAATATTGACTAAAAAAACAACATAATTCAGTGCAGAGAATACACAAAACACAAATACCACTCAGATAGCCTGCTATCCTGGGGCACTAAAGGGGGACAGCACGGGTTGATTATTTCACACTGACAGAATCACTATTGCGAAAATGTCAGCACACGGCTGGGGGAACAGAACAAAAGGATGCTGGATAGAGAGGGACAAATAGAAAGTGATGGGGCGTTACCATACAAACCAAAAGTCATAACTCCACTAAGCAGAGGTTGGGGTTAATGTTAAAACTACACTGCCCCACCAACAGCAGTAGTGAACAAACTGCACACATAGATTCTGAGCTAAAAATGTCAGGCTGCTATAGCGAGACCATATTTACAGTGAGTGCTGCTCAGAGTATTTTGCTACAGTCAAAAGGGGGAAGATGATATTTCTCCAGACTCACCTCAGAGTACTCATGAACAGTCCTATACTACCGTATATGTAAGTGTTCACAGCTAATCTAACCAATTAGCCACGATAACATTATTATTATTGGACACTGTGGCACTAGTGTCAGTCAACACTAGTCAAAGAAACATTAGAAAATTCTGGAGCTCACGGTGCACATGCTGAACTCGAACATCTAAGAAAGGCATCGAGTGAACTGTAAAACATGACAAGAGGCAACAAAGAGGCGCATCTGTCACTGCAAGGTGAATAACCCAAGCCATGGGGCTGATGAGGAGCCAGATGGATATGTTTTGCCGTTAACAAGAGCTTCATTATCAACTGATAAGACATAAATCCTAGCTCATCAGAAGGAGGATAATATGCAGCATGGTTTGATCTCAAATATGTTAGATGGGGGTACCGCCAGAACAAGCCATCTGATCGGAACATAAAAAAGGCAAGCTGTTTGGAGACAGAACATGTGTGGCACAAACGTGGCCATGATTTAAACTTTCAGCAAGACTGACGAGTTACATACGAAGAAATAGTTAGAGTATTAGCCGCATAGCACGGGAACTTTTTCATTATTGGTCCTATGGGCACAGTGCCCAGTCTGCCCCGGCCTCCCAGGGCAGAAAGACAGAATGATAATGGGTTCCCATAAATGGTCTGGGAAAGGAGTTGCCGACTAATGTCATGTTCAATCAGAGTATTAATCCTCTGTTGTAGTATGTAAGGTATGTGTTAGCAATCTCCTCTCATCATGTGGTGTTCAAACCGATGTTCAAATCCCTGACCTGACATGTTATTTTATTAAGGGTTGGGAAGAATTGTTTTGTGGCAAAAACCACTGCTGCTTGCAAAGGCCTAGAGTATGTGATCTACGCTTCATTTCAGACAGCGTTCCACTCAGAACAGGACATATGTCCATCACACCCAAATAAGTCCTGCTCCGACTCATTAGACTGAGAATGAAGTGCTGTGCTGTCCTTTGTCCAAATTATAATTCACTTGCTATCCTTTTTATTATTCTTAGAATCATTATTAGAAGTTTGAGACCACATATTGGGGTATTTAAAAAAAGTTTTAAGTTATAATTTTGGATGTTGTCACATGATAATAATATGAGGAATAGTACATAATTAACGACATATGGGGAAAACAAGAAAATGTTGTCATAACTTGCCTGTGTATCAAACATAAAGTAGACAAATTTCAAGTGTTTGGCTTTAGTAAGTAAGAACAGTTTAACAGAACAGGCCTGGAAAACATCACCTCTAGTGTTAACCAATGTACAAGGACATCGCTGGGCTATAACCATTTTCTTAATTTAATGGAAATAGTTCCATGGTTCAACGAGCACAATCAACTACAGTGTGCTAACAACCTTGCTGACCAAGAATGTTCAATTTGTGCTCTTTCCCCTTGTTTCTTTCTTTATATACTAAGAAGAAGTGTATATGAAGGCATAGTGCATACACACGCACACTGGTCTAAGGCTCCAGAGACCCAACGTGCCCTTTCTCTCTCCCCCTTTCCTAATCCTGGCAATTAGCGAGAAATAATTAATGATAAAACATGAAAAAGTTGAGGGCAGAAAGCCTTGAAGATAGAGTTCTGCACTGTAAGCATTCAATTCCCCCTCTCAAGGTCCTCAAGGTCCACTGCTCCTTGGCTCTGATCCGCATTCAGCTATTGGGGGAGGCTTGAACAAAAGCTTCTTTGATATCAGCCCACCCTCCCTCACTCAATTTTACTCTCTCGCTACATCTTACAAACTCTTTGTTTTCTTATATTATATTATATTCTTAATTGTCTTTGTGTACAACTTACTTACTGACTTACTCTTTCTTTGATTTCATCCTCCCAACACCAAGGTCGTGGCCCACCTGCTAATGGTCCTTTTGAAAAAATTTCAAAGGTTATACCAGACATCTGCTGCACCCCCGGAGTAATTCTTTGTTTGATTACCTCCCTGTGAAATTAATAAGAGCAGCCATTAACAACCTGGTATAAATAGGAAGAAAGTATATGTGTAACTGGAAATGAAAGTGAGAGGCAGCTATGTCTTGATCGTGCATTGTTGCGGAGGAGCTATGAGTCATAGCGGATGGGGAGGTCATGACCTTGTGAAGTCACTTAAGGGCCACATTCAGTCGTAACGTGGTCTCGTGATCACAGAGAAACTGCAATGTCATTCTAGACTTGGAAAGTGATATGTCCATCGGGCATTTTAAAATATGTACAACTGCATACAAACATCTAGATTTTCCCCAAGAAAATTAATACTCACATAGTCACATTAGTTCTGTGGCTGTGTGCATTTGTGCATCAGGGTACACGTGCATATCTGAACTTACTCTGAGCTAACACTTATAAGGAAAGTCATGAGGGAGGGAGAGATAGGAGAAAAAAAATAACACTCCTGACCACTCCTGCCCCCTGGTGGCAGTTTGCATTACCACCTCTGACTGTACAAGGCACGCTGTGTCTAAGCAGAAGTGGGTCTTCTGTGTGAATAGTCTGGGGATTTCTTCTTATTGCACCACCTCTGCTTCCTGAAGCATAGCTTTGATCATTGCATACATTTAAACTCCAAAGAGGCAAAAAAAATACCAAGGGGTAGTAAAACTTATTCATTCATAAATGCAGCAACTGGGATTTAGATGTTGAATTACTGAGTGAGAAGGCATCATTTCACAATATTCTTCAAGTAAATTATGTTTCACTTGCTAGACATTTCAAATGCCTGATGTCAGATTTTGGATATTGCCTTTACAATGACATTTTATTTGCCTCTAGAAGTGATAATGTAGTACAAATATGCACCATGTAGTATGTTAGACCGGTGGGTTTCTTTCATATTGCCCAAACCACAGCATAACTAGAATTGTAAGGCCACATATTTTGTGCAACATTGCTGATGGCAGAAAAAATATTATCACAGATTTAGAGATGTTTGAAAACACTATCTAGTAGATCGAATGCATGCTGTACCTGCAGTCTACACATTCAGCCAGCAGATGGCGTCAGCAGTTAGTGCAGCTCCCCTAGGTCATTCTTTATGGTGAGGAAGCTACATTTTAGCAATCTGCATTTTATCATTTTGAACAGACAACCTAGGTTCCACATTTCAGGAAAAACATAACAACTCCATGCACTTTAGCACTATTGGATCCATTTTTCTCTGTATCCTTCAATGTCTGTGTGATATTTCAATCCCCTAACTGCTAACTCTCCCACGCTCTAACCCTCATGCACATGCATCTCCGTCAAAGTGTCTTCGTCCTAGCAGCACCAGTTGCTTGTGTATGTGTGTGTGTGAAAGACAGAGAGAGAAAGTGAGAGATCATTAATACACATGCTAAAGAGCATGGTACAACTTGTCTGGGGAATCAATAGAAACATCAGAAGAAGGAAGAGGAAGATTTGATATTGACTGAGGTAATGGGGTGAGGTGAGAAAGAATTGCATTTAGCTAACTGTTGTTTTCATCTAGCAGTACTAATATGGCTAGTCTAAGTGGATGAAGAAGAGTGAGCACTTATGCTCTGAACTGTAAAATGTACAGACAGTGTCATCATTAATTAATGGAGTAAGAAATATTGTTCCTGCAAAGCCACTTCAACAGAAGATGGCAATGTGTGTTTTTTCTTTACAACAATTTGTAAAAGTTCTGTATTTAGATTTGAACTAATGCTACCGGTAATAAAACATACTCTGTCAGAAGGCACAGATCATCAATTGAGCTGGACCCCAAACTCAATTCAGTTCACCAGAGTTTAACTATCGTGTGTTGTCTACAGCACAATGAAGATTGCATTATTATTTCACAGTTCATATAGTTGAATATTGTTTTTTTTTCACATTTAGAATTTCTGAGATGTAATCCTCATGTAATGCTGGTGATTTATTAAGTCTATACATTGGACAATTTCATGCACGAAATAATGTCCACTTATAAAACTGAAGGCATGAATGGTTTTTACTGCCCCTTACTCATACTCATACCCACTCTTTTCATCAGGACCAACATGATAATGCCTGCTCTCCAAGCAAGACTGACCAATAACAATTACCTGCTGGCCTAGATCTAATAACAAGCCACATCCAAACAGTGAGATCTCACTACCCAGTCAGACAAATGCAGAAAAAAACTAAGACAAACAATATGTTGTAACTTTACAGTAGCTTTTCTGCTTTTAGGCATTCCCTGACACCAATGACTTTAAAATAAAGGGATGTCATAACACCCACACAAGGGCTATCATCTAGGCATCATGCTCACAGCCATAAACTTCACTTCATAATGCACATGGATTTACTTGATGAACATGATCAACATGATTCACGTAGGCACAATATTTTGCAAGCTTGTATCATCAATAGATAAAAGGAGACAACTATCAAACGTTTTCCATCATCTTATTCTCCAATTAGATTAGATTATTCAGTAAAATTGAATAAACTCTGTTTTGGCCAGTAACATTACGTAGACAGTAAACCACACAGGGCAATTTGGAAAGTCCAAGTACCACAGTGAAACACATGAAACTTAAAAATTGGCATCTTATTATAATACTGATGTACTTCTATGGTTTTGTGTATTGGACTTTGTCATTCAGATATTGTAGAAACCTCTGCACATCTATACTATGGCAAGGATGACGATGTATGCACTGTGATCATGTTTCACCACATGCTGGTAAAATGTCACCAATTCACAAAGCAAATGCAATTTATTCACACTGTAAGCTACCATCACAAACTTCAACTCACAACTTCAGCAACAACAACAGCTGCTTTGCAATGTTCTCAAATATAGATTTTTATTACAATCTTACAAATATAGGATTTACACAGATCAGCTACAACATTAAACCCAGCTGGTGGTTTTAGTTCTACAAACATGGGAACTTTAAACATTCTGCAGCTATGCAAACACATAAGCATCAAACTGTGATGAATATTCTGACACCTGTTGAGTGTCCTCGTATTTTGACTGGGATATCTGGTACTGACCTCTAACATCTGCACTACTGACACTATGACAGCAACAGTATTTGCATCAATTAACAGTATTTGCATCATCTTCCTACCTGAAAAGTCCCCGTCATGGAGCTCCAGGAACACTTTGCAGGCTGGTACGGTCCTGCAACAGGTCATCCGGGTTGAATGTCTGCTCTGGGTCAGCGTTTATAATGTCTGGCTATTTCCACCACTGTGATACACGTCAAAACCTAAATAAGACTATGCCAATTCAGTTAAGTAACAGTAATGACTGATTTTGTGCCTTTTACCAATAAGTAATGTACATGTTCTATCACCGCCACCTGTGTCGCATAGCCTATCGTTGCTAACTTCGTTGGGCTAGCTAGCAGTTAGCTGTAGCAGTTAGCTAGCTCTCACTTTTCGCTAACAACTAGCATTTTTTTTTGTGTTATCTTATTGCTTTAAAGTGTCGTTTAACGTTGTAACCAACTGTAAACCTATTTAGGCAGTGACATCGGTTCGCAACACGGTCGACAGAAAATATAATGTCATTAAATGACTGCCTTTAAATAGCAGACTGGGGACACTACAGCACGGCTAAACAAACAGGTGTCATTAGGCTCACTTTCTAAGACTACTATGATGGGTATAGACAGTTTATCTTATGTTATTCTAATATTAACACACTCGTATTACGGTAATTTGGATTACTCTTAGTGTCTTTCCTAATTGCTAAATAGATATAAATATAATAAATACACGCGGTCGTCACAAACCTTGATTTAGGGTTAAGGGTCACTTCACTTAAATAAAAAAAAACTCTCTTCCGGCGCCACGGTGTAAGCCTAAGATGCAGATACGGACAGGGGACAAATTATAGAAAATATAGAGAATACCTGTTATGACTGCAGAGCCAATTTAGGTAGAATATGGTTGACTAGATGCGAACAGCTTAGAGTTACAGTGCTGCCAATGCAGCCAGAGGAGGTCCAGCTCAGTGGAACATGATGAAGACCACATTGGTAAAAGAGGGCTTTGCAGGGTTTGAATGCCAAACCACAACAGAAGTCTGTTTTATTGATGAGAATCCCTCTCACGCATTCAAGGGTTGTATTCACACCAGTGAAAGTGATGTGACTGGTACACATAAACCTTCAGTGTGCAAAATGATTGCTACTTACCTTCACAAGGATCGAGCAACAAGGCGCAGTACGGAACCCACATAGCAGTTTAGGAATTCTCATTCATTTAGGCAAAATAACTTGCAGAAACAAATGGGAACACTAGGTTAAATATTAATAATATTTATATAAATTATATATATTTATTCATAAGAAGAATGAGAACACAAAGGAGTGATCACAACGCATTGTAACAGTTTTAGACTGGTATAGAAGTATTCCATAACTGTCAAATAATAATTACAATCCCTACGGTTTATGTGTGTTTAAATTAGAATACATTTTAGGGAAATCACTTTGGCAACGATTGGTATTTTGCCATCATCGATCCACCGATCGACCTCTCGCAATGCTGGTCCGAGCAGTGCGTTTGCTTTCTTTTTTTTTTTTTTTTGCTTTAAGGCCACAGCGTGAATGCAGCATCACCGCAGCATGTGCCAGTGCGCGTGCCTCCAGCCGGGTGTCACGAGGCCGGAGCGTCTGCACGTGCCTGAGTGTGAGCGGTGGTGCACGGCGGGGGCGCGTCGGTACAGGGAGGGAGGGCGCATGCGGCGCCGCATGTCACTTGATCTCCAACATCAGAACAGTTAGATGAAGCTAAAGCGATTAAATCGGAGGAGGGCTCTGCGTCACTGGAAAGGTGGCTGCCCTGCATATTTGAATGGATTAAGAAGAGATCTACATGAATGAAAGAACAATGAATGAATACTGTAGAAATGACTCCAGCGTATTTTTTGCAGTCGTATCCAAACCTTAGCGTAAGTATATGATAGAAAGTAGGCTCAAACTTATTTTAAATGTATTTATAGTTAAAAGAGAAGGCATAAACCCATGTTTATTTTTAAATTTAGTTTGCTTTATTGGAATTATCAAGTCTTAGAATATAATTGTCAGTTTTTAAACTGAAGTGGGACGTTGCATGGTATTTATTTGCATTATATGTGTATGATTTAAGAAAATGATAAAGTAATAGTGGCCTGGTAGCTCAATGGGTAAGGCGTCACATTGGGATGCAGAAGGTCGCAGGTTCAAAACCCTGTCTGTCTCCTAGTCCCTCCCCTACCAGGTGTGTCCCTGAGCCAGACACCTAGCACTAGCTCCTTGTAAGTCACTTTGGATAAAAGCGTCTGCCAAGTAAAGTAATAATTTATGTTGGAGGCTATTGCATTTATATCATGTTCACTAGGATTAAACATTTGCTATTATTTATTCCCCTTGCTTTTTCTATAAAAACAAAATACTGTCCGTTAAGGGTTCTGGGTATAACCAAGCACCATGCTGGATGAAGAGTGTCGTCACAACTCCCCCTCAAACACGCTCCTTTCTTTGAGATATACATAAACAGTCAAATTAGCTTGACTCGTGACATACCAGGTGCTAACAACTAACTAAGTCACTTAACTGTATTACAGTAACATTTCAAATTGCTCTTCATTTCAAGTAACGATGGTTCCAGATTGCTTTCTTTTATCACTCCAGATATCCAGTCTGGGTTTACCAACTCTCATAATTGTGGCCTTTCAAGGTGTTTCTGTTAAGTCCCTCGCTCATGCACAGTTGCTGACTGGAGCCCTTATTTTGTGTTTTAGTCCCCTTAGTGTGTGTTCTTAGTTACTGTTGCAGGTGGCACTAGTTGGAGGTGTCACCTATTCCTTGTCTCTCCTTAATGTAAGGATGGCCCTTAACCTTTAGTATAGTGTTAAAATAAAATGCTTGTTGTTGCTTTGTTTTCTTTCTTGGTGTCTGATGAGGACAAAATCGAATCAATAAGGAGCCAATCTAGTCAATAACAATAAATTAATTATAATGAGCATTTGAATAACTATTGAAATAACTATTTAAATGTGTCATTTAATTGACAAATACTAATATATTAATATTAATATAAGGAGGCATGGTAGCTCAATGGGATAAGCATCAGACTGGGAAGTCCTACCTCCATACTAAGTGTGTCCCTGAGCGAGATATTTTACCCGGGATGGGTGAAATGCGGAAGACAAATTTTGTTGTAACATGTAAAAAAATGTAATCAATGGCCAAAAAGATGATTCTTCCTACTATTTATAAAATATATAATGTATTAACCGCAGCAACTGTTAGCAACTCATTGAGATCCTCTATAGAGAACCACCATGTTTTGATAAATTTGTTCAGAACAGACCAATCGTTTGACTAGGAAACAGTGTTAGACCCGCCCACTGAGTTTGAGGTGACAAGATTCGTGAAATAATTAAATAAGTAATAAAATAAATATATAAACATTTTATAAATTAAATGAATACATTTGCTTACTTAAACATTTATTAAATTATGTGTGAATTATTTTAGATATTTAGTAATTTATTTACACATTTAAAAAGCTATTTAAATAGTTTTTATATTTAATGCATTGTGTCACTCAACACACTACATCTTAAATTTTTCAGACAAATGGTTGAACAACTGGCTCAAAAGCTGTAACCCTGCAGTCAATACAGCATCAAGTACAGATCAGTTTATAACACTTTATAATAAATTCACATTTAGGTTTTTTATGACACTGTATATTAGCTAGTATATTCAGCTCACTACAAGACCAAGACTTGATGAACAACTGGGCAACAATAAAAATGGGCAACCACCATGGCGTCTCCCAGAATGAGCTCATGAACTCCCAGAGCACTGAAAGAATTTGTTTAACCTCATTTAGTTGGTTTGTGTTTAGGAATTTGTTTTAGGAATATGCCCTGAATATACCTACTAAAGCAGAACACAAATATAACTAACAAAGCACAACATGAAGTACATACTGTTCTAACATCCTACAGGTCCCTGTAAAAGTCTAGTTTTTAGTTACTTCAGCAGATTGATCCAATCACCTTGCGGCCAGGTTTGAGCACTGCAGGAAGAGCAGAAGGAACGTGGATGAATGAGGGCCACAAAACTTTTGCCATGGGGCTGTGTAGCAGGTCAATCCTGTCATGAATTCACCAAATGGCTTCAACTGCGGTGTGTGAAACGCCAGATAGTGACATATCTCTCTGTTATTAGTGAATGCTTTAGAGGTTGATAATCATAATCATGTTCTGCTATAAAAGCAATGTAATTTAAAAAAATAAAAAGGTTCTAATGATATGATATGATATGATATGATATGATATGATATGATATGATATGATATGATATGATATGATTTGATGACCATTATTGAGGACTGTACAACATAGGCTTATGGAGATTTTCCAGACCCAGTATATCCATCAATTTTCTTAACATAAGGGGGATGCTGGAGCATATCCTGGCTGTCACCATCAAGAGACACCCTTGACAGGTCGCCAGGCTATCATCTAACATATACAGACAAACAAATAACCATGCACAGTCACACATACAGACAATATTAGAGTCACCAATAAACCTAACATGCACCCAGAGAGATCCAACAGAAAGGCACCTGGCCAACTCGGGGCTCAAACATGGGTTGTCCTAGCTGTGTGGTGACAGTGCTAACCACTACACCACCGTGCTGCCACAAGACAGTATATGAGACCATTAGATTAAAAATATTACATGAGAATGGAATAGAAATAAGACAAATAATGTCCTAAGAATTTCTTGAGTAACACAGGAAAACTAAAAGATGTACTATGAACAGTGTTAATGTTAAATTAGCAGGTTTCATATAGGGAAATACAGCGTTTTACCGTAATATAAATATCCTTTAAAAATATGACAAAGGGAATCTGTGAGTATTGAGATGAAGCTCAGAAACCAAATCTAAAAAAGGTGTGTGTGTACTTTGTGTGTGTTTGTCTGAGGAGGGGAGTGTCAGAAGATTATGGATGGATAGAAAGAAATAGTTGCCAAAAACAGCCCCCAACTACCCCCTACCTTATCCCCCTCCCACCAGCCTGGGGTTTGAATTAATGTGTTTCTATTTTTGGCTCTCCCGTGTTTCCAGGGGAAACCTAATGACGCAATGACGTCAATGCAGGTCACCAGCAAGAAGCAGACTGGAGGAATTGAGTGGCTTCCATTAGAGGTTTTACAGCATTTTCCAGAGAGGAGGGAGGAGGACAAAATGGATTAAGATTAGGAAATGCACGGGAATAAAATAAATATAGCCCGAAATGAATGGGAGGCAATGCGACTGACGTCTGGGAAGAGAGCGGATGGAGGGAGGGGGAGAGGGTGGATGTGGAGGGGTGGGGGGGGGATGCTACTGCTGCATGCCGTTCAAATTCCCAGGGATTATTGGAGGGAAAAGGGGGGGGTGGGAAGAGAAAAATGATGCACGCTTCCTCGGATCGGTGATGACTGGGTGAGCCCATTCTGTTTTTTCTTATTTCCTCTTTTCATGTTGTTGAAGTGAGTGAAACAACAAGCTGCCATTCT
This sequence comes from Microctenopoma stevenorrisi, assembly GCA_032270685.1. NCBI lineage: Eukaryota > Metazoa > Chordata > Actinopteri > Anabantiformes > Anabantidae > Microctenopoma > Microctenopoma stevenorrisi. The sequence continues at coordinate 8,842,364 of JAUMTR010000015.1, forward strand.
GTTTTCGTCCTTCTGGACAGTGTTGCCATGTAGAGGACCATTGAGAAATTCATACCCGAGTTGGACGGTGAGGCGCGAGGCTCCAGCGTTCGCTCCGAAGAGACGCGTTGATGCGAGATGATGGAGAGAGAGGAAACGTGTTCAACTAAAAGTGTCTTGACGGTAACTTCCACCGAGTTCATTGCAATTCTCCATCATGAATCGCAGCGGTGGACGTGCTCCGTCGACAGCCGAGCTATTCCGAGGCAACACAGATCCTGCATCCCTCGATGCGCGTTCGGCGTCGGCGGAGAGGAAATACGTGTTGGGACTAGTATTTCTAGTGTTAGAAACAAACTAAGAACGATCGAGACGACATTTGCAAGCGGTTTCATCTAATTACAGCAGCTATCACTCAACAAATTACCCAATTTTTGGGCAGTATAATCTGAGTTTCATTAAGATCGAGCTATCTATAGAAATGGAGCCGGCTGGTCATTATTTGCCAGGAGGCTACTTTTCATCACCGGGCGGCGTGTGTGTGTGTGTGTGTGTGTGTGTGTCGTGGAGAGGGGTGGGGGGTGGGGGGTGCTCGCTGGCACTCGCGCGTGGAACCTCGAATTAGTAACGTTACTTTTTTTTTTTAGCGCGGACTAGACCCGTTCCACCTGCGCGCGCGCGTGCACGTCTCACCCACTCGTGCAGGTTTTCCAACGCGTTGTGGCAACAAGTGCCAAATCATGCACTGTCAGTTCCCCTCCAGCCTGCACACCCCATCAAACCTGAGATTGAATATGGCTGTGTCAGCAGTTTTGATTGTATTTTTCCTGCCATTTAGTTCCCAGTTTTATGTTTGCGTTCCTCTTCCATTCACTCCACTTGCTTCCTCTTTCTCCACACTGGGCTCCGGTGCAGGGCGTTAACAGCAGGCCTCAGAATGTGTGTGTTTTCAGGACCATGGACAGTTCTCTCCCCCTACGTCCGTCATTTTAGGGCCGAAGAGGAGGTGTCGTGCAGCCTGTGAACAGGACTGAACAGCATTTGTTGTACAGGTGGACTTACCTCAACAACTCATCAAAGACAGACAGTTTAAGTAGAACCGGCTTTACGAAAATGACTTGGATGAATTGGAGCCTGTTTAAATCATCGTAGATACACCCCCTGTTATTCATTAAGTACATAATTAACCAGAACACAGCATATTTCATCAGGGTATGACGCGTAATAAATTACGCTGGATGTGGGACAATCTAGGGCGCGTTCAGAGAGAACAACTGTAGGGAATGTGACACTTTTTTCCCTACAAATGACGCATGTGGTGAGGTAAGTGTGGCAGATGCCTACGTGTGCACATGGTCTAGTCTGCCAGTCCCTATCCGCCCTGCGCTTGGCGTATTCAGGCATAGGCCCCATGTGCAGATGTGGTCATGTGCTTCGCACTCAGTACTCACCACAAGAGCCCTTTTAAAAAAATGTCCTTTTTATGAACTTGTTATGAACTTGTTGGAGCGTGTAATTTTATGATGTAGACCTATACCCTGTATGAATTTACAGTGGCAGTTTAGCTTCTGTTTAAGCTTCTGTTCAGCTAGATTTTAAATTCAGATGTACTTTTATGAGCTTTTCTTTATGGGTGTTTGAAGAAGACCCAGGAGTATGTCTATAATGATCACTGCTGCAAGATGAAACAACTCACAACCGTGTGCAATGATGTTCTCCAGAATTTTTAGGCAGTTTACGTTAGACTTTAAACATTAACTTGTTTATGGTTATTGGTTGTTCAAAATAGGTCCTACTTTATATGACAGACATTTCAAACAATATGAGGAGGAAGAGGCATGGAACAGTCCTCTATGGCATGGATAGAGAATTATACCAGCTTTTATAGTTACAGCCTTGATATTTTAATAGAAACAAAAAATACTTTATGTAATAAAGCAGCAAATCTTTAAACACGAAAAAGGCTGATGATGTGACACAGGTGTAAATCCAGGTAAATACTAATTTAGTGTTGTCTTATTGATAAAATGCAGAAAATACAGCTTGGCTGATGAGGTACGATGGTTTGAAACACCGCCCTCAGGGACAGTAATTCAGACTTTCAGTGGTGGCTTTGCAGACTCCTGTGTTTCGTCAGGACAGAGCAACTCGTGGTTTCACACTGTACACTTGGTGTTGTTTGCTGTCTCTGTCATCAGTATGGCACCGGCCAATGTTTTGAGTAGTTGAAGCAGTTGGACGTGTTGCGCATCCTGGTTTTCTGAGCAGTGATTTGAGTAATAACCAGGAAATATGGACATAGCTTTCTGGTCAATTGAACTATGTGATCCTTTAAAGCTTTTATGTAGATCAGAAGTTCAATGTGGTCTCAGAGCTGTGACATACGGAAGCCGAGAAAAGACATGCATAGAAAAACTTTTAATTTTTAGAAAAAAATTTATCTCGTTATGTCGAGAAAACCAGTCTACAGATATCTCAAAATAATGTGATAAATAACATGTTATCTCGGTAAAACAAATCCTATTACTTTGAGATGACATGTTAAAACATCGTTTGTTCATTAGGACAAACATTTTGACACCTAAATAAAAATGTTACGCTAAAGAACATCAATCACTGATTAATGAATCAGACGGTATTTCAGTCGAGGTCTGGCTGAGCTGAAATTAAGTGTGTCTGTTAGAGGCAACATTCAGATCAGTCCTCATCTAAGAAGAAGGTTTTCCCAGCTTTAGCTTTACAGACAATTGCGCTGGGATGCACAGATAGCAGGATCGATTCCCAACCAAGCCCATCCCCCATACCAGGTGTGTCCCTGAGCGAGACACCCAGTGCTAGATCCCAGAGCCCTGCCTTTGGCTGCTCACTGCTGCCCCCAAGTGGGGATGGGTCAAACGCAGAGCATACATTTTACTTTACTTTACTTTACTTTACTGTTATAGATGCTTTTATCCAAAGGGACTTAAAAGGAGCTAGCGCTGTGTGTCTGGCTCAAGGAAACACCTGGTAGGAGATGGATTAGGACTCAGACGAGATTCAAACGGGGGGGAATCTTCTGCATCCCAGTCTGACGCTTAACCCATTGAGCTACCAGGCCACTTACTCATTTTGTTGTAACGTGCAGAAATGTATCACTGACTGATGAAGTGAAGATTCTTCTTCTTCTTCTTTTTACCGAATGATGCATGAAAGTTGCAGATTTCCTAATTATCTTGTTATTTTGAGTGAAATAAAGCTGCATTTCTCAATATAATACGTAATTTTCTCGAGAAAACTTAATATTTTTATGGAGATAACAAGATAAAAATTGTTTGCAGATACGGCCCTTGTCATCTTCCGTAATGACATGTTTAAGGCTGAAAGCTGGAATTTTGAATTATCTATCCTGCGGCATGTTAGAGATATATTGTGTCTGCTGGTGCAGATTTTGGATTTGAATTTTGAACTGGTCAAACTAAGAGTGGATAAAATGTGACAGTACAAATTAATTTTTCTGAATGCAAATAAAGGGAACAACTGAAATCTGAACAATATCCATATTCAATGTGATCATATCTGAGGTAGGATTTGCTGGATTAACACAATATGTCATTTAAATTAAATATTTATTTGGGCTGTTAGACTATTTAGTTCAGTTTTGCTGTGAATGTGTGGACATGGACATCCTGGTCTTTCCCCTGAGAAACGAAAACGAAAAGAAATTGTGCTGCAGTTTGCTTTAAATCTAATGAACTAATTCTTAGTCTGACTGAGCTCTTTGGAAATGATAGGTGCAGACATGATGAAAACCTCAAGGAGGCGATAAGGGCTAGTACATACATCACTCTGTGGGACTTCCTGTCCAAAGAAAAGAAACCACCTTGGAGAATGTGGTAACATGACCAACATAGAAGTAATGTTTCATCACATACATGAGGTCATGGATTAAAATGAAGCTGCACATCTGTGACGCTCTATCCTGCTGACTTGCACGCTTAAGACGTAGTTGAGGACAAAATGGTGGCACACCTGTGTCAACAATTTTTGGCTCTCAAGACTCAGCTCAGCATTATTGGTGGATGGCATTTGATGATTCTTATTGTCCTGTGCTCCATCACACGTTTCAACCACCTCTCTGGATCAAACGTAATACGTGTAGAGCGATGATAGGAAAAGGGCCTCACCATGATAACATACTGTAACCTTAAAGTGATGCACAATGTGCAGCCTACTGCAGAGACCTAATGCTGAAGTGGGCACACGTGTTCCCTAAATCAGACTTTAAATCATAACCCTTCTTTCTTTCTGAATGCATTATCTATCAACATGTCTGTGTTCTTAGAAATATGCCAATCAGTGACAATCAGGGACTTCACAACAAATATCAGTGTTCTGTAAATGTTTAGGCAGTGAGGGACACCAGTTTCTCACTGGTCAGGAAAGCTCCATGTCTTGCATCAACTACGGTCTTTTGAAGAAGAAATCACATGGTTGACTCTGCAGGAACAGTTATTTGATTCTGAGAAATTACATTTAGCCACAATGAGTCTGAACAGTGTACATTCAGTAGCTGAAGTGAATGAATTACACATGTCCAACACACATGCTGGAGGCTACTTAACAATGAAAGTGACCCTGCACATGCACTGACATCATGCTTTCTAGTATGTCTCATTTCTGAGTCACCCCATCCCCCGTTTTTCTGACATCGCTGCCTAAACAGCATCTGCACATGTTGTCATTCTCCACCTTTCAGCCTGTTTACTGTCAGGATGAATTTACTCACTTTATTCACGTCATTCAGATAAGACTTAAATACCTGTCTCAGAAAGTGATCCCATAAATCTGATGTGCTGATGTGTGTTTTTTTTCTCTAGGTGCTGAACAAATCACCAGCATCATCAGCTTTTTGTCCTCTGTGGGTCTTTTTGCGGTCTGGGCTTGCTGTTCCTAAGGCAGTAGCCAGGAAGCCCTTACCCCAAAAAGTATCTGCACTGGACTCTGGCATCTGAACCACATCTTGCCTTTCCTCTTCCTCCACGCATGGAGCAGTGAGTTTGTATCATCTCATCACATACACAGTACTTCAAGGTACCTGAAGATTATTCATCATCTGGATTTACAAAAGGCTTGGCCAAAGTTAGCTTAGGATCGGTGGTGAGATGCAAGAGTCTGAGATACAGTACATGAAAAGACCAGACTGAAATCAGCCTTTTTACAGTAAGAAATCAAGTCATTTTGACTCCAGATTGAAAAGTGTGACGCTACTTCCTAATATAAAAATGTAAACCCCCCTGTTGTAAATTTGAACATGCCGGTCAGGACATACAAAATGAAAAGAAAAGTAACAACACTGTTCTAATTTTTCTGGTTTTCAGCACAAACTGGCCATGAAATGTGATTTAATCTTCACCAAGGTCACAAATTCCAAAGAACCCAACATTTCTAACCAAATAAAACACAAGCACTCGTGATCTTTCCTGTCTTTACTGAACACATCAGGTGAGTAGAAGTAACGGCAGGAGTGATTTAATTTAACTGGTTGAACCTGCAACAACCTCAAGCAAGTGCCCTGTGTAGCAGTGGATTAGACCTGCACAACATTCAGATGCAATTAGACCATTCTTTCTTACAGCGGTGCTTCAGCTCAGACATACAATGAGACATGGGAGAGAACTCTGCTGTGTTTTTTCAGCTTAGAAATATTATCTGTGTTGATATGTGTGGATTTAGTGAAGCTCGGATCACATATGATGACCAATTCATGCATAAACCATTAAATTGCAAATGCGGAGCCATTCATTTTTCTTATACCTGTATATTCTTCACAGTACACAGTGTTTCTGTGCGGCAAAATATGACAATATTTAAGTTCTTTTAAAAAAGAATCAAGTTAAATGCTGTTATAAATGAAGGGAACAGTTAGAAATAACACAGAAAACTCAGGAAAGAAGCTTAAGTCATGACACTGACGATCTTTTATGGCTGAATTGCCATCTTTCAAATCAAATCATCTGCTAATAGGCTGTCTTCAGACATTAGTGTTCATCAGTGAGTGTTTACATTCACGTGTACGTACTGTACTGTGCAGGGTACTGGTGTTTAGTGGTTAGTGTCCTTAACAGTTACAGTGATCACATCTTTTCATCCCAGTGTGCATATTCTTTTCCCACTCAGAGGGCAGAGAGAAGACCGTCTGATTTGACTTTCTTACCAGTTCTCTTGACTCGCTTGACTGTGCTTGTGGGGTCGTCCATGTTTCCACGATTCACTCTTTTTTCCTCCAAAAGGTCACCTGTAGTTTACATACCTAATGTAAGCTGGGCATTACTTTTTAAAGGTGTTCTGTCTTTTTTTTAACTAAAGCTTTGACACGTTCTTTTAAAATACTGTTCAGTATTATTCTGTCATATTCAATAAAAGGCTTGTTTGTGATATCTAATCCTGCCCAACAAGAGTTGTTCAATGAGATATTAATATATTCTATATATAACATGCATACAGCTACTGTTGATCAAGTAAAAAAGCTGAACACATTCACTGACTGTTCCTGCCTCGATGGTGGCTACTGTATCCCACGGACAGATATGTGTGACATGTTTTCTGGTAGACCACATATCCTGCATCCATTAATTGACCTAACATATCACTGACCTTCTGTTTGGAGAGAGCGATTCCCAGTTAAATCACGACCCACAATTTGTGTGTCACACAGCGCCCTGGGAAATAGGGCAGTGCCAGATCCATGTCATCAAACAAGAATGTCGGTTGGTGGATGCACTTTTGCTCCTCTCACACTCGTAATGGAGTAAATTAAATTGGGAACCACAGGCAAAAGATGGTGGAAAGGATTTCTTGGCCTATTATTACTGTACAAAATGTTTTTTTATGTCTTTTTTTATGACGCTCTAATAATACTTCACAGATGAATATGCATTAATATATATATACTATCAAACTAAACTAAAATACTAGATGAAGATTGTTAAAAAAGGAAAATAGAATAAAGTCAAACACACTGTTATGTACCTCTGAGATATACCACATTGTGTAATTTGGTTTAAGATCTACATTTCAACGTCTAAAAAGTAGATTTTTAAGATTGCAAGAAGAAGAAGAAGTTTCATTGTCAGCAGACTGAGGATTTCCATCAGAGGAAATGAATCACCTACTGTTGAAACATACTCAAAGGGACATTTTGTTCATCAATACAATCTCTGGGAGAGTATGGCCCTCTAGAGGACGCTGTGAGAACTGCAATGAGGAAAGGACCAGCAGGACCACCATGAAAAAGAATCGAGATAGAAAAGTTTTCACAAAACTGGATGTTTTGTTTTATAAAACGGCCAACTCCATGCTGGAAATCTCCTCCCACCAAGTTACGGTAAATAGTGATAAACCTGAATACGCAAGGGACAAGTTTGTTATTCTTGGCTTTCATCCTTCCATCCATCCATCCGTCTTTGTGTTTCTAAGTGATTCCAAGAATTCTGTGATGTGATTAAATGTAATTCCCTAAAGCCCGTTCTCAAAACAGTGACTTGATATCTTGTTCCACTGACTCATGTTACTGGTTGGAGATCTGGCAAAGTTATTTGGTTTTGTACTCTGGTCACTGGAGTTGATGGGTGAACAAGAAATCGCGTTAACGTTCTGGTTGGTCTGATTCTCAACTCTCTGCAGCTGTATTGCATTTAAAATGAGTGAAATAGCAGTTGTCACATTAATTGGAGAAAATAACAAGGACCATGAATTTACAAAAGTGAAACACAGAGCCATGCCTACAAACAGGTGAGAAATACATTTTCTTTTATTGACAGATTCTATAGAAAATGTATGGATTATTCCATAGCACTATTTATTACACATACAAATTATCCTCTGTGCAGACAAATCCCTGTCTATACTCCCTATAGGCTGCTGAAAAATCTTTTTACCAGAAGGGGGGTTCAGTTGGTGATGAAGAAACATGGCGTCGACTGGCCATGAGTCACGTAAGCTTACTGGAACTGAGAAATGCAGACATTCCAATGAACAACCCCCTCTTTTAAATTTTTGTCTCTATCTGCTAAAGAAACGTGTTTCCATCTGCATCACGATGTTCCTTCAACATAAATAAGCAATGTGGGCAGCAGGCCCAATTGGACTGACAAAGTAGATTGTTTGGGCAGGCTCCCTGTATTCTACGGAAGAGGATTAGGGTCATGGTGAAATTTTTATTTGAGTACTGACTTTATTCTCAGAATTCTGACTTTATTCTCAGAATCATAATTCTGAAAAAAATGTCAGAATTCTGACTTAAATCTCAGAATTCTGAGAAATGGTCAGAATTCTAAGAATAAAGTCAGAATTCTGAAAATAAAGTCAGAATTCTGACAAATATTTCTCCAGAATTCTGAGTATACAGTCAGAACTCAACTAAAATTAACATGGTGGCCCGAATCCTCATCTGTAGTATTCTTTCCTCTCACACATTAAAGCTCTGGGAATCTTGTGCCACCAGTTCACCAGCCTCTGGTTCTTAATTAGTGGAGACACACAATGGTTAGGGACAAGAAAGATGAGAATGAGAGAAGACAAATACAAATTTATGAGAACTCATCCACTACCTGCAGAAAAATAATGTTTGCTTGTAGTTTGTGCAGGTGATTATCTTTAGTATAATTCTTAACAACATGAAGTTTTTCTTTCCAAGTCACAAAACATCAGCAAGGTTCAATTTTGCAGTGAAACTAAGAAACGTCTTACTCACTTCTTCTGTTTCTCAGGATTTTTTTTGACTGTCTCTGGAAACAGCGAATGACACTGAGGAAGCACTTCTTGAAAGGGTAAAGGTTTTTTGTGCACTGGGTACCTCTCAACAAGGACTCGTTCACCTGGAGTATTCTGCAAAGGACACAGCCACAGCACCGACAACACTCTGAGTTATATCTTCTTCTCTTTATTTGGACTCCAAACATATGCAGGTCAGCTAGAGCAACTCGGGTGCATTAGGAGCAAGCTTGAGGGGTATATGCTTTTTATGTTCTTTTTTCAGCAGGTATGAAAGCAGTCTATCTGTGTTACTGAAAACTTTTTTGTAGGGTAGAAGCATGAGGCGCCACCTTTTTTTCTGCTTCCAGCGTGCGCCAATTTGAGCCAGCAACAGAGTACAACAGAGAAACACCATGGTCTCCCAGACAGATCCTTCTTGTGCCACACTTCAGCATGAGTTGAGAATATGACTTTGAGGAACGAAGAGAATAGAAAAGCCGCTTTCGATGAAAGGAATAAACTGCTTCTTTTCTCATGAAGTCCAGGTGTCTCTCAGCATGTGCCACCGTCTGCCTGAACACACACCAGTTAACAGGTTATTAGCACATTAGCTAGACCCTTCTCCACATTTCCACACATAAATTACAGTAAATCATGAGGAATACATAAAACCAATGCTGACAATGTCAAAATGAACAGACTTTAGGCAATGAGAGCATGACTCACTGTCTTTTTCTTGTGACAGCAAATTTTAGTTGCCCGTGAAAAATAATAAATTACACATGCTGTATCACATTTCACCTTCCATCCACAATGCTTCATCAGTTCTCATGATTATTTCTTTCTCCTTCATCACCTGTTTCTTCATTGTGTGATAGACATCACTGGGTTTTCACTGCATTGTTTCAGCTCAAGCTACACTTTACCACCTTCCCTCTTTCCCTTACCTTAAAGTACAGACTGAATTGTGACATCCAAAAACTGACTTGCGTCAGTTCAAATATCATACAGCTAAGAGCACGAGACGTGCACGAGTTCCAAGTTGCTGAGTCAGAAGGACACATCTTTATAATATTATTGAGTTTCCTGTATGAAGACGTCGACCTGGGTTTAGGTTCACAGTTAATTCAGGCTTCCGGGAAGAGAAAGGAGGAGATGGAAACCTGACAACACTCAAACAGGCCATTCAAATAGGGGAAACCGGCACAGAGGGATGTCTGACTTCTCTGTCAGTGTTGCAGGAGTGCAGCCACGAGCCAAAAAACACAGGTAAGACAGTAACATAACAGTAAGTAAACAGCAATTCTCTGTAATATTTTCTTATTATCTTAAAAAATGCAAACATTTAAAATGCAAAAAACTTATTATGCAGATGTCTGTGAATAATTGATTTGCTTCTCTTTTTGTTTCTAGCATGCACATCCTTCTGGCCCTCCTCTATGCCTCTCTTGTCGCAGCTCCTGAATGCTTGTGTCTTTCTGCAAAGGGAGACTTCATCATAAATACCACACACGTTATAATCATTGCTAAGACGACCCTCATCCACATTAACACTTTAAGGAGAAGTGTACGTAAATTGATTTATACAAGGATATTCTCAGTACAACAGAATCATTGAGTTTTAAGGAAAGGGCAGAATGGGCTTCCTTTTCTGCCTCATTATGAAAAGAAGATAATCACTAAATTCCTTTACATTATCCCCACTGCCTTTCCAGACTTAGGCTAATCTGTGAAAAGGCATCTCAGACTGAGGACATAATTAAGGAGCATTTCTTCATTTGAGTTTATATCCTCCCACTTAAACTCTCATACACACATCACATTTTTCTTTTTTATCTTTGCCAGTTTCCAGTAGCTGCACAGATGGAAGTAGCTACTCCTTCAATTGAGGGACTGACTAGTATCATCACTTACCTTGAACGTCTGGATAGTGAACTGCAGAACCCTGCAACTGAGGTCCTCAGCCAGATCCAGGCGGATGTCTCCAGTTTGAACGGATTTATGCTCTCCCTTGCCCGGATAAAGGGCTGTCCCATTCAGGCCAAAACCAAAGGAGAGGCTCTCAGTCGCAGTGACAGGTTCCTGTTCCCGGAAAGTTATCTTAACCGGAGTCTGATGAAGGTGCAACGCTATCTGGAGAAGTTTCTTCACAACATGGACAAACTCAAGGTCTGCTGAGAAATACAAACTTATATCACACCTGTGCCTTAAGTCTTGCCATAATTCAAATATACAGTTTAATGTCTAGTGCATAATGAAGCATGTGAATAACTAACAGACAAAAACTGTAGATTGTTGTACCTTTTTTTTTTTTACTGTTTTTAAATATATTTAAAATATATATAATATTTTTCCCACTCACAGATGTTTGTTTCATTATGGCTTGAAACACGTTCTGTATTTTGGTATGGGATTTTTATTATGTAATCTATTTTAAGGACAAAGTCAAACAAACAGCTATCATTAAAAAAATCTGATTATTTATCTTCATTCATTTATTCAGATTATTTGTTTTGCACTTTGTACACAGCATTTCAAACTTATCTGTCCAGATACCCTTTGAAATGTAAGAACGTTAATGGCATATTATTTAGATAATTTATTATGTAAATTAAACTATTTCGTATTATTATTTTTTTGTCTTATTTTGATGAACACATGAACATTAGCATTTTGCTTTCTTTAGTGAGCAATGGATAAAAACATGATCTAAGCTGATCTTTCCCACAGAATAAGGCATTTTTGGACAACAGTCATGATAGCATATCTCCGGGAAGAGATAATTCATTGTAGGTTAATACAGAGGATAGCATTTTGGCAGTGAACCCATTTGGGCAAAGCACAAGAATCTGACAGTAAAGTATGACAGTAACATAGATGTCCTCAGGCAGAGCAGCCCTATGATTCACAATAGATTTTTTCACAATTCAAAGAGAGCATTAGTCAACTTTCATGAACCACCAGGTGGGCTGCACACCACTGCTTTAATACCTCTACTAGTATTATCTCTGCCCAGTGTCTAAAACTGGAAATGATATCAGTTATATTCCAAGTGTGAAGTATTATGTTTACTTTTTAAATAGTTTTTGTTGCTTGCTGAACTTCTATAGTTTGGGATAAGAGTATTTCTGTACTCAGATGGTTGTCAATAAACAGTAAAATGTGTCTAATGTTCCTACAGATGGCCAAAATTCACTGACACAAAAGTATGTGCCGCATTACAAAATCCTGTCTGTCGCAAGCAACCTCCACGCCCACTATCGTCATCATCATCAGGAAGCAGCATGTTAGATCACTATGTGACTAATCAGCATATCTTCAGTTACCATGCAGAGCTAGAACTACTAGAAACTAGAAATACAGGTTAACCGGCCGGCTCAAACCACCAAACACCTGTCTCTGGAGCACGAATCATACTTTAAGTTTGGGATCCATCACTTCTATTTTTCTGCTGCCATTTGATTAGTTTGGAATCTAATTCACTTAAGAGCAACAAAACTAACTTGTTAACAGCGCCCTTATAGCAAACCTCCACTAGGAAGAAGAAAAAAATAGAAATAAAAACAGCTGTGTTTACAGAAGAGAATCAGGTCTTAGAGTAATGACAGCTACAGCATTCTCGCTGTTCCTGCTGAAAACCCCTTCTCATTTTCAGGCATGCTCTTAGCTGCCCTACAATATGCTCGTTCGAAATTCCCTCCTACCTGATCCACGTCTTTGCAGTGATCTGCTGAAAAAAATAAGGAAAAAGCCACAATGCAATTCAAATCTGAATTTTATTTTACACTTTGTGCAGAAACCAGGCCCCTGGTTTCGAAAGTAACTATTTGACGTCATTTTTACGGTTTACACTTTCACTTTGAAGGAGGAACTGGGCAGTGACTTCAAGAATTTTTCCAGTGAAGAGAGATAATCTTCTGGGTGACACCACAAGTGGGCTGCATGTACAGACTCTTTCCACTTCCTGCTCTCCACAGTCACGCCCATCTTCCTCCACAGGTCCATCACCTTTTCCAGGTCGGCTGGATTGCACAGGGCATCGTTTTCACTGAAGAAGAAGAGAGCTGGTGAGGTGATTGGGCTGTTGTGGAAAACCTGGATGCTGTTGTTGTACAATTCTGCTGTGTGGGTTTTGAAGAGCCAGAAGTAAAGCAACGCCATGTTTTTGACCAAACCCTGTAAACGCGGTGCCAGAGTCCTGCCAAGACCTGAGGGGAGTCGAATAATAATAATAATTATTATTAGGAGGCTATATGCTAATGTACCATATAGCCTCTTATGCTGTGATGTAGCATAAGAGGTTTTACTTATAACTTTAAATTAATTAGAAGTGACCATGTAAACAGTTTGCTAACAATGTCCTAAGGCAGGTTAGAAATATTGTAAAGGACTAGAGCAGTAGGTCAGCTGCCTTATAAATTATTTAAAGATCTGACATACACCCCCCCCTCGCTAAAAGTAACCCAGCTGAATGTGGTGCATATCTTCCACTCACCTATTGCCATGTGCTCCAGGGTGCCAACCACCAAGCTGTCGTATATGTGCCCTATCACCCTCCGGGCCAGGCCTGTGTGTTTTTGTGGTCCCTGGGCAATGTGAGTGAGCATCTGGGTGAAAGTATAGCCACCAATGGAAGAAGCATGGACTAGCACTCGCCTCCCCGAGAACGGAGGCTCCTCCAGGACTTTCAAAACCTCTAAGCCATAATTGAGCCCCCAGCGAGGCCACAGGAAGTGCGTTACACTGCTCTGGACATGGAGAACATCCATACCCCGGCCCAGGTATAGGTCCCTGTACTTAGCCACTGCTCCTGGCCGGGCACCAAGCCAAGAAAAGAAAACAAGAAGGGGACTGGAAGTGGGGACGCAATCTGATCGGCAGGATGAGGCCAGTGTGTGTGATAGTGTATCGGAGCTCACGGGAGAGCAGGGAGGCTGTGTAGAGGAGGAATCGCTGAGGAGAGCAGTAGAGGTCTGAGAGTCTTTGGCAGGACACAGTGATCGGTCCTCCGCCCTCTGCTCTGGTAACAGAGTCTGATAATAAGTCATACCGTTGCTGATCTTCCTGGCTATGAACTGTCCTCCACTGACTTGTTCAGACACAGCTGCCTCCGTTCTGAAGAGACTGAAACAAATAAAGCAAAATCTGATTTGAAAGTTGATTCTCACCACAGTCAAAGCATAATAACATGACATAACATAAACATAAGCAAAACATAATCATTAAAATCATATTAGTTGTTTATTACTATTTTTCTTTACAAATTAAAATGTTTTACATGTGTGGAATCATTTCCGCCTGTTTTATTTGATATTTAAATGGAACAAATCTAATGAAACCCGCAGTGTCTCTCTCTCTCTCTCTCTCTCTCTCTCTGTGCGCGCGCGTGTGTCGCACATCATCACGCGCGGACGCGCTGCAGTCACTCGTTCAGACATAAACTACCTTGTGGGAAACAGATTTCCCATCTTCCGTGCAGGAGCGCCGGTGTCCTCCTGGACGCCTGGAGACTGACTTCGGCAGCAGGGTCTGGTCCTTTCGGTGAAGGGAGGGTCGGATTACGACGTGTCCGCCTTTGTTCTTCCGGCTCCGCCGCGCTCACGCTTTTCTCCGTGAACGCGCACTTCCCCCAGCGATTGATGCAATGCTCGCCCCCGTCAAAGTGACCTCTGAAGTAACAACGGAGAAACGAAGACGTGCTGCTAAGAATAGTCCACTGCTGTGAATGAAGCGATCATTTACACAGAGCTTATTTCAGGGGGTGTTATTTGCAATCAAAGGAACCTGTGCGCGACAGAAATACACCTACGTGATTAGGTCGCAGGCATTTTTTCCTTCCGACCTACTCTGCCAATAACTGCAAGTCATTGGCAGCTCCACCAGATGGAGCCAGATAATAATGCAACCACAGCCTGTGTGGATTACTTTGGGAGAGAAGTAGGTCTGCCATTTGTATGGGTTTCTAATGTTTTTAATTCACATTAAAGACAGTTGCTTAAAAACATAAGTTATTAGCCAAACCCAGAGCAGCAGATGTATTCGCACCTTGGTTTATTGCAGTATAATTGACCTTGTTTCAGCAGTCTAGTTTTAGACTGTTAAATCTTTCAGTGTTACATTTATGCTGTTGCTCATAATCTTACTATTGATCGTACTATTATTGCAGACATAGACGGATTACTGGATGGGCCTTTACAGCACAGTCCCAGGCACCTGAGAGATTGGGGTCCCTACTGACTTGACTCCAGGCTTTTTTCTGTGGAGTTTGCACGTTCAAAGACCAAGCGTTAGGTTAAGTAGTGACTGTGAGCGTGAATCGTTGAATCGTCTTCCATCCTTCGGCCCTAAGACACGTTGGTGACCTGTCCCAGCGTGTATGGTAAAGGTGTATTCGTGACCAGATCTTTCCATTCGTTCACATACAGGCAGCAGAGGCAACATCTACAATTATAGGATTGATTTCTTGTGGTTGGTTAGAATTTACCAACACAACACACTGCTTCCTCGTGCCTCAGTAGTAGCAGCTAGTCGTGAAAACAAAATATTTCATGGCAAACAATGCAAAGACAATATGTTAGAAAGACAAAATGAATATAAAAAATAGTCAGGTAGAGATTAAATTACCGTTAGTTTTTAGTCTTGGTTTATTAAAATGAAAATAAAATGAGGCTTGATTAAAGTGGTGAATGTGAGTTTTGTCATTGTCATCTTAACGATTTCGACTCACTCTGTAAAGTTGTAAAATCATGTTCTGTATTTCTAGCGTCAGTGACTTTTGTTGTGTAAAGTTGTGTGTGCAACAGAAAGAGCTCAGCCAGGTTGAAAAATGTTTAAATCCCACTTTTGAGTGTAAGAACTTCAATACTACTCTTACATCATCCTCTCAAACATTCCCCCCCATCCCTGCTGGTTTTCTATACATCCCTCCCATGAAGAGAGAGACTTTGCCCTACTCTACTGATCCTCCCTCCAAAGTTGCAAGACCCTCTCACCCATTTTCCCCCTCTCTGCACCTGAGACCACCCCCTATTACTGCTGCATAAACTCCAACCCTTTTCCTTTTTGTATTGTTTCGCCATGGCTCCTATTGTCTGAGCAAGGAGACAAGTTTGGGAGGGAGGGGAGGCAGAGAAGAAAAACTGGGGAGAGAGAGGGGAGAATGTGCCCTCTCTGTTCTCTGGGTAGGAGGAGTTCGCCCACACCGGGGTGTGGAACTTCCTGCTTCCAGCTTTCTCTTGCAGCCTTTCTCTTCTTACTTCTCCCAGTCATCTTGGTCACATTTTTACTGGCATCGTGTTTCATGCAGAGGATGAAATGACATCAAGCGTGTTTCTTACATTGTGAGTGCATCTGCAGGAGAAATGTTAATGTGATGCGTCTGCTCTTTCATGATAGTAGCATCTGAAATTGATGACTATAAGCATGACTCCATTACACTTGGATTTTGCTCAAACAGCGCAATCAAATGTGTCTTTGGCTCATTTGGAAAATGCAAACGCTTTCGTAATGTAATCTTAATTAAGACACATTTGCATTTATATCACTCGTGCTTTTGAACTTGAGAAAATTTTTAGCTTTTTATGTGAAGTGGAAAAAGATGACAGAACAAAGAAGTGTTTTTTAGGATCTTTCAGCTTCTTGTTTTTGCTTAATGGCTCCAGATGCAGCAGATGTTATTGCTGTGTAATACCTGACTGGCAGCAGTAATGTGAGCATTGCAGTGACAGCAAAGTGAGGCTGACACCTACAAACTCAGTCTCTCATGTACATGTAGATAATTTGTTCAAAAGGTCATCTCTGATCCTCATCTAATCTAACCAAATCAAGCCTGCAGGAAAGGATGCCTGACAACACACACGCACGCTCCTGAACCAGTGTAAGAGAGACTGATCGGGGTGGGGTCTTGACCTTTTTATCTATAAAATGACAGTGAAAAGCCCTGGGCAGGGTCCGTGTAGATGACAGGACAATAAACTATTTTGAGAGTCCATTGTTTATATTTTTATATTTTTGTTCAAAGAAGCTTTCTTTGAGTTTCACAATCTGCCATTGTCTGGAACTTTGCCCTGGCTCCAGCACACATTCCACACGCTGGAGCCAGGGGACTTTACTAGTATAAGAAGAGGACATTCGTGTGACGTCTGGCTCCCACCGAGTCCACTAATGTGTTTCACAGTGTCTTCAAGATGCCAGTCAGACCTGAGAAAGCAGGAATAGTTTTGATAACACAATAATAATACAGGAATATGTGTAAAGGAGCATGACATCAACGGAGGTTATCTCAAATTGGAAACGGAAGACTGTTTTCAGTAGTACAGCAGGAAATGAGCTGGAGTACTTAAATGACTTCAAAGCTGGGGATAAGGCTAAGATGGTGGAAATAACAAAAGTTTGTCTTCAGGACTACAACTAACTGATTATTTTATTAAATTAAGCTTCTCATCAGAACAGAAAATGTACAATTCTTCAGAGCCCATAGTGACATCTGCAAATGTCTTACCCTTCATTTCAATCTAATACAGTTTAGAAATATACTGACAAATAATAATAAATTAGATGCCTAATATAAATATATCCATGATGCATGACCCAACAAGCCCACTAGTAACAGGGAGAGGAAAAATCATTTGGTGATGTGCCCTAAGTTATGTACCTTTCTTATTTTTATTACTTCAAAAGTAAAGTGAGAGGAGATGGAATTCAATAATTCTGTTCTGGGCTCACAATGAGAGTAGGGTCATCTCTGAAAAGAATCTACTCTAAAAATAAGCATCAAATTCTTCGTAGCTAAGAATCAAAATCCTCCCTTGAGCCTTTAAACACTGGGTTCGTCCTGTCTCCAGCACAGATTTGTATGGAAGGCACACTCTGTGTCGTTCCTTTTTACCTTACCCTATTAGCATGGGACGGTACTGACTCGTTGTGAAGGTCAGAATAGGAGTATGTATTCCAGATGTTGAGGATATGCATCTGTATTCAATTACTCCATGTAAAAAACATCGTAATACAGAAATAGATGAAACCGTCACGTTGTTTACAGAACAGCAAGGAAAATTGTTTTTTATCGTATTAAGGTGAAAGTGAAGGTGATAAGAATAGAATGCAGACTCAAGGTCATGCAGCTGATGTTACTGAGGTAATTTTGCCTGCCCCAGTGGAAGTAATCTACGCTTGGGAAGGGGGCTCCATCACAGGAAGAACTGCTCAGCCCCTGTTCAGGAAATTATGCTTCCTTGGGGTAAGAATTAACTGAATACTTCTATTTTTGGAATACTGGGGATGCAGAGACAAAGATGTGATGAACGTTGTACACCTCATCTGAGATAAGTCAGTGATGGTGGCTGAGAAAATAGCATCTCAAAGGTGAGTGTTTTGAACCACGTGGTGACTGAAAACAACCTTCATTGTTTTTGGACCTGAGTAGGGTGAGACCACATCGCTGATGTGATCATGTGAGGAATTTGTCTCTCTGTCTGTCTGTATCCCCAGTCTCAGTGAATACAAGCATGTTTATATATGTAGTGCGATGAGGAGTCCATCAGAAAGCAAATGAAAAGTACGAACGTGCCTCAACTTCCATCTTTGAGTCTATGACAAACCGGTGATGAGATCTGAAATGGTCTCACTGCAATAAACTCATACAAATTCTTGTAATGCTTTTTCATTAAACCAAGTTATTGTACGGGCACACAAACGGGGCCAATTAAATCTGCATTGCAAGCAGCAAAAACTAACTTTGGTTTATACTTTTTTCCTGTGCAATGAAAAAGGACCACAGACACGTAAGGCTAAAAAGTCAAGATATATTATATTCATTATATATATAATTACTCTTATAGGTCTAAAACGGTGCCTGAAAACAGCTCCATTCAAATGTCCACCAGCAGAGATCATATATCTGTGGACATGCAGGTGTTTGTGGAGTTTCTGCGTGCAATATTCAGCAAGTGTGTTTGCATAAGCCATTGTACTCTGACGCCCAACTCTGTTTCCCAGTGGCCGCGGCACTTGGTGATCTCCCCTAATGAACAATTTGTTCAGTGAGGTGTGACCACAGGCATTGTGATGGGAGCCACATAGTGGAATACTGATGCAGTGAGAGAGAGAGAGAGAGAGCGAGAGAGAGACCAACAGAGCGAGAGGGGCAGAGAGAGAGAGAGAGACTGGGAGGGAGGAAGACTGGAACTCATTTCCACACAGACAAACCTACACAGACTCAGAAACAGTCTCTCCTGCAGCACACACACACACACACACACACACACATCGCTGGCCGTGGATACATCTGTGGGTAAGCAGCTGCTATGCTTTCATTTGTCTCTATATAACTGTGTGTGTGTGTGTGTGTGTGTGTGTGTGTGTGAACCAGCTGATATGTGTCTAGGAATAACGCATGTGCGGGTCCGACTCCCATATGCGTGCTGTTACACGGTGAGGCTTAAGCACCGTGGCTGCAGCTATAGGTAAACACACATTAGCACACACACACACACACGTAGGTGAGGTTGTGGATCAATTCAAATCAGGATTAAGGTGATCATAGAGGTAGAAGCAGAAGGCAAACAAGTGTACTGTATGTAGGTACTGCATGGGTACAGATGTGGGACTGTATACATGTATCAACGCACATTAGTCCTGTGAATACAAAAGAATAAACAGGATATCTAAATGTGTTTTTAAGCAAAACAGCAAATGCAAGCACGGATTGTGTCTGTCTGTGTGTGTGTGTGTGTGTCTGAGTGGGTGACTGTCCATTTAAATGTGAGTGCTGTGCCCTCCTACGAGCAGAACGGTGGAGTCTAAAAGGTGCTTAAATCCCGTGGATTAGCGAGACGTCTTTGGCTTCAGCTGTCATCGCGGCAGAGGCAGCCGGTTGAACGCCTGCGTTTCAGATCGTCCTGTGTAATCTGCTCAGTTCTCTGCATTCGTCAGCTCTGGGGCTAACACAAGTATTAGTCCGGCATGATTAGTGATCCTCAAGCAGGGGAATATGTTTTATGAGTGATTAAGTGTGCTTAAACTAATCTGAGAGAAAGGAAAATTTACATTTGAGCAAAGGGACATTTTTTAAAGCCTGTAAGATCTAAGTGATCTGTTGGAGTCCTGCATGTGATCCTGCTTGTTCGGAGCGCGGCTTCTTAGTCATGAGAGCAGCTCTCATTATGGTCAATATTGTCCAGGGACTATTGACTTTAACTGGTTGCATTATTTCCATTCGTGAATCTGTTCCTCACGGGTCAACTCAGTGTATGCTAATGGAAGCAATGGTGTTCAGTGAAAGCAAAGCAACATTGAAGATTAAAAATTAGGCTGAGAATGTGTCAACTAACAAATTATATAGCTAATTTAAACAGGGATGACAAATGTACATGAAGGTGGTGCTAAACTTCTCTTTCGTCTGATTCCTTCTACAGTGAATGTCCTAAAATACTGCACTGTTCCTTTAAGTGGTTAAGCCTTAATTAGACAAGTACCCACACAAGGGGAGTGGATGTAAAATCAATATCACTCCATGCAGTTATGAAATAGAAGGGCATGCCATAAAAATAAAGTGTTCCAATGTCAAGTAAGATGAGTGATTTGTTTTAATTTGCATTATTATTGAGAGTGCATGTGATTTCTAATGTGTGCAACTGGAGACAGGTTCATCCACAATGTTGCCGGGACCATAACTACACCTGTTGTTGGTTAAAGAGTCCAAGAGCGTAACACTAAAAGATACTCGCTGGCTACGTTACGCTTTCAAACACTTTCTAAAGCCTTTTCAAATGTGCTGCTTTATGCAGAGTAAATCCTGGCTGGTTTGAAGTGGCCCGTCAGATTGAGTCTGTGCAGTATCGACGTTTCTGGGTAGTGTCAAAGTCAGGAGAGGACAACAGGAAAAAAGCCACAAGTCGCCTCCTTCGATGGGAGATAGAATCCATGATGTTAAAATACAGCACGTAGGGGGCTAGTGCGTTCAAAGACACACTCACATGCATGTGCACCTAAAAATAACCATGGGAATAAGTGTAGACTGGTGCTTGTAAATACGTGCACCGACATGGCCGATAAAAAACAGTAGCAAGCATGGATTGTTTGCAGGGAGGTAAATTACTCCTTCATCCTGGACTGTGTCATTGATCCTCAGGCCCTGTCGCGCTAAAGGCAGGTTAGTTAAATAGTAATAACATGGGCCTCGGCCAATTCATCTCCATTTGTGACTCTCTGGAGTGTACAGCATCTCCATTTCAATCAGTCAGACACACGCCTCTAACATAGTCATTATGTTTCACTTTCACCTGTCCTTTTACAGCCTTCCTTTTCAGACGTTGCTTCTCTCTTTATCTTTCTTTGTGATGTTATCTTCCTTACTGAGGCGTCGCTGGGACCGCGATGAGTGGGACGTAATGCCACCGTCAGAGTGAATTTAGCCGAGAGTGGAGAATTTTTCTGTGGAGAAAAATATTGGCAGAGCAGGTCTAAGCTTGATTGAGATCAAGATGGCTGAGACGGATGCTCATGAACACACACACAGACACACACACAGTAAACTGAAAGACCGGAGTCTGTTTACAGAGTTAATGAAAGTAGCTCTGGCAACAAACTAAAGTGAGCATTACGGAGGCAGCTGCAAAGTTTACTCTCCTCGACGAAGAATGCCACAACTGAATGTCAATATGGCAGCTTTGCCTTTTTCTCTCTCCCCTCTACCCTTCCCTTTTGCTCCCTTCTTTGCTGCTTTGCTTTCTCTTTCTTAATTTCTGCCCCATTGAGCAGAATACAGTGCCAGGCCCCGGCTTTTTGTCAGGAGCAGTCAGACAAAACACCAACAAAATAATAGGAGGGACTTGTAAATTGTCGCAGACACTTTTTATAGTTCCTTTCCACTTGCTCTGCTGCCCATCAATCCAGACAATGCCTCCACTAATAGGCATGCATTCGACAGTGGTGGAAGGAGTACTCAAAGCATTTACTTAAGTACAAGTAGATATACCACATTTAAGAAATATGCATCTGCAAAGAATCTGTCAAAGAAGTAATAGTAAAAAAGGTCCAGTAATTACATCTGAACTTTAACATTAAAAAAATACTCAAGGAAAGTACAAAGACCTTAAAATTGTACTTGAGTTCAGTACTTGCTATAAATAAATGTACTCGATGCAGTAACAGGTGGTAATGAGCATTTAATCGACCTTCGGACACTGGATTAGGTTAGATGAAGTGGTGACTAGCAAGTGACTAGCGATTGGTAGTTAACTAAATGAATATTCGTGAAATGTACTTTTAAAGGTGCAGTTTTATTTTTATGGTAAAGCTGCCATTATCAAACTTTAGATGTCATTTAGACATCTATGAACTCGGCTACTGTGGAGCATTTCTGTGTCTCACAGCTTATTGATTTTGGTTTTGCTCACGCCAGTTTTGACACCAGGCGTACGCTGCCGGTTTGTCATATCAGCTTAAAAAGTAATGTGCTTATGTTGTGATGTAGTATCATGTTGTAATATCATGATCGAACTGTAACTTTGTGGAGACCTGGAAACCATATATTTAAAAAGTGCATCAACAAAAAAAAAAACATCTGTTGTGCTGTGAGTTCAATTAAACAATGCAAAAATGGAAAGTCCAAGTTTTTCCTCAGTGTTTGGGATTGCGCAGTCATGCAGCCACTGTAAAAACATAGAGATCGATAAGTGTCTAGCGCATTACACAAGTTTCCTTTTACCACAGCAGGTGATGCAGAATGAAAGTGATACGGAAGTGAAATGAGATGCCAGCCAAGATGAATTATACATATTCCCTGCTGTCTGAATAATTCATCAATTATTCCTCCACTCTACAGAAATGCAATCAGGGATGACCAATCATTTGCATGAGTCATCACAGCTAGTTAAAAAAAAAGGACGTCTTTCCCTTTCTTCTTAAACAGGCAGCATTTAAAAGTTAATTGTGCTTTCTGTATGCTTTTACAAACTGCTCACAAAATGTCTTGAAGAAACTATCAATGTGCGTGTGTGGGTGTGTGTCCGACCTCCCACGGAAACTTACATTTAGGCGGACCAGCACACGCAGAGAACCACATACAACTCTGATCGTATCTGTGCAGCCGTGAAACGTGACCACGTGTGGGCTGGTTTGCGAGCTCGAGCATGCAGGCATCTAAAAACAACCTCACCTTACTGGAAACTGATTTTCATCCCGTTCACCCACAATGCCAAAACTGTGGAGTGTGTGGGAGGCTCTGTGACTGACCCCTCTGGTAGTCAGTGTTCATATCTGAGCGTATGCAGGCCGTTTTTTTATTGAGATGGGAACAGAAGGGGAGATGGAGGGTCAAGACCTTGCTCTCAAGATCAGTGAGAACAATCTTTATTAAGGGATGACTGATTGATCATACATTAACATACAAAGGACAAGAACGCCAGAGGACGAACTAGTGGAAAATGTGACTCCTCAGACAGAAGAATAGATGCTGGCAGTACAGAAACAGCATTGAGAAGGTGAATAAGATCTTGATCTGTGAATGTTTTATTTTACCACCACACAAGCAGATCTTTCTCCCTCCACCCCGGAGAACAAATCAATCTGAGATTGAAAGTGGGCAGGACTGAATCTGGGGGTGGGCTTGGGGATTGAGGGGGAGTTAAGTACAGATAAACCAAACAGGTTGTTGTTCTCACAGAGGAAATTCCTTTGCTGCTCCAGTCTTTTCACTGAGGCAACAGGCTACTGACTTTGAACCACTCCACGCTCTACAAAAGAAAAACGGGTCCCTCTATTCTTATGCTGGAGACCCGGACCCTACATTTTTTTCACTCACCTCCCCCCTAAAATCGGACTCCCACACATGTTCTCACTCAGGATACGTAAGGATGCTGGAAGTTTTCTTTCTTATTGGTCAGTTAGTGTCGCTGCGAAACAGCATGTGAGCAGCAGCATCACATAAATACTGACCACCACATCTAACAGGACACCACTAATTGCAGGGTGTCTGTAATACTTAAGTTCTTGTTGTGATTTGTGGAGGGCAAAATACTTCTTAGGCCTGCTACTTTCAGCAGTCACTTGTAATGGGTGGTATAGTTTCTATATTTGATTTACTTCACGGTCTGGAAGACAGCTGAAAAACTCGTTGCACTCTGACGACCTGAAGGAAAACGAACAGATGCAAAGTGCATCACGTTTTCGTCGACTCAAATTTAACTGCACAAGAGTGGAGGAAAATTGTGTCACTCAGTGTCTTGTGTTTTCATCTTTCAGGTCACTCTGCTGCGGAGCCCGACAGACCTGCCTCAGGGAGCAGGAGAATGGAGAACAACATGTGACTGATGTGTGCACCACCGTCGACAGCATGCTTCACCTTCACCGGACCTTGATGCTTTGCTTCTGGTGCCTCTCACTACTTCGCATGCATGTTGTCGCTGACGAAGAGACTGGGTGGGGACCAACGTCGCCAAGTGTACAAGTACCTGAAAAAAAAACAAGCTGGTTTTGGCAAACTCTTCCGAAGCTCCCTTCCTTCCCTTCCTCGCTGTCGATCTCCATCCCTTTTTATGGAAGCTCAGACAGAAACCATAAGGATCCTGTTTCGACCACAACTGCCAATGAGCTGACTGAAGCACCAGAAACTACAACTGGTCGCTTGCAATACGCTGGTTCAGGAGAAGTGAACAAATCCGAAGCCTCTAAACCACTCCTAAGTAGCGTGACAAAGATAAGAACTGAATCACCTCCCACAGGGACATCAGATTTTCCACAAAGCAGCACAGCACAGAGTGACAACGACACCCTTGTTTCAGACTCCTACTCGCACACGAGCAGTTCTATCACAGACACTCTGTTCACCAACGATCCCACCAGCACAAACGCTCCTGAACAAAACGCCACACACACCCGCCCCCTGTCGAGCACTGCATCGGCAGCCGGACCCAGCATGGGTGTTCCTTCACGACACCTTCCAGAGGACAAAGAGAAGATCTCTACAACCACGGCACCAGAAACGACAGTTCCCACAGCTTTGACATGGGCAGAAGCCCAAACAACCACCACAAAACCAACACCGGTGGAAGCCACTCTGAATGGGAGACGTTCTCCGGTTCATGTTACTCCCGCTTTAATCTTAGAAACCACATTTGTCAGAAAACCACATGACTCAACTGATGGCCTAACCCTCCAGCCTGGAGAGGCCACAGTAACAGAAACTCACCCCTCTCAGAGTGAGGCTCACCTGGGCTTCTCGGAGGCCAGGACCGGGCCCGTGGAGGAACGCCCAGCAGTAACCACCGCTGCCACGGTGATCAATCACAAAATAGTGTTGGAATCCACAGCCAGCACAACTCAGGGTCAAAGGGTTACCTTCCCAATGGCAGGAGGTAAGCAAGTTAAACAAATCAATAATAACTGGATTGACCCAATGTGATGTAATTAATCATGTGCAGGCAGGTCTTAAGTGTTCAATAGGCGGCTGTCAAAGGACTGCAGACAGTTTGACTGATCGATTACCTATCTGACACCGTTAGCAGTCAAAGGTCCAACATTAGCATAATCCAGATCCTGTTGAATACACGGTAGGTACAAATCCGGAGCTGACAGGGCTGATGAGATATCAACATTTAGCTAGCTTGAATATAAGGCGGTATTAATCAGGGGTAGTTTCTAAACACAGACAATAGCTCAAACCATAGAAGCAAAATAACAGCAGAAACGTTGGAACCACATGGTTATTGTGTTTCCGAAGCTTCAGCCTCCACGACTTTAAACAAAGAAGAATAAAGCATCACAATCGGTTTTGCAATTTGTTGTGGGTGCTTGAGGAAGTGATGTGTTTCCATTTCACAATCCTCACCGGGAAGCTTTTTGTACCACCCCATTTCTAGCAAATCTCAACCACCCCCCTAATAATCTACGGCAAGGTTTCAAGTAGCAATTACATATCACATAAACCATTACGTCAGAAAACGGTAAGAAAAATGACGTTACATGAAAAGGGAAAAGATGATGAGCTAAGACAGAAGTCGTCTCAGCAGCCTGTATGTTTCATGAGACTTGAGACAGTGCCGCCGTCTCCACGGCCCATCCCCCCACACTGGTGGCAGTCAGGTGTCTGTATGCTTAATGAGTTTTCAGAAGGTCCTCCTGCGAGCGCAGACGCATTCATCACGCAGGGTCAAAGGCTGGGCAGGAAAATGATGAGTCCATTATTCTCACCCAGGGAGGTTTGATGTACAGTGTCTATAATGCTCACTTAGCAAGCGCAGGACATATTCATGTTTTCCCCACTTTTTATTGGTGCCATCTCAACAAATGTCCAATGACATGAGTACAATAACATTTTAAGCTTTATATTCCAATTTGATGTTAAAACATTCTAATAGGAAAAAGCTCCTCTCTACGTTTTTTTTCTCTCTCTTAAATGTACCACTTAAAATAATAAAAATAAAATAATAAAATTTCCCAGGCTGCTTTAGAGCTTTTTCGAATCCCTCCATATTTGTACTGTTTCTTCTGTTTTTTGTGGCTTGATACTTCACAAAACAATTTCATTTCAAGGTCCACTGAGTACAACTGTGTTGTACAGCTTTCCAAAATACTGTATGAACTTCACTTCACATTTGTCAATGAATTGTAGATGATTTCAAAATTTCAGAGCACTTTAAAGACTGAAGACTCCAGAGCAGCAGCCAAATGGAAATTCAGACTACAGATAATAATGTATGATGCACAGTGTCAGACTGCTTAACTGTTTTTTCTTGCATTTGCAGCTCTTTATCTACCAAACTGTTGTGCAGCACCTGCATCCAAAGAGGTGGATGTTATGCTTTGTTTCTGGCAGCCGGTGTTTTGTCTGCACTTGTTTTCAGCTCTGTGCTCTGTGGCAGCGTGCGATAGGAGAAACGATAGGGGGCTTGGCCTGTGCTGGGGAGGGCGGCTGTGTCTGTGTATCACCATTCCAGGCGCACACTCAGCGAAACCACCACCTTTCCTGTGGGACCATCCGCTTGCCGGTTGCTGTTCATGGATGCTCTTGTCATTTAGTCTCCTCCCTTGCTCCCCCCGGTACAAACACATCTCCTCATCACTTTTTTAGACGTGTCTCTGAAGGCTGAAAATGTCCTTAACCAAGAATTATGGAACACTAATAGAGTGTATAGTGTGGTTATTGTAGTGTTGCACTGGAGTCTTGCAGTGTGAAATTGAATCCACCTTGCCAAAGGACACTGGACACGACTAATACGTAAATGAAAGCGCAGCACCCCTGCATTATCATACATAATTCCAGTGTGAACGTTGTATCTGTGTGCTGTAATTCATTTTAAAGCTGCAAGCAGTGCATCATTTTCCTGCTGCAGTGTCTGAAGATCTTAACCACACAAATCTTTGTTCTTTCACTGATCTATGCGGCATTGCCCTTGAGGAGGCTGTCAGGTGTACAAAAAACACAGATGTCCTCCATCTGTGTCAAATCCTGCTTTAAGGTACACACCAGCACCCAACACCAGGGGCAAATATGAGAAGACGAGAAGAGGAACGAAGGGTTAAGCCTGATGAGGAGGTTGAAAACATAGAAGCTTGTTCCTGTAAATGTTCCTTCATTAAACTCTCCTACATTCTTCACCTTTCCTCTTCCTCCCACCACGTTGCACTAACAGACACAATAGCAGCAAGACAAGACCCTTAACGCTCTCCATCAACGCCTGCAGGAATTGACTGTCTTTGTGATCTGACAGCTGTAAACAGCGAAAGCGTGGCCATCGATTTACACACTCAGCATGTGCCGTGAATCTATAATGTCCACGAACAGAATGTGCGCATGAAAATGGCTTTAGTAACAAAAAAAAGAACACTAATGGTTACGTTCATCTTCTCATAATGACTTCTTTGTGTCCGTGAGTTTAAGAAAAAGACCCGACTGATGCACATATTATTATAAAGCAGTCAGATTTATTTCTCACCTTTACTTCTTTTTAAGCAATGGTTCACTTTAGATTTTTAGGAGCGTAATGGAGTCAGAAAACGCCGCGAATCCCTCAGTAACAAATGTTTAAAAAATGGCCAAATTAGAAACATGATGCAATTTTGTGCAAGTACATTAAGACGAGTGCCTTTCTTTTTGCTTGTGATAATGAGCGTCTGACTCTCTGCTACGCTCCAGCCCATTCCTATTATATCTTATCAATGTGAGCTCACTGTGCTTGTTACAAATCCGCACATGTGTTCTTTCCCACACTCACTCAGAGCTCATGTAGATAAAGGGAGTGTAAAGAAGTGCAGCGTTGTCTCATGTTTAGAATTTTTCTGGAAGCCGAAGATAACGACACACTAAATCGTAGGTGTTACTTTAAACTCACTCTCATCCCCCTTTTTCTGTATTTCTTCGTCGGTAAATAGCTGGTCATCTGTAATTTCGCTTGTGAACGTGCGTTCCTCTCTTCGTACGTGAGTGAGTGTGTGGCTGCGTCTGTTCACCGTCCCTCTGTCTCGTACTGTAGCTGATCTCGTTAGTGGTTACAATCAAATCTGACACTACAGGCGCATCAGGGAGTCTGTGCTCGCATGCTGCAGCGGTCTGGCTGTGGTGCACAGCGTCTCCTTTCAATTCAGCTCATTTGTAGCTTCAGGAAATGTGATCAGAGTGGTGCACAGAACCGCACCACCTAAATGTGTTTAGTTTCTAGCAGAAAATCCTGAGAATGGGTTAATTGTATGTGCAGATGTTCACATGTGCAGCATCTATTAATCATTACTTCTATCACCTTTGGCTGTGACATAGCTCCAGCTATGGGGAGGTTAACAGTGCATTAAGGTGATGAGCAGGTTTTACTTTAGATTTTTTAAACATACAATTAACTGGAGGCACAATAGATTACATGATAGTATGTTGGGTCATTGAATTGCAGCCATGTCAAAGACATTATTCCTCCCACAAGCCTTGTGCTTTGGTATGTTATTCATATTCATTCTGTAGTTGCTGGTTCTGGTTCATTTGCATAATCTGTTCTGTTTTATAACAGAAAACACACAAATCTCGTGCAGAGGACTGACTGTGAAAGAGAAGAGAAAAAAGAAGGAGGGGTCTCTGTCATGTAGTCATTCTCTTTCCCTTTCTTACCTCCACTGTAGCACAAAGTCAGATAACCAAACATGGAGTCTGTGGCTGTGATGGACCAGAGCGGACACACCCATGCACACACAAACACACACACACACACACTTCAGGATGTCAATGTAATTAGACTGCAGAGGGCCAGACTACTGTGCTATGGATGACTTGCTACAACTAAGTGGATGACGGGCCGATCCATTTGACACAACTGGGTTAAGACATATAGTCCTTCAGTTTTCTGCAGCGTGAAGCCTCAGATATAGTGTGAGCAGAGAACAGAGAGGGTTAAACGTTCTTCTTCTGTGCTGCTTTGCACTTCAGCTGTATTCCTGATTGCACTGAGATGACTCAGAAAGCTCATTTGCTAATTTCTTCCAGAACTGCCAGGCAACGAGGATACGGAGGCTGAGGAAGGTGTGGCAGATATTTCCACATCACCCACTAAGCTGCAGACAACGACCCCTCTGCAGACTACAGGTGAGGAAATACATCTCATAACATTCAAACAAACCATAACTTATTTACTGCTTTTACTGCCGTGCTGTTAGAAGGATAACAACAAGGACCCCCTGCTGTTTGTTTCATAAGCCAGAGGACTGGGAGAAACAATTACCCTGCATCCTTTGCCTGAAGATACTAATTGCTTCCAAAGGGAGGAGAAAACACTCATTCAGGCTTTGATTTTGTGGAACTCCTGAGAACAGGAGAATCAGGGAACAATGCCCACTTCATAAACAAACTCCACTGCCTCTGAGATAAATGTTGTAAAAAAAACGGTAACGTTATTACAATTTATTCAATTTAGAGATGAAGACAATGTATGAAATCCTTACGACTGAATGCACAAATATATCACCTAGAAATATTAAAGATACGCTACGTATAAAAGGAAATCAAGCTTGGGAAAATTCTATTTTTATCCTATTAATTGTGTTTCCATGCTCTCTCGTGCACATATTCAAGTTGCAAACGGAAATAAATACTACATTTTTGAGGGGTCTACTTTTAGTGGTGGATTATTACATCTCTGCTGCTTTAATGCGTATTTGCACGTGCATGCACAAAACTACAGCGTTCGTGTTCATTGACAGCCTAGAACATATAGAATATCACCAGATTTCTTCTTTGGAGTTGAATAGAAGATGATTTCTGGCTGAAGGTGTTTAGGCCCAGTTCACAGGAGCAGATGTAGCCTACATTACCTCACCCAGAATAGCAGAGGCTGTCAAGTGACTTTCAAAAATAGACTTTTCAAACGTGCCACTTGCTGATCACGGGCTGCTCTGGTGTGTCATGAGTGAGTGAGTGAAACAAAAAAGGTTTGAACTTCATTGTCACCATCATTTTAATGTATCCTAATATCTGCTGTTTACGTTCATGAACACAACAGCAGGTTCTTTTGCATTACATCAAACTAGTCAGCATCCTTCACTATCACCCACACTACTGCTCCTCCTTCGTATGCATGATCCAGCTGCTCCGCGGCCTCTCACTAAATAGCTTTTTCTGAGGTGAACCAATTTGAAGAAGAAGGCAATCAGGTGAAAACTACACGGAGCTCCTAATCTCACGACGCAGAATCAACACGAGGCGAATTAAAGATGAGTGTGGGTTTGTTGCCAGTGTAACATCAGAAACATCCTTCACCTTTATTAGCTCAGCTTGTCTGTCGCTTAATGTACCTTAGGTGAAACTTTTTATTGGCAAGCCCAAAGAAATCACATTGCTTTGCCTGGAAGACGTGTCTAATGTGAGTGAGCCCCTTTTTCAGGAGATTACTCTTCTTTAATGTTTTATAAAGTCTGTCTTGTATCAGTTCGTATTAATAATTGACTCAATATTCTTAAGTCAGCTGTAGGATGATGAATTCTTTTGATTAATAGTGATTCATACATCTAATAGTGACGGTAATCATCATCTAAAAGCTGCAGCTGTAGGATGTTTTTTTTATTTCGATGAAATCTCACCTTCCTGTGCTAACTTGAGGTGTTTTGATTGTGAGGATTGCATAGCTGCAATGACCTCTGATGACCTCTCACTGAGCATCCACAGAGGACCTTGCTTTCAGTCTGTGTCTGTCCGCTGATGTGTCAGTTCTCTCCAGCATGTGAGACTTGTTCCCACAGGAATGTGTCAGATGACCGAGCAGCGTGTGGTGGAACGTAACGCTCTGATTCATCCTTGTATTGTAGCCACCACCGCATACCAAATCCCGCCCAGGATGTCCAGAGGACATTTATCGACATGAGCGAGGAAACAAAACATGGTGCTGATTCAATACCCTTCAGGTTTTTCCACTCAGCCGAACCCAGGGACATCTGAACAAAGTAAACAAACGACGAGACGCGTCACGAGCACGAGACAGTACTGAACCCCACCTACTTTATCAGCAGCCCCCACTTTCAACACGGCCACATTTCCCTCACAGTTACTGTGTTTTGATAAGATGACACCGTCACAGAGTGCAGTTCTGTTTTTAGGGCAACGACATGTTGTATTCAGTGGTCTCACCTAAAGCAGCTAATGTCAAATCTTCCGACGAGACTCAACATGAATATACAGCCGGTGGTTCCACCATTTTAGCCCAGACTGAAATACAATGTGTGAGCCATAGATGCATAGATTCCCATGACAGTACTGTGAATCAAAATCAACCAACATCTTTATAATTCAGTAATTTCCACCCGGTGAATGTAATTAGCATGAAACAAGATATGCACATGCTTAACTGATTTACCGTCTCTACAGAAGAAAATAATAGCCGTGTGTTAATGTACTGACTGATGCCCGCAGGTTAATCTCACTCTCTTTGTGGCCATATTCGTCTTAACAATACAGTCAATGATGAAAGATCATTAAGAGAAGAGACATCTGTACCGCCTTGAATTTTTGGTAATTAATCAGAGCTTATCTTAAAAGCAAAAAACAAAAGACAAAGCCTCTAAATATGTTGATCTTTCTGTTCTCTGCTGTTGGTGAAGGGATTAAGCTTTAAAACACAGCTCAGGATGCCTAAACTACCGTGTCGTGCTAGACTAAAAGATGCATTGACAGCTGGCAGATGGGTCATACTTCCTTGAGTTTGACATTTTCATCACAACCTGGGACTGTGATTCAGCGATAGGTGGGGGGAGGGGGGGTAGAAGATGAGTGCAGCAACATGATAAATACTCCAGCAACAACACGCAGACAGTAGGGAAGTGCTAAAGCTTATGCTAAAGCACTTGTGAAAATCCGCTGCCACTCATGAGGATCTAAAGCAGCGAGGGAGCATGAGTGCAGAAAGTGTCGACAGTACAAACACATTCAAATACACATATACACACACAAAATGTGTACACGCAGACACAAACTGTGCAGGTAACATTAAACCAAGTTAAAGGGCTTCGGGCTGTTTGCAGTAACGCCAGAGAACCAAAAGCAGACACGCACTGTTAACCATTTCACTCCTCTAACCATAATGAAACTAGCAGCTGCCATACTTTTCATCTATAAGAATGGAGAAAGAGGCAAAGAAAGGCACAGGCAGAAAACATTAAGCATGAGGAGAGACTCGTAAAAACCAGGGCAGTCAAAGAACAGTGAAGTGTGCAAGAGAGAACAGTCCCAGTTTAAAAATAACAAACCCACCTTTGGGAGTTCCCTCTTTTTGTGTTGAAAGTAAATTATCAGACCGGGACAGGGTGGGATGGGAAGCACAAGAATACAAATCTATAAAAGTACATTAACAGACAGATGAGACAGACCACATCCATCCACTTTTATTTTACTTAGGAAACACATTAGACAGTTTCAACCTATGCACATGATTTCAAGCTTTGTGGTCCTGATGCCTGCATATTTAAGTTTTAAAGTGGCACATAACACGACCACTGAATAGAAATACAGTAATGAAAAATAATCTCACACCAAAATGATGTGTGAGTGTGCACTAAACCTGGCTTGCTGTTTATCTTGTTCATGTGTGCATGTCTCTGTGGCCAATGACAGCACCTGGCTCCTCATGGAGGAGTGATTGTCTTTGATAAGCCAGCAGCAAAATGACTGATGAGCCTGTGTGTGACAGAGAGGCAATTAGACAGTGCTTCTCTTCTGTCGCATTTGACTACTTTTTATAATGTGGGGTGGTTTTGCGAGCTGTCATTATTGTAAATGTCTCAGGATGTTCTTTTCTGTGGTGAATGTTTGTCTTTTTACCCACCTGAGTGGCATTATCCCATGTGAAATTAAAAGTCACACGGCCCATTCAAGTTATACCCCAGTTATTGCAAAAACAAGTCTGGTGCAAATGAGATTTGCTGCTGTCTCAGTAACATTTGCATATGCCCATGTTTACGCCATGTTTAATTTACAAAGCTAACTGTTCGCACAACCATTCCCTTCACAGTGCTAAAACCTGTCTAACACAATTAGAATTGAGTAAATAGCATGAAAACTCAAGACGCTTACATAACGCAAGAGAACTAGGTCTGTGTTTCTGAGTCTCAGCCCATTATACACTCACATACACACACACCCTCTTTTGGGTCCAGCTCAGTTTCTTAAAAGCTTTTTAACAGGATTAGAACATTAGAAGGAAAGCACTCTTTCATCACCCTGGACCTAAGCCAATTGACTCAGATAGTTTGAACCCAGTTGAATACTTGTGTGTATTATCAAGACAAGTAAGTGTAATAAAAGTAGAAGATTTTCCTACTCTTGTTTATCTTACAAGCAAAAAAAGGCAAAAATGATCAAACTGATGTTCTGCTTTATTTTCAGGGATTCCCCCAGAAACTCCGCACTTCCCTTTTTACACTGTAGACTGGATGTCCAGCCCAGTGGACAGTGATGCCACCTTGCTTCCAGACTGCAACAAAGAACACAGTGGGATCTGCAACCTCTCAGATGCTTGGGACTCCACAACGTCCACATACGTCAAACCAACACAAAACACAACTGCCACGAATCACTCAGTAAGCCCCTTCTTGATCCCAGCTCCACTCATGTTGGTGCCACTGTACACTGACTGGAACAGCGCCATGGCAGCCTGGGGCCTGGCATGGGAGGCACACGTTTATGGTGCTGGCTGTGTCTTTGCAATGCTAACACTAGCCTCAGCGCTCAATCTGCTCTGTTTGCCTCTGCGATGCCCATCTGGAT
Organism: Microctenopoma stevenorrisi; assembly: GCA_032270685.1. Lineage (NCBI taxonomy): Eukaryota > Metazoa > Chordata > Actinopteri > Anabantiformes > Anabantidae > Microctenopoma > Microctenopoma stevenorrisi. The sequence continues at coordinate 8,876,304 of JAUMTR010000015.1, forward strand.
GTGGCTACTTTGCTCTGGTCAGCCTATTTCTGCTGGCTGCTGGTGGTACTCGATCTTTCTCACTCCTGTATGATGCCTATGGTCACCAAGATCGCTTACCCTCCACAGAGGCCTCACTAATGCTCTACGAAGCCCCGTACCCTTGCTTGACTGCAGCTTTCGGTCTAGTTTTCCTTCTTCTCTCCATGCGCTCAAGAATGCAGCTCTCCTACTCGGCCTTCCAGAGACCATGTTTCCTGGCCTGCTTAGTCGTCCTGCACTTTGCTGCTGCATTTGGTCCAGTGATGTTACTAAAGTTCTACCAGCAAAAGCCTCCCCTCTGCCTCTTTCTTTCGCTCATCTCCCGCGGGGCCTTTGTAGCATTAGCCACATTTCTGTCTGCTTCCTATTTTGTTTTCTACATCTACGTGAGAGCAGACTCGAAGCACATCTACCACCTGAATAACACATCTCCCACACCTGCGGAGCGTTACAATCGCTGTCCCTTTGCCGAGAGCCGAGACTGGGATCGGGCAGCTTTAACCGTTTGCCTTTCAGCGCTGTTTTGCTTGGCATGTGCAGGTCTGCAATTATATGCTATGCTTAATGCTATGGGTGTGGCAGGTGGAGAGGAGGTCTTTCACCCTTGGCCCTGGTGGGCTTTTCAGTTTAGCTGCAGACTGTGTGAGCTTGGGGTTTGTCTTACCTTAGCTTTGGTGGTTGCACAACCAGTCTACTGTTCTGACCACCTTCCAGTGGCAGGAAGCTGCTGGACTGAACTGTTGGCAACCAAATCGCCCATTCTGCCAGGGAGCTACCAGTGGACTCTAGGCCATCAGGAGAAGCTTGCCATCATTGATACAGTTGGGCTTGGAGAGACTGAGAGTCTTCCTCTTTACACTCTGATGGATGAAAGGCTTGGTAGCAGTTTTAATGGCTTGGACCTCCTCTATCACAGCAACCGGGCCTTGGCATACAGGGACCTGGACTTAGATATGGATTTACAGGAGCCAGAAAAACCTGAGGAAGGAGGAGGTGAAGAGCCATCAGGCGGCTCCTCATTTACCAGTGACTCCACTACAGACTTGCGGCCACCTTCACCAATCAACCTGCGACGCAGCATAGACGAGGCTCTCTTCAGTGAGGCCCTCTTTTCAATGAGCCTCTTCAGTCCTACCAGACCTCTGCGCTGCAGTGACCTATCCATAAATGGACAGTGCAAGCTTCCAAGCAGTGATCCTCTCTCAGCTGACCCCGGCCTTTATCGGACTTCTTCCTGCTTGGACATGGCCTCTCAACCTCAGGTCTCTATTGTCCAGTCTCAAGAGAAAACCATTACCTGTTCTCCACCGTCTCCCTCCCAATCCTTCACATCCAGCTGCTCATCTCCTGAACGTTGGAGAGACAGTTCGTCCTCGTGTTCTCTCTACCGAGCCTCTCTCGGGGGGTCCTCAATGGTCCTGTGCCCGAGTCCAGAGAGACATGCTATGCAGCTTCGTCAACAAGGGGACGCGGGCCACCAGGCCCATGCTGACCCACAGATGCACTATCATACATTGGACACAGCCTCACAAGAGAGCCAGGACCTGGATATGTCATCCGAAGCAGACCGATCAGTGCAGGACGAGTTCATCAGTGTCTGCAGACAAATTGATGCTTTGAGCATCTGCAGTGAGACTATTGATTTATAAAAGTACAGTTTGGTCAACGGATACAATGAGGACCTTTTAGAGAGGGTGACCTGCCGTGTGCATCAGGTTGACTGTAAAAGATTTTTAATGCATATTTGGTCATGCGTGGTAGATTTTGCATATACTGTAAAAACATAGCTGCCAAGAAAATGTTTTTTGGAGGTTTGATAAGCTTTCTTAATTAGTGAATGTCTATCAGGGTCTAAGTGCCAAGAATGTTAAAAGCCAAAAGGTGATTTGTAATTTTTACATAGTGAAGTTTGCTTAATTGAAAGGAAAATGAAGATTTTACTGAGTGGAGGAAACCGAGCTTATTTGTACAAATGTTTTTATTGCATTCAAACATTCCAATATAGTTACTGTGACTAAATTAAGCACTTATACTACTGAAGTCGTGCGCTTTCAAATAATTCAACAAAATACCATTGTCATTTTATCTCATGTGAAATTAATGAGTTTAAAGGCAATTTTTTCTTAACAGCAACAGGCCACAATTCTTAGGGCCAGTTATAGCACAGTGGTGCCCTCTGCTGGTAACACGTCACCTCATTCCTCTACATTTACTGTCGACAAGAATGCGCTTCTACATACACTGACTGCATCGTACCAATTTATGTTTGAACATAATCTTGCTCAACACATGGTTTAATAAAGTTTGTTTTTTAACAGTTGTTTTTTCTACTTGAACTTGACATAAATCCTCAAAGTGACTCGTGGTAAACAAGACAGTAATCCATAGTCAGTTTAATTTATTTATTTTTCTTGGCCATACTGAACAGCAAAAGCAACTTTCCTCTGTAGAGTGTAGACTGTAAATATATGCTGAAGTGATGTTACTTAAAACTGGGTTAGGGTTAGTGAATTCTTCCCACCCCACTGGAGACCGCTCACTTATTGTTTTGGTAGTTTGTGAAGTTGGAACTGCGGTTTAAATTAAAAAAAAAAAGTGCACAAAAAAAAACCCTGTAAAATTATTTTGTGACCATTTGCAGTTTCCTAGTGGAAAACCAGAATTATGTCATTGTGGGAAACTATTTTCAGCTGAATATAGGTATATATTTCAATACATACGTGTGCGTGTATGTACATTTAGTCCAACTGCAAGATCTCCGTTAGCAAACCCTGTGCAGAGTAAAGTACGATAGCACTTTAGAGAACTCAACTCTTACAATATGAGACATTTTATTAAAAAAAAAACAAAACAGCTGGCAGTAAGAAAATGTTAGAAAAGCCTAGTCCTACACAAGCTGAATGATAAACACAGGAATACTGTCAAAGTAGGAAAAGCAGGCAAGTGTGTATAGCATGAAGCATTTCAATGCATATTCACTACGCTGTCATGTGCAGCCTCTATGCGCGTTTCAAAGCATTTCTCTGGTAAAAAGAAATCTAAGACGAAACCTGTCACAGAGAACCTACGTCTCACAGAGCAAAGGAATGGCTGAACGAAGAGGCCACAAGCAACTTCTTGTGCCAGATTTGGTTCCGAAGTTCTGAAAAAAACACTGGCAGCATTTATGCAATTACAACAAAGCAGAATATAAATATAACCATGTTTGGTTTAGTGAAAAAACAAACAAACATGCATATCAAAACCCCATCATGCTCAATTCATAGCCCCAGAGACTATACAGGTTTAATATAAAGTCTGTTGATCTAAAAGTATCAAATTATAGGCAGAGAACTGATTTTAGTTTTTCTCTTAAACACACCTGATCCTCAGCTCTTGGTCCCTTCTGTGTCTACATATGTACACTGAGATGGGGCACCGATTGTTTTTTGGCTCAAGATGTCTTTGAGGGGAAAATTAAGAAAGATGGCAGATCGGAGTGTCTCCTGATCTCAGGTGACGATACCTCATACCTCAGGATCTTCAACACACCAAACAGACGGTAAGTAAAACGGCTACTTCTCATGAAGTAACTTATACTTATGAGGACTCAGAAGTGCACAAGAAACCTCTTTCACGACACACTGCACATAGAGAAACAAGCTCTTAGTCCCGTTTTCTGCACACGTGCGATGTGAATTTAAGAAGGAGGGTTTGTGGTGTCACTGGTCAGTAAGGATGCTTAAGAAAAAAAAAAAAAAACCAAGAATGCTTATGGGATGCGCACCATGGTTACTACAAACTCAAGGACTAAAATAACAGAGTGCACCTTTACTTTGTTTGTCCCAACATATTTTAAACTGTCACACATTCAGACACCCTACCAATAATTCTTACACACTCGCACACTGACTTCATTCTTTCAACAAGCACACACACACTAACAGTTGGGATCGGGCTGTATACTAAACATACAGGCATGTATGTCATTCCCAAAACCCTGACGCGCCACTTATCAAGTGCAAAATCCCAGGTGTTTCGAGAGAGTCTGGTGTCAGTTTGAAGACTCTCGCTCTGCTACGATGCCTCTTCCTTTCCCAAAGCGACTGGCTGGGATCAGAGAGAGCACGATGGTGGATACAACACATTGGAGGGCAGGGAGGGTGTAGTCGGTGACGTTGGCAGAAGTGGCGGTTTTAGATTTGGTCACTGTTAGATTGGGGAAGTCACGTGCACTGCTGATCTGTGCCCCACCCGTCCCTGCTCAGTAAAGCCGCTTCTCGAAACTGTGGAGGCGGAAAAAAAAAAAAACATTGGAGAGAAATTTGTGTTTTTGTTTTGTTTTTTTGCTGCAGGTGAACTGAATAGTTAAAACACCAGTTACAGCATTTGCTTCATGGGCATCAGTTTAGCACAGAACAGAAAGTACAGCACCACAGGAGGCGGGCTGTTTCTCTGCGGTGTGGTGATGAAACAAACCAGATTCAAGTTTCAATTCCTGCTTCTAGCTGAAGACATAACTGGATCTGTTGTTTATTCTTCAAGTCAGTCCCACTTTCTTTCAAAAAGGAGGGTTTGTTTCTTTTCAAGTGGGAGCCAAAAAAACCCATTAAACTCTGTACAGGAAAAACTAATGGACAGTTTTTCACTTACGAGTGGAGTCCATGAACACCTCCCTCCACCTGTGCAGACATGGTTCGCTTTTCAAACTTCAGCTCTCCGGAGTACATCATGGAACTGGCAGAGAAAACCAAACGGTTGTTAAAACCCACGAATGCTCAAATGTTTGGATCTGCGTTGGAACTAATGAACCACACAAAGACAGAGTACCCACCGAAGGACAGAGAGACTCTTTGCCCCGATGTCCTGACAGCCATGTTGGATACCAGCAATCAGGTACGGTGCAAACTTGTGGATGGAGCCCTTGTCCTGGACTGACCCCGACACACCTTGGGCTACCTTCACCTTGTCGCCCTCACTGTGGAAATGGTATCACTCAATAAATGTTCATCCAACATACTCACAACGTCATAAGAGCTGCAGATAGAATTCGGCTTTTCACAAGTAGTGACCTTCAATGTACCTAAAATAGCGCTTCTGGCTGCTGGTGCTCTTCTCCATCGCATCCAGGGAGCCCATACCACGGTACTTTTTCAGCCGCACCCCGTCTGAGAAGAAGTACTCTCCTGGAGCCTCAGTGGTTGCTGCTAGCAACGAGCCCATCATAACTGGAGAGGGAGAGAGGAGAGCATCATCCGTTTGTAATCTAGAACTGTGTGAAACATGAAGAGTTAAGGCAGAAACACGCTCTCTGCAGCTGGAGGCCCTCTGCAGGACATTTACAGGGTTAAAAAGACGTCGTCTGCCACAATCTTTGAAACCTCACCAGTCGATGCCCCGAGTGACAGAGCCTTCACCACGTGGCCCACAGTCTGAATGCCACCATCGGCAATCACCGGCACACCGAAACGCCTGGCATACTCTGCTACCTTGTACACTGATGTCCCCTGGGGCCGCCCACATGCCATGACTAGAAGGTAGAGAACAGTTGGACAACATCGTTAAAACTGGGACACAGACAAAATAAAAAGCATCCGTTTTACACACAGATAATTCGGGTTCAATACATCTTTCTGTTCTTGTTAGTAAACGTGACCCAGTCTGAACATGTGAGCCAGGTCCCCATGGCAACCCAGAATGGGGCCTTGGCAGATCACCATGACAACTAGGAGCGGTCTCAGGGTATTTGTTACCACTGGTAACCGATAGTCTTTTCTCTTTTTTTCATAACAGGTACAGCAAAGACGAGAGCCGTGAAACTACAGACTGATGATCAAATGTTGGGAAAAGAATCTAAACGGAAACTGGCACCGTACCTTCCTGAGTGATGCAGATTGAGCCACAGCCCATGCCCACTCTTAGGGCATCTACGCCGGCATCGATCAGATTCTTGGCTTGAGCTGCCGTAACCACTGTAGGTGAATAAGGGAAAAACAATCAGCGGAAAAGATTTGCAAACGACTAAAAGTGCATCAATTCAAAGCCATTTAGCGAGTGTTTTATCTTTACCAGACGTAGATGTTTAAAACACACAAACTCACCATTTCCTCCCACCACTTGCAATTCTGGATACTTCTGTTTGATATAATTTATCATGTTGATCTGATAGACCGAGTTGCCTTGTGACGAGTCCTAAAATGCAAACACATTTATGATTAATGCAAAGCGTTCTTACACTGGGAGAGAGTTTGGTTTCAGAACTGTTAATCGCACACTTATTGAAGTGAAGGAATGAAGGTGGACATTTGTTTTAAAGGCATTTCACATGCACAAAATAAAAAGGTTCTTCAAAGACCTGTAAACATAACCAACTAAAACTGGTTCCTTCCTTTAAATATATAGTCTGTTGATATAGTTTGTTTGAGCCCACTTCCCACAGCTTCCATGCAAGACTGAAGGACTGGGGCCACCAAGTCCCCCGAGTCATCAGAAACACACCAGCACGACGACGTCCACTCCAGCCTGCGTTAGTAGGTCCAGCCTGTACTTGTCGTCATCCCTGGTGCCGATGGCGGCGCCGCACAGCAGCTGTTTGCGTGAGTCTTTGGAGGCCAGCGGGTAGTCCCTGTTCTTTTTCAGATCTGTTCTGGCTATAATGGCCACCAGCTCGTCGTTATCGTTCACTATAGGAAGCTTGCCTGGTTACAGAAAAAAAACACAGAGCCTAATAAGACAACTACAAACCACAACGAGAAAACTGTGTGTTAATGCATAAACGTTAATCCACCTTTTTTACTGCGCTGCAGAATATCATTGGCCTCTTTCAGTGTAACACCAGCAGGAGCTACAACCAATTCCTCCCTCTTAGTCATAGCCTAAAATACCACCAGCACAATTTCAGCGTAACATTCAGCAAACGTTTTAAACCAGATACACACACGCACAACATAAAAATACACACCTCCTCCAGAGGTTTGTCATGGTCTTTCTCAGAGAGAAAGTCAATATCTCTGGAGGTGACGATGCCCACTAGTTTGCTGCCCATTTTGCCCGTCTCTGTGACAGGAATTCCAGAGAAGCCGTGTCTCACTTTGGCCTCCAACACATCCCCAACTGTGTGGCGCGGACTCATCACAACTGGGTCCGTGATAAAACCCTGCTCAAACCTCTGGAAACCAAAGCAAAGATCATCATCGTTACTGTATTATTTTCATTAGTAGGAAGAGGAAAGGCCGAAAAAACGAAACACCACACACACACACACGACATTAATAACAAACAGTAATATACAATCATTAATAAGCAAGTGAGCAACACAAACCCAACAAAAAACACACACACACACACACACACAAAACATTAAAACAATACAATTACCATAACCTACATAGGGACAAGACAGGAAATGAATTGAAGTGATGACAAGACAAAAAAACAGTGGTAATAACCATCTAACTACAGCTAACAAACGATTAAAAAGCTGCGTCTTCACTAGAACTGTTTCTACATATGAAGGGTAATCTTTATTTACCTTAACCTTGCGGACCTCGTTGGCTTGGAATTCTGGCGTGCAGTTGTGGTGAATGATGCCAATGCCTCCCATTAGCTACCAAGTTCAAAATGAGGCATACGTAGACATCAGGATTACACAGGTAGGAAACAGAAGTCAAACACTACCATAACAGTTTTGACAAAGCTTTCTCTTACCGCCATAGCAATTGCCATGGCCGATTCTGTGACGGTGTCCATAGGAGAGGAGATGAGGGGGGTCTTCAGCGTGATCTTCCTAGTCAACGCTGATGTCAGGTCCTGAGAGACAAAGAGAAACAAGTGCACATTTAAGAGGCTTCAAATCTATTTCTGTCATGTTCCAGCAGGGGGCAGACTGAAACAGAGAGACATCTCTTATATTAGATGTTTACCGTCCTTAAATGCCTTTTCTGTCAGGGACCTAAACCTGGCACTGTCGGGAAAATGGAAATGAGGCGCGCTACAGCCGCCTTTAACTTTCCCTTCTCAGCGATTCCCACAGCCAGCACCATCGTCTTATCTTCCACAGATAGTGTGAAGACACTGGCATTCCTCGCACGTGGGAAAACCAGCTTATGCAATCTGAGGCGTCCCAACGTTTCCCTATTTTATCTGTTACAGACATAAACAGTGAAAGTCGCTCACTGTTTTTCCCAGGAGTCCTTGGCGAGGACGCGAGAAATCACCTAGCACCACATCTGCACGTAAGGGGCGCACAACCGCACCAACCTGCTAAATTCAACCTGGAGTCGGGAGGGCGCGTCGAGAACATCACGCGCCACAATAACCTGCCACAGCAGCTGTCTCAAAGTTGAGCTCAAAGCCAAATGTCGAAGCCGCTGTGTTACTCAGGCATGAACCATCCAGTGGAAAAAGTGGGGCAGACAAAGACGAACCATGACAACACAGCCGGGAAGACAAGCATCTGACACATTAAGGCGAGCCTCCATAACAGCGAGGGAAGGAGAGAGACATTAAGAGTTACCAATTAGATTAAAGCCCCTCTGAGATGAGAGGGATTTCATCTAAACCCTGGAGATTAACTCCCCCATCATCTGCTGAAAGAGGTGGACGAGCAAGTGAACAGACGCGAACGTAAACACACGAGGCTGAGGCAGCAGCCAGAGAGTGACCGCATGGAGTGGAAATAGCAGGAGGGAGGAAATGGAGCAGACACTTTTAAATGGGCGAAAACAAAACTATTTTTGTAAGAGCTTCAATTATGGAAATGCTCCTGAGGTCTGGAGTACAAAGACGGCGCTAGAATAGAGCTGACTGTTCAGAGAGGGGACTGCTTGGATTGGTCCGTCTGCCGACGCCTCCAAATTGTGCGCATGCACATCAACATAATGTGGAAGAGCGGGAAGAATAATTGGCTACATGCTTCACAATGCCCAATATAGTCTCTGCTCAGCTGTGGGAGCCACTTGTGACTCGCTTCTGAAGCAATGACAGACCTTACGGGGCCTTTGGGACCCAACTACACCCTGCACTCATACACATACTCACCACTTCGTCTGAGGTAAAGTCGATGAAGCCAGGTAAAATCAGGAAGTCACTGAAAGACATGAACAAAGCGCAAAATAAGGGGCTGGTGCTCGCAGCCGAGTGACGCTGTGAGGTTTCAAACATTGACACTGTATTTTAAAAAAAAAAAAGAAGAAGAATGGTCAAACACAGATGTGAATGTCATAGAATCAAACAAAACAAAACAGCACAAACTAAACAGCGATCACAAGCTGGCCTCTTTATATTAGCTATATTAACGGATACGTTCAACAATATCTTGAAACCTACTATTAGACACTCTTTCGTGTCAGTTTGTGGTTTCCTGAATACTGCCAGGTGTTAAAGTGGCTGAGCGAAGACACCGAGTAGCAGGGGGCATGCCAGCCTGGGTCAAACGTTACAGTCCTTGGCATGTAATACAGTCAGAGTCTGGGAGCCGGCGCTAGACACAGGAATGCCATGTTTGTTTTTCAACCAAAGCCTGTATGTATTTTGTGGTTTCTGCAGAGGATCATGGAGTCAGACGGGGGAAAGGTGGAGGAATAAGGGCAGCTGTGTTTGCCATGTGGATGTTAAAGTAAACTGTAGGCAGCAGGAACAATGACGTGAAGCTCAGATGAATCCTCGTCTTTTCTGCCCGAGTGTGGGTGGAGAAAAAGGAGGGTCTGAAATGGCTGCACTAGACGAGACAGTGAAAAGGGAGCAGTCCAGTTTGTTTCCCCTCGTTTTAGGAGCCCAAACACCCACAATAAACTACCTACTAACACGCAGGAAGTCTGGTAGCATTTAGCAGGAGCCACAAAACCTCAGCATCAGCACACAGGCTGCACCTACTGACTGCAGGTCAGTGCTACGTCAGAGTTCTTCGAGTTACAGTGAAAACACTGGCCTGGTGATGGCTCATTGTGGCTTTGATTTGACTGGTAAAACAAACAAACAAATGCATGACGATGAAAGTGGGCGTGTTTAAAACTACAACTGGTTTTCACCTGCCTGGGGGTGAGAAAGAACATGTTGGACTCTACGCCCGCACCCAAAAAACAAAAAAGTGCCTGAAAGCATTGAACCCAGTGACTGGTGAAGTGAAGCAGCGACAGATTGCATCACAATAAATAACACATGCATGTCAGGCTAATTTGCTTTGGTTGCACAAGGAGACCTGTAAAGATTATTATTACACTTCTTTTAACCGCAGACGTGTATTTGCTTTTGTATTACTCATTATCATTTAATGGGAACAGGTTTGGGATTGCCAAATAACTCTGTGTAAATCTGTTATGTTTACCATGTGTGTACCGTTTAAATGCAGTGGTTTTGCCCGAATGCCAACGACTCTGTTTACCCATAACCAGAGGAACCCGGGACGTCTGTGATACAGCGGTAGAATAAACACTACTAGCACCTACACCTACAGACTTGGCTTTTAACAGGTGCCTTTCCTTTCACGAGCCATTTCAGTGGCGCAGACAGAAAGTGGGTTTGATTAGCAGAACTCTGCCAGGACATTGCACCTGGTTGTGGTATAGGAAGCTGTTTGGATTTTAGACTGATGTCAGAAGAAATCACATTATTCACCACACTTGACTTAAACAGAAAAACTACGAAGACTCTTTAATCCCCGATTTCTCCTCCAGTTCACATGATGCCAATTCAGGCAATCATGTGTGTGACCCTTCTTCTGTGTGGGGCGCTTATTCAATCACACGCAAACAACATTACATTTTCTATTCAATTAGCGTCGGCAAAGAAGGAGCAGCATGAGTAGAGCAAAGAACTGGAGGATTTACAGCTGATAAAGCTTTGCTCGCTTCCTCCGTTCCTAAACAAAGTTCTTTACCGTGTCCTTCAGACAATTACCCAATGAAGCTTATACTCCACATATCACGTTAGATAAGCTTTAGCATTGACTGGTTGTTGCAGTTGTTAGGAAAAGTTTCTAGAAAGGAAACAAGCACGGTAATAGGTGTTATCATATGAGCTCATAAAAGCATGATGAGTTGGTCTTGAGGAGAGTGAGGTTAAGTAAGGAGTGAGAGGTTAGTGCATCCCTTGTATGTTCAAAGCATTGGTGAGGAAGTGCATGAGCTGTTCTGACATGCAAGCTGCTTTCACAGGATGGATTGTGCACTTTGATGGTTAGCTGAGGTTAACAAGGCAATTATATTCACTGCAAGCAAGTTTATCCCCATGTTTATATAGAATAAGATCTGGATGAGCAACAAGCCCTCTGTGGACCTTCTGCATTCATGCACTTTCATGACACTAGATTGAGATTCGGAGTCGTTTCGGTCACAGTAAAGTTGCTTTAGGAGCAGTGAATGAATCCACTATTTGGAGAGACAGAGGAGTTTTAACAGCACAGTTTCAAAACGGTTTAACAACGACTGTATTACTCACTTGTAAGTCAACCCATCTCCTTTAGAGCATAGCTCTTCAGCCGTATGACCATCGCAGACAGTGAACTGTCGGTCAGATCTGGTGGTTCAAAATGTGTTGGCCATTACAAAGCATTGGTGCGAACACTTCACCCACCATAGCGCGCGGGTGAGGTTGTAACAATCAGGACCTTATTTTACTCCATTTAATTACTTTACAGAGATTTCTGGAACCAAAGTAAAGTCTGCGATGCAGGGAAACTTACTTGTATGTAAGGCCGTTTCCATCCAAGAAGAGCTGCTGAGCTGAGAGTCCATCGTCGGGCACGTACCCTGTACCACCACTGATTAAGTAATCCGCCATGCTGCCAAATGATAAGAGAAGGACACTTGAATCAACAGTGCGAGCCGGGAAGCAGATAAAGCTGTTCGTCTGCACACAGCCTAATGATGCTCCGAGAGATCCACTTTGCAGGCAGCGCTTTAGTGACCTTCTCACAGGAAGACATAACCATAGCAACATCAACATCCTCCTGCCGGCCTCAGGCCAGTGCGCCTGCGTGGCAAGAGCAAGATGCAACCGCTTCCTCTGCTGGCAAAACCAAACCGTGAATAGTAATTATAAGGCAGCAACAACTAAAGCGACAATAATAAAAAGATAAACTGCTAGTTGCAATAATATTCTGCTGGCAATGTGTGCAGGGAGGGACACACAGTGTTGCGTTGCTGTCTGTTTGCTGTCAGGAGAGAAATCGAGCGCATCTGGAAATAACCATGTGGGTCAAAATAGGACCCGCAACACAGCGCTCAACGGAACCGCTGAAGCTGCTCGTTAAAATAGGAAAGCGTGCTTTGCACAGCCAGTCGGTTTTAACCAGCACACGTGGAGGCGAGAGAAATTCAAGAGAACGCAATATCTAGCGTCTGCTGGCCCGGTGACGCGCATTTAAAGTGCGTTATCAGCTGCTAGCAAACATTAGCTGCCTGCGCTGCGCCCACGTAGGTATGCTGTGCTACTTTCTGTCCCATTTTTAAAGCCGTGCTATTAAACTATCCTCATGTCACGATGGCCCTGCCAGCAGCTCGCTCGTATTACAGTTTAAAATGCGCTTCAGAGGAGCAACACGGGTGAACCAACAAAGTCCAAATTGTATTAAAGCAAGTACAGGTTTGTACTTGAGTGATTATTGCATGCCGAATTCAACAGGGAACTCGTGTGATATAGCAAATAACCTAAAATATGTTTCTGCTCAGTTTAAATCGTCTCCAAGAACAGATGCAACAATTTAGGCAGAGTTTTCAAACCGAGTTTGGCGTCAGCTTCGGCGCCGTGAAGGCGTCGGGCTTCACGCCAACGCCGTGTGCGAACAGGCAGGTTGATAGGACTATCTAATATGTTCAGAAACGCTGAGACAAAACGGAGACGCTGCGTAAATACGACTGGCTGCGTTGGTGAAAATGAGCTAACACTACATTACAATCACGCTGTATCCTCGTTTAAATGTGTACAAGCGGGCTTGGTCTCGTTCAGATCAAACTCTGAACGGCTTTCACAGTCGTGCTGTATAATAATTCACCAACTGAACTTGTGGCAAAGCAAACACGCGAGCTGCGTCTGCATTTTTCCTTGCAGACATGTGGGAGAAACCGTTAGCATTTAGCATTAGCAGGTGGTTAGTTCGGCTTCGCCCGAGGACGAGAAGCTCCACAGGCTTCAAGTCGAGCTTTTTATCACCGTACATGTAAGAGAGCGACTTAAACCACCTCGCCTAAAAGCTGGCTTTAAGTCCAACATCCCCCCCCCTCCACCCAGTCGTGTTAGCTCGTGCTGCCCTGTGGAGCTGATGCCCACGTTGACTAACACAGAGCAACTTTCCAGCTGTGCGCGCGCGGGAGTCCGGCTCGGAAAAAGCGCGACGTGGTGACACGTTTACCTCGAAGAACAAAGTGGACCGAGGGGACGAGTCGTTCGTGGCTCCACGGGCGTAAAAGTAGTGGTCGGCAATGATCGCCTGTCGCTGCAGACAGTGCGTGTTGGTGTTATGAACCAGCGGCGGCGGCGTCACATCCTCCCTCTCTCTCTCTCCCTCCCTCTCTCTCTCTCCCTCCCTTCAGAGGCGAGCTTTACGCAGCATCCTGCTCACATTACTCTGACTACCTCTGACTGCTTTAGTTACCGAGCTACTGTGTGCAGATGTCTATTCTTCAATAAAAGAACAAAAATAAAACAATAAACTAACGAATAATGACAGATTATTGTGGATTAAGCTGCTGTCCGGACGTTAAGTGGTTAAAACCAGCTCCATCATACTTCATTTCAGGGCACTCTGTAATCTACTTTAACTTCACTAAAGAACCTGAAGTGACAATTGTAGCTGAGATTTCCGCAGTTTTAGTTTGTGTATTTTGTGCATCTTTCATTCTGACATACTGAAGTCAGACCCAATAGTGAAACGAAACGTAAATATTACACCTTCACCCAGTCTGAATAACATAAAAGTGTACTCATGGGTCTTGGATAGCATAGGCACATGACTTGAAACATCACGCTGTAGATGGGTTTGATATCCGCTGCCCTCCCAGAGTCAAACTGTCCATGCCTTTCTTTTCTTTAACTCAGAGAAACATCATGTTGAATCTACACAGCACTGTCTGACCTTTGGTCACATGCAAATCATCCAAACTCGATCAAGTCCACTGAGACGCCACATGTGTCCACGTGAAAACAGTCGCGAGAAGCATGCAGAGATTGCAACTTAATTTGGTCAAGAACACAAACTCTCTGTGTTGTGAAGTGTTTTTTTTTTCATTCAATATGAGTGAAAGTAGTTTTATTTTAGCCTATAATAAAAATACATATACGTAGGAGCCAGAGGTTGAAATAAAAACATACATGATGTAATTATTTAGTAGTATTAGTAGTGGTGGCCTTTATGAATATGTTTAAAACTCAGTAGCAAAAAGTGCTGAGTGCACAAAACCTAATGTCTGACTGTCAGACATTACATATTGTGATTCAGAAATGGGGAGTTGCCATTGAGAAGCAATCTCATATCCCACTGCTGCCACTTTCATCCTTGGCAGGCAGTCGTGCCGTTTTGGGGCTAACCCAGTTTTGGTCATAGTCCCCGCTTGTTTTATAATAACATTAGGTGAGCCCTGCTGGTTGTATCGGCCAAGGTGACTCAGGGAGATCTGCTTTCCACTCTGTGTTTGTGTCAGATTAAATGTGGGTCATTGCAGATATGGGTCAGTGGTTCCTTTATGCACTGTGGCTATTCTGAGCAGTTGATTCAGCCTTGTTTATCCCTGCTGCCCATTCCGAGCCTTCATAGGCCCTCACAGGATTTTTGGTGTGTGCAAAGAAAAAAAAGCACCTAACAATACACAGTTATATCTCTTCTGTGTGGATCACTTTCTGAAGCTAGAGTGGTTATTTACAGGGACATCACACAACCTAAAAATCAAATGATCTATCCAAAACAAGGGATATAACCTTAAGGGCGTTTGCAAATGCAAGTGTGTGTTGGAAATGTCAGCTTACCTGACTGCATGAAGGTGATTTACATGTGCAGCCTTGTGGAAACTATTGTGAAAGCATCTCAGTCAGAGAACAGACCTTACCTAATGATTTCACTCTCTCCTTTGCACCTATTGACTGATGTTCCAATTTGCAAATTCAAAGCAGATGGTTCCCACACTTGCAGAATTGCAATAACACATAGCTTCAAAAACTGTACATTTAATGAAACAAACAAGCGCGTTTCACCTAAACACTTTTTGACTCTGAACCCTGAAGGTTTAGTTCCTAGCGACTCACCTCTCTGGGCTCAGACCAGCCTGCATGCGTGTGGCGCTGTACCGCTGGGCTGCAGTTTCGTGTCCATGGCCGTGAGAGTTTTGTCGAAAATAATGAACACCTTCCAGGGGTGCAGCATTGGTATGTGATGGCTGAGTGTCCCCTACAATTCTCCGATAATCCACCTGCTGGCTCTCCTTCACACCAAAGTGCTCAAAACCATACGATTCCATAGTCTGTCCAAGATCAGTGTCTGCAGCCCTTCGATTATTCCCTGATTTTATTATCCAAATGCTCAACGTCACATTCAGGCCGAAACACACTAGAGAAATATCTGAATTTATGAAAACACTGAATTTATATGAATCACCTGTGTGTAGTAAAAACTAGAGTTACAATCTGCACAAAAAGCAAACTATTAAGTTGTTGTCATTTTCTTATCTGCATTCCAGTATTCTGCTGCTTCTGCCCTCCAGGCTAGATGTAACAGCAAATAGATTTTCCCACAGAAAGAAAACCAGACATGTCAGGCTACTCCTTTCTGCCCCTTTGCAGGATGCACCTGCCTACCAAAAAAGCACCACACACCTCTAGGCGTGTCAATAGAGGGCGTCACCTAGGAGATTCTCCCACTGAGGGGGTGTCGCCGTGGAAATGATGCCAACAGCAGAGCGTTGTTGTGGAGTGGTGGTGCTGATGTCCTCGAATTCTTGAGAGAGTGTAATGAAAAGAGAGAGACGACCAACAGCCAAGCACTGCACTGTACATTTGTGTGGGATAAAGCAGCCTCTGCCCTGGGGGTTTCTCCACAAGTTGAGTGGACTCAGCGCTACTATCCTGCTGAGTGCTCCATGAAGCCCTCTCCATGTCTTACTCCCTCTCTCTGTTTGAGTTAATCCCGCTTGCTATCAGTGGGACCACATCACTTTCACAAAGAGGATTTTGGAATTAGAATGAACTGCACTGAAGCCGCGCTGTGCAAAGAGAGCAGCACAGCAAGTTATTTTTACTCATCCCTGTGGCACCTGGACCAACACCGTACGGCAAACATAACGTTTGGCACTGCGTAGTTTTTTTGACAACTCTGGACTTGATACATTCACACCAAGAACCAGGATTTGTTTTGCTTCTCATGCAGGCCTAAAAAAACTGACTTTCCCACACGTAGCTGTGTGTATGTAATGTACGTGCACCTTGATGCTACCGAGTGACCGTGTGGGTGTGAAATGTTTTATAGTGAAACGGTTTCCCCTCCACTCACACACAAATATAGCACACACTCATCTCAAGGGGATCACCTCCAGGTGACTGACTGTTTGTGACAGTTGGTGGCACGGTAAGTTGGAAAATCCTCTTAGCCTGTCCTCTGAGGCCCTCGTAAGTTCCGCACTTACAGATCACATTCATCTCTCTAACACATGCTACCAGAAAGCCCACACAGTGAAATGACAAACCATTGAAAGGGTTTGTAATCCGCACGGACTTTAAAATCGGTGGCACTAAAGCGCTAGTGTCACATGCAGGAGAGACGAGAAGATTTCACTCTGCATTTTGCACGTCCTCGTTTAGTTACGTGGGGCGTGATGGCTGTCATGTGCACAGCGTGGACGCTCATTGACTGGATGAGACAAATCAGAATCATAAGATTTAACACAAGGGTGACCACTGCCCACAAAAGAGCATTCTTTATGTGTGTGTGTGTGTGTTGGGGGGGGTGGTGGGGGGGGGGTATGAGTGACAACTGAAGCTACAAGCTGTCTACTAAAACTAGTTACTAATCCAACCTAGGTTACAAACTAAGGTCATGCAATTTAAAAGACCCGTGTTGTTGCCCAGAGCACGTGTTATCGACTAAATAACAAGCAACACAATCAAGTTATGCCCGGTTGTGAGCATATAGCACAATACCAGAATATCTGAAAAACAGCTTGTGTAAAGAAATGGTTCCCCACCTTACTCCCTTGAAGTCAAACACAAGATACCAATTGGTGTTAACCACTTTAGATGTTAGTGTTTGCAACTGTGGCTTTATTCTATGAGAAAGGTCCATTAAAAACATGATATCACATATAGCACAATATAATAAACTGGTATTCTGAAGTGGGAAATCTCCTCCTCAAGCCCAGAGCCTCATAATTGTCAAACACTTCCATCTAGTGGATGTTATGTGCTTCTTTTTTCGTTGCAAAGTTTCCTCCGTTTGAGGGATTTCTTTGAGCATGTTTTCTCACAGCTCCTGGTTGTCAGAACAATATTGTCTTTAATCACCGCCGCTGCTGCACAGAGGTAGTCACATGTGTTTAGTGCAATAACTTTGCCTTGTGTTTATTATTTGTTCGCTCTGAGTCTGAATCAGCACAGTAATAAGTTGAACATTGCCTCATTTTTCATGACGTGGGAGGATGCTTGTGAAAGTCTTGTTCTTTCTCTCTTGTAGAACATATGGATTTAATCTGAGTGTGAGTGTGTGTGTGTGTGTGTGTGTGTGTGTGTGTGTGTGTGTGTGTGAGCGTGGGTAATGTGAGCTACTGGCTGCCATTCAGTTCTTGCAGAGAGAGAAGAAATGTCTGACCGTTTGTGAGTATGGCCTTAACGTTCCAGACTCTAAAAGCTGCTTGTGCAACCTCATTCAGTCATGGGAATTACAATACACAGCTTCAATTATTTACACCGTCGTTTGCAATAGTCTGAGCTCGTCTAAGTTGATATGTTGCAGAATAACTAACTTGCTGACTTAAAAATTACAAGAATAATATTTTGTACACTCATGTGCAGCGGCACATAGCCGGACACTCATGGATATTGTACATTTGATAGTATGGATTTACTTTCTCTCATTGAAATATTTTATTTTATACATATATATATATATATATATATATATATTTTTTTTTTTTTCCTACTTATTTTTAAAACTATTTTTTACATTTCCAAGATCACAGGTGGTCGCTTAAGCATTTCACTGCATATCGTACTGTGTATGATTAATAAAATCAGAATGTGAAAGTTCAAATCAGGCCAGATATCAAATGACGAATGTGTAATCTGCTTTGTATACTCGATGTGCAAATGTTCAGTGTTAATTTTATCCCCGCTTTTATCCCATCTGAGTTCCTCAGAAACCATGCCAAGCCTCAGAGGAAGTGAAATCATGAATAGTAGGCTGCGCTGTTCATGGGGGATTTTCACGACTCATAAGCATTTGATCACACTGGAAATTCCTAGATACTTGTTTTTCTGATAGAAAACTGCATAACTAACAAGTTTATACAGTGTGGATTCAGATAAAAACAGGTCTGAGCAGGCCAATAAAGAAAAGTGCTGGAGTGGGTGTGTTTGCTGTTAAAGGTATATATGAACACAGGTGATCGCATGGTGAGTCAGTGAGAGCACATATTGCTCAACATTTTTACCTCTTTATCTCAACTTTATCTCTAAATGTTAAAACACATACCTCACAGGCCACCAGTCATTGTCACCACTCGAGAGAAAATGAGGAAGTGAAGTTGTGTTTTTATGAGACATCCACACTCTGAATGTTGTTAAGGTTAGAGAAAAAAAATCTTCTTGTAGACAGTATCATATCCAGTGGTAGAGACAGTTCACGTTGAGAACTCTCACATAATGTCCTGTGTTTTGTTATCTACACGAGCCTCATGCTATCAGTCAGATTAGTCCACATTAAAAGAGCTCAACAGTTTCCCTAACTTTCTGCCGAGCACCACCGTGAAGGACACATTTGCAGTTTTTGTGGACATGTCATCCAGCATTGCACAACCTACCAGGGACTTGGGCTCAGACGTTCAAGTTTAGCTCAAGGTTACACAGCTTTGTTTTTTTTTCCACACACAATACACCAACAGCACTGGAAGCTTGGGGCTAAAACAGACTTAAACCTTCTGGCCTCCAGCAGGTTGCAGATGTTTGGTAAACTCACTAAATCAGCTGGCATTTCATCAGACCTCGCACAGCTTCCTCTGGAATAAACTGTATACAGAAGAACTCCCCTGACCAGGGCTGTTTCTGGGTCTGTGGGGGCTCTAGGCAAGATCATTCTGGGCCCCCCTGTGAAAATGTAAATAAAGTCACACACAGATAAATAAATAAAAAAAGTTATACTAATTTAACCAGCCTGGTCGCAAACCCAGGTCTTCCTCACGCTAATGCATTATTTTAACAAATGAGCTAACAAAGACAAACAAGAGTGACAAAGATGTCTGGATAAGAGCAAAGATAATACTCTGGTGCAGCTGTTTCTGTGATACATGAAGCACTTTCCAAAAGTTTCTGTCAACATTACAGAGCAAACATAATCTGAGAGATATTTAAATTACACGTAAGTCTAATAATAAAAGCCTCCCTAGTGGCTGCGGGGAACTGAAACGGTACTGCCGTGATGTGTGTTTGTTCAAGGAGAGATATGAGAGTTCCCCTTTATCCTTTCATCTAATGCTATCATCAACATTTGGTTTATGACTAAATACCAAGGAAACAGACCAAATTTACTTCAGTATGAGGTATTCAATGCTAATGTCAAAGGTTAACGCTGTGAACATTTGTAATCATGTTAACCTTTTGTATTAATTCTGTTTGTTTAAGGATTTGGACACTGACTGCAACCTGACGCACATTTATGTGTAAAATATTATGCACAATCCAATAAACTGGACGCATTTACTGAATTAAACGGTGCCACTTGTAAAAAAAAAAGAAAAATAATTTGGTGTTGTTGTTCTTGTGGGACTCGTTCAGAGAGTAATGGCAAAGATTTCAAAGAGTGAAAAAAGTCAGAGTGAATCGCGGTGTAAGCGTGACACGTAATTTTCGCTCGACATCCCAGAACTATCATGAGCCCACGTTCACTCCGCAGACAGGAAGCCGCTGATGATGATGATGATGTCACAGTATTAAAACACTGGAGGGGGAGAGAGAGAGAGAGAGAGACTGAGGCTGTGATCAGGATGAAGAGGTTTCAGAAAAACACGTCCGAGACTGACTGAAAGACAAACACTTCTGTTTTTGTCGGGGGGAAGTGTTCCAGACCTTCGAGGCGACGGAGAAACCCTGTGGTAAGATCCGCCAGCGAAACTGTGCCCACGTTTTGGGCTTTTATCTGGAGAAGTTACTGTCTCTGTGAGGTTTGTAGTGCTCTGTCGATGCTGGAGCCACGCGCTCGCTCGCTCGCCCGCTCTGCTGCTGCGCGCGCGCGCGCGCTCTGTGCCACTTTCATATTTTTACGGCACGTGCTTTCGGTTTTAAAGTCGAATATTTCGAGACATTAAACATTAATGCAGAACGTAGAAAGTGTGTGTGTGTGTGTGTGGGTGTGTGTGTAAAACACACACCCACACACAGTACACAGTACACAGTACACACAGTAAAACGCTGAGGCGTTTACTGACTGTTGTTTTAAACGACTCGGAAGACTGTGGAGTACTGAATGACGGCCAAAGACGTTTTAAAAAAACAAAAATCAAAACGTATGCTTCATTTTGACATATATTATTGTCTATAATCTACGTACAACAAGCTGCAGTGTCAAATTAGGCCCGTTAAATATCAGGCGTTTGAACGCACCAGCCCACACTGCTTGGTTCCTGTTGTAGCGGTCTGACTAGTATAACTCCTTCTGCAGCTACTTTACCCAAACAACAGGCCTTTCATTTAATCCTTTATCAGTTCCTGGAATGCACTGCGCTCTGCAGTTATTTATCTGTCTCTCAACAATCCCGAGTATAACAAAATAACTGATGCGTTTTCTCCCCCTCTTGCAGATCCCTGTCCTTTCTGTGTTGGAGCCATGGTTTCAGCAGTTCTCAAACTCTATGTTATTGGCACTGCGCTGACTGTTCTTGCAGTCCTCTATGGACTTGTGGACTCCTTTGGTGGACTGATGTATGTCCAGAACCATAATTACATGCTGGAAGTGGACCACCACACGCAGAGAGCGCCCTCATCGAGTAACCGCCAGAGAAGGTTGCCTATGACCAAAAACATTGGGTCATAATGGACACGTTTACGCACAAGTCCACAGGATGGACATGGTGGACACTCGCTGTGGAAATGAGACTGGTTCCTGTTGCTCAGCCATTGTAGTGGTAACAGTGTTGTGCACTAAAGCTCTGCACTATTTTGTGTCTGTGTGTTTATGGATGTACAATCCCATGGCATGTGTTTGCATCATCTGCTGTCCAACGATAAAAACAAATCTGAAAACACGTGTAACAGCACTACTGAACACTGATTTGCACTAAAGAGAGTTTTGTCCTTGGCATAGTCGGAATGTTTGTGTTTTATTTTTTGTAAAAATTTTTTTTTTAATAAACGCATTTTAATTTAAGCGTCTGATGATTATTGCCTAAAGAAGTCAACGTTGGAAGCCAAGCTGACTCTTCTTAAAATAATTGAGCTGTAAGGTTGAACATGTCAGGACTTTGTACTATTGATTATTTCTTTCTGTCCGTTCTTCATCGCGTGTCTCAAAAAGACTCTCACAGGAACAACTCGTTCCAACCTGACCAATTCACATATGTGACTGTCACGGTGATGCCAATGTAAGATAATAAACCCTATGCTAAACGAGGAATAATCATTTTCAATTGTCTGGTAGCACAGTCAGAACCTCACATCCCTGCGGTCTATTAGAACGTCCCACATGCTCCAAGGCAATCACTTAATGAAATCAAACATTTGCGTCCTGTCACGATAGCTAAGGCTCCCGCCTGTTGGCACCAGGTGTGGCTGTACATCATACCTGTGTAGGGTGGCAACACATCTCACACCACTAAGCGTTTCAGTGGAAGCGTCTTACGTATTATTCAGCAGTGAATCAAAATACTGTCTGTGGCGTCAAAGTGTTTCCTCATAACGATGAAGCCCCAGGGTACTACCACTGACCCATTTCACTCTTTATTTTCCCAGCTTCATAACCCCGTGGTTCGGTGCCATTTCTCAATCCTGTAGAGTGTAGTCACTACAGTGCATCTCTACTGTGAATCACCACTGTACCACAGCCATTAGCAGGGGAGCTTCTCTTACTGGTAACTGAAAGCAAGTCGTCAGCAATAAAGTACAAAACAGCTCTTGAACGGTTCCATAAGCCACAGAGGAAACAAAAAAAGGATGTAATAGCTATGTAGCTTTGGTGAAAATAGGCGAGTCATGAATTTACAGATGACCTGTAGGCACATCACAAGTTTTTAGTTGGCAGAGGAAATGCCCTAGAGTGGCCACAAACAATCAATGAGGTTTTTATTGTTTCATGCGCATAAATCCTCTGCAGGGGAAATTCAAGAGATATTTATCCCAAAGGAAATGTTACTGCTTGCTACAGTGCTCTCTGTTCAAAAAGGAAGGAAGGAAAGGAAGGAAAAATAATCCTCAGCTCCAAAACAAACCACAAAGATCAACTAAGAAATGAAAAAAGACACAAGTCTAGAATAGTCAGATGAGGGTTGTGGTGGTCAAAAGTTGATTGTGAGGATGTGATAATGCAGTAAGAGCCATACTCTTCCAAACCAGTCACAGTTCTGTTCCCATTCCCGAGTTCCAGGAAAAACAACAGAGCCAGGATGACACTATCCACCAGGGAAACTCAGGGACCATCCAGAGCCTGGTGCTGGAGACGCTCTAAAGCCTGCAGGGTGCTGTTGAGTTAGAAGCTCATTTTAATCTCCAGGTGGGCTCCCAGGTCTCTCTGTCTTCTGTCTCCAGTTTTCCAGCTGCTCAATAGTGAAATAGTTTACTTTGAGGCTTTTTGACCTTCAGGGGTTACTGTGGTAAACGTATCACAGGCAAGCAGACACACACCCAACAGAGATTAGTCATCACTGGTGAGTCAGAACATCAATTATGTTTTGACATGCTGCACTCACAAAGCTGTTTTCCATTTGGAGGTCTTATCAGGTAACGTGTGGTTAACCACCACCTTAGACATTCCATAACCAATCATTACATCTTTCTATGTGACTCCAACCATTATAAAAACATCTGGACCGAATTAAAAGATACAAAATGTAAGTCTTTTAGGACAAGAGTCATTCAAGACATCCAAGGTCAACAGTCAAAATGAAATTAATCAAGCAATTTAAATGCTTTAATTTGAGTCTAAATGAGTCGTCGAATAAAAAAAAATACTGTAATAATAACCGGAATTAGTCGCGCGTCATGGTACATGAGTGTTGAGTCTTCATATAATGTTCATGCGTAATCATCACGCCCCCATTCGCCCACTTTAAAGAAAATGTCAGTTACACCAAACGCACGTCTGAAATCGAACATGTGGTTTCAGTAGTTTCCAGTATTTTTTACAACACACTAACATATATCATATAAATTTCTCGTGGTTCGTTTCACTGACTCCCACGGTTTCTTCACTTGCACTGGTTCCAGGTGGCCACAGCGTGCGTGTTCATCAAATACTTCTCATCTCAATCCTGCAGCTCAGGTCACCTGGATGCGGGCAGAAACACCTGCTGGTGGAGGACACACCACCTCGCACAGCACTTTTTTATGTTAATCTGTCGTCCAAGCACTTCCCACCCCCATGTTCCCTCACAGCGCAACACTCCTAACTGAGTCAGTACAGACAGGCTTCTCGGTCCTAATGGATATGATCTGGAGAGTCGTGGTCCTGAGTGAGGTGTGCCTTCTTCTTCTTCTGGGGGCTGAAGGCAGGAGCCGTGGGGGGAGGTCGGTGACCTTCTACCGCACTCAGCAGGATGAGAGCCCGGCCCGAGAGCGCAGAGACATCAGCAGCACCTCTGGGACACCCAGGTCTGCTCACGGCCTTCCCTTCACCTCCTGCCGTGCCCTCCTCACTCCAGACGAGCAGAAAGTGCTGGATGACAACACACATGAGGTACGTGTTTGGTGAAGAGACATAGAGGCCCTCTAATCATTCTGATCTGGCTCTCAGACTACGTTGTTGTTAGACGAAAAATTAATTATCCAAGAGAAACAGGTTTTCGGGACAGCTCGTGATGTTTCGTCTTGATAAATGTTATCTGCCTTTTGCTTTGCTTGTGTGTGAAGGTAAGATGTTTAAGTAATTAACTGTCGCCTTACTGAACATAGATGATGAGCACAAATGATTATGATGCTAAATAAGATCCAGGAAATCTTAAACGAAGATGCGATGTGTGAGTCTGTCTCCTCGCTTCCCCCAGACAGGGTTTAATGGTGACGACGGCTCCCATGTAGTGCTCACATGGGTGGGTGATGATACAGGAGTGAGTATCTCAGCACTCCACAAACATTACACTGTGTCTAATCTGTGATAATTATTTTAACTTCAAATATTTAGGTCCTCACCATACGCTGAAGTTCATTTGGACATATTTACACCGCCACAGTCATGATGAAGTTTCACTAACGTCACAACATTTCCTAGGTCATTCTTGTGCTGTCCACAATTAACGGACCCCTCGATATTTACCCCCATGCAGGATCCTCACGGCTTTACAGAAGGTGAGTTAGCTTGATATTTTCTTTAATATTTAACTCCACATTGTCCTGTAACGTGGAAAGTGAGCGACTCTCTCTCTCTCATCCTTCTCACCAGTACGGATTATGGAAAGTCCTTCCATGACATTTCCCAGCGGATCAACAACACCTTCATAAGGGAAGAGTTTGGAGTTAGCGTTGGTCCCGGGAGCTCAGTGAGTGAACATCTTATTTGGTCTGGTACATTTCTGTGTATAATTGTGTGTTGCTTCACTGTAGTGTGAAGACATCTCGCACGTTACTCTTCAGCACACACCCCCGCAGAAATGTATAAGCCACACACGTTTGTGCAGTAACAACACAACTTAACACATTCTCTGTCCGCTGTGTTGTGGAGCTCGGAAGCTCATGGAGTTAGATGTATTTATGCACTAAGGAGGTTTGAGAAGCAAAAATGGATTTTTCTGTCTTTATCCTGTTCGTTCATTTTTATTCATGTTAACTCACAGGTTATATTAACAGCAGACATACCCGTGCTGGAAAATAGAGGCGGCATCATCTTCACCTCCACCAATGCCGGTGCAACTTTCAAGCTCATTCAGCTGCCCTTCCATCTGGCTCAGCCAATCACATACCACTTCCTCAACCCTGACTACCTTGTGGCTCTGAGCATTGATGTAAGTCCCACAGCTGACTACTTATTTCACTCCCAGCTCATTTTTCTGAAAGATTACGGGTTCCCTCTTTCTCTCTGTAATATTCTGGGGGGAAGCTTGGACTCACTCCTGCGTTGCCTGGTTTGCAGGGAAGTCTGTGGCTCTCTCTGGACTTTGGGGAAGAGTGGTCAAAAGTTCACGATGGAGTGCTGTCGTTCTCCTGGTGAGAATAAACACACACCGGATCATAATGCTTCGAGTGGTGAACCCTATATGACATAAAAACCTTTCTCGATTGTGTGGTAAATTTGCATTAAGGCTCCTTCTTTTGTGGTCGATGTTTGCAAAATGTCCTCCAACTTCCTCTTTCCATCAGGGGCGCTGGTATTAACTTGTTCTTCAGCTGCAGTCGAGTGGATGCAGGTAGGAAACATCCGCAGCACAAATATTTTACTTTTCAATTTAAGGCTTATTCCTGTATACAGCAAACGGTGCTTTGATAAGTCCTTAATATCTTTTCTTTGATCTGTCTGCTCTGATTTGTGAAGTAATCTACTTCACTTCAGAGTCTCGCCGCAGCCAGTGACACTAGCACTAGCAACAGTCTCTGAAAGAGAGGAAAAATTTAGTTTGGCAAAGACGTGACCTTCGTTTGTTTAATGAGTCAGACTTGACACAAAGATTTCTGGCATCGGCATGAAGATTAGACGTAAGCAGCTACTTGAGGGGCCCGCTGAGGACAGCTACACTGTGTGTGACTCAGTCGTTCAGTCAAAGACGGGGCTTATTTGATGAGCTGCTTGTTTTTATATGGTGCTAGTCTTGTCTGCCTGTTCGGCACACCGATATTCCTGTCACCTACAGTTGATGCAGAAGAGAGGGGAGATCTACTGCTGAAGAGGACAAAAGACCTGGGGAAGACGTTCGTCACCATCCACGAGGACGTCTACAGCTTTGGCTACATTGGAACCTTTCTCTTCTTCTCCGTGATGGAAGATCCGGTGAGACGCATGGAAAAAAAACCTTTAAGCATGCGCATGCTTAAAGGTTAGTGAGAGTCACACTAAACACTGATGCTTCTCTTTGCACTCAGAGATCACCCCGTGTCATGTATTTCTCATCGGACCAAGGAGAAACCTTCAGTCGAGCACTGCTCCCCTCTGCCTCCACTGAGCAGGTGACATACACATATTTACCTGCCTCTATACAGTCTGTATGATTTATGTCTATATTATGCTCATAAGACATTTCACAGTTTAGATTTTGACTTTTTTTTATCTTTTGTCACTGACACAAAACTCAGGAAAAACACAGCTGTTATGATCATTATTTCCTCAGTGATGAGTTTTATTTCTACCACTTACACAAACACAAGCATGTTTTTGGTTGAGTAATAACATCAGTGGCAACATTTCCTTAATTCTAAACCTAACTTGAACACACACATCTGTGCTGGTGCAACATCCACCCCGTATACACACGCTTACAACATTATATCTTGTTGACAGCGTAAACACACTCTTTCTCTCACAGTGATTAGACAAGAAAAGATGAAATTATCTTTGTCACTGCATTTTTTTTCTTCATTTAAACGTTCAGATTTTCTTACCCACGTGTGCTCTGGTGTGTGTGTGTGTGTGTGTGTGTGTGTGTGTGCAGTTCTACTCTATTCTGGATGGAGATGAGGACATGCTCTTCCTACACGTGGACAACCCCGGAGGTAACAGACCAGTACACGCATAATCCCAGTTGTGTGATCTCTGCAAAAAACCTTTAGAAACAGATATAAACTCACTGTGAACACAGTATGTCAGAATCTGTCGCTCTCTCAGCCCCTTTTCTTCTAATGGAAACGCGGAACGGCCGAACTGGTTCCACAGGTTCTTGGTGTTGCTGACCATTCACTTATACTGAGGGTGTTCGCTCTTAGCTCTTTCCTCTGTCACCTTGTGGTTTCTCTCTCATTCAGTCGCCTTTTTTTTAACCACATCCATTTCTGTTCCCTCTTACATTAATGTTTTTTGTTTGAGCTCGGTGACGGTACTTTAATACTGCTGAGATAAATAGGGGTAAAAGGGTTTTATCTTTTGTTGTCTGCAAGGCAGGAGATTTAGGTTACTCAGACAAAAGCTGACAAATATATATCTTGGGATCTGGGTGTAATGCAAGCACACGCGCACACACACACACACACAGATACACTGAAAATTTAAGCCATGTCCGCCACCTTGTTCAGCCGAGCTTGTCCTTCCTGGCTTTAGCTGACACGTTCTGCACTTCACACAGGTAGAATATGACTAATGATAGCTTGTGGTTAGGATGCTGATGTTGAAGGTTTTGTGTCAGCGCGACATTAACTGACACAGTGTCACACGTACTTCACACTGTATCAAGCAAATCTCTTATCATTACACAGGGTCTGTGAGCGCGTTAGATTGGGTTTGTTTGTTGTTTCCCAGCCGGATGAATAACTGCTACTGGCTCACTCATGAGGGAGGCTAGACGGAAGATGCCATTCCTGTGTCTTACTGTGTTGAGAGACTAACGTTATATCCCTCTGTTCCTGCTTCCCTGCCACAACGTTATTCAAGACACCTACTTTGGGACCATGTACACCTCGGACGACCGCGGCATCTTGTTCTTCCAGTCGCTAGAGCGGCACCTGTTTGATGGGCACAGGAAGAGCGATTTCACCAACATAACATCCCTGAGAGGGGCTTACCTCACTAATAAGCTGGATGAGGGTACGCCACACATCCACTACAGCTGCACACATAAAGATGTCATGTATGGACGCCCCGTTTTTGCACTTGCAGTCCGTTGTAGGATCCCAACATAAGGGGAACCATTGATTGAAACTCTGTACTCTCTCTAACTCTGTGCCTTTAGTGTGATCTTCACACTTCCAAACTGATTTTATGTCTTTGGCTTCGTGTTTTCTAAATCCCGACTTCATTTATATTTTGTTCACATACATTAGAAGTGAGATATTAGATTAAAAAATATTGTCACTTAGATGGAAATCCGACCTTATTTGAACTTGTTTTTTCTTGTCACTTTAGGGGAGAAGCAGAGATATCATATAACATAGGTTTTAGTTTCTTTCCTTACATCTAATTGCTGCTTATGACCCACCATTCATTTGCTTATGGATCTCTATATAATACTGAATTAATACCTTTGTTTTGTGGCAGATGGTCGGATACGATCTGTGATCTCTTTTAACAGAGGAGGGATGTGGCAGCAACTTAGTAAACCTGAGAATGTGGACTGTGAAGGACCGGCTAAGAGAGTAAGCTACAAAATGTCGGTATACACTGACATTTTATTATTTAAAAAGGCTAAATAATGAATCTTCTTATTGTGTGTGTGTGTTTCATTAGTGCAACCTTCATATTCACGGAGAGCACAGCAGGAAGAACCGAATAGTTCCCATGCTGGCTCTGTCTGAGCCAACTGCTATCGGTCTGGTTATTGCACACGGTAATTTGTCTGCAGTTTGATAAACTTCACACGTTGCAGTAACACTTTACAGATTATAATGTGATGATGATGATGATACAAACATGTAAAGATTATCTCCTTTCCTACAGGTACTGTGGGTGATTCTCTGTCATCGTCACAACACCCAGATGTGTTTGTGTCCTCAGATGGAGGTTACAGCTGGAGAGGGACACTGAGGGGTCCTCACCACTACAGCATACTGGACTCTGGAGGTCTTCTAGTGGCTGTGGAGGCTCGTCGTGATGGACTAGTGAAAACTATTAAGTACTGAGCAGATATATTTACCCTGTGTGCAGCTTATGGCAGTTTTTATAAATTATACCAGAACTGGCTTTTAAAGTTTTACCATTTCTTTGCACCAGGTTCTCAACAGACGAGGGCCAGTGCTGGAAGTCGTATAACTTCACCGAGCAGCCGTTCTTCTTCGCAGGCCTGGCATCTGAGCCAGGGACCAAGGCAATGAGTGTCAGTGTGTGGGGCTTCCGGCCTGAGGAAGACCGTCAGCCCATGTGGGTGGCCGTCACCATTGATTTCCAGAGTCTTATTACCAGACTGTGTACGTGAACTACAACTCTGTCTACTGCCACATTTGTGCTGTGCATTTACAGTTCCCACCTGTTTCTCCAGTGAGCTGCATCACTTTCACATTATTTAAAATGAACAAACCAAGCATGATATGTACAGAGGGGACAAGATTGATCTTTTTTTATATTTCCTTTCACTGCCTGCTCTGTAAAGGGCTCATTGAAGGTCTCAATAATGATTATGTGTTGGTGTTATACTGTATTTGTATGTAATGGATATACCAGTTGCATTGGTTAACCATTTGTAAGCCCACTACAGGGTGTTACCTACTGTTTGAACAGTTAAATACTGATATATTATCACCTCTTTCACCAGGTAATGACCAGGACTATGAAGAGTGGATGGCCCACTCTACACAAGGAGTGAGGGAAAGAAAGGGCTGTGTTCTAGGCGTGAAAGAGATTTACAGGAGATTAAAGAAACAGTCCTTGTGCAGAAATGGGAGAAACTTTGTGGTGAGCAAGACGCAAAGCCCCTGCTTGTGTACCAGAGAAGATTACTTGTGGTGAGTCTGACTTTAACTTGATAGAGTGAAAACACAGATTTCATTAGAATATAAGCTCGTACTGAGATGTATTTTCTGTCCTATACAGTGACTATGGTTTTTATCGGCATGTGAATACCTCAGAGTGTGTGAGACAACCCAGCGCTGGAAATAAAACCTTGGAGATGTGTCTGAATGGAGAGGAGGATGAACTGTTAACATCAGGGTAACAATGCTCACTTCTTCCATAAATGAAGAGGCATAAACCTTGGGGCATACTAACTCACTCACACACACACACACACTCTGTTTGCAGGTATCGTAAGGTCCCGAGTGACAAGTGTGAGGGTGGGTTTAGTTCTCAGTTTGCAGCACAGACAGTCAGACCCTGTGGTGTTAAGCCCAACCCGGATCGGCCTACCGAATCATCGCCTGACGTGACACACTTTAATGCACCAGTGAGTAGATTTGTTTTCTGAGCAGTGTGTGTATTCATGGTACATTTTAGGATTTTAAGGTCTATAACTGCAGTTACATGCTTCTTTTCAGGTAGAGAGGCTGGTCTTGGTGCTGGTGTGCACAGGAGCAGGAGTAATCGTCCTGATAGCGGTCGTTTCTGCTGTTCTTGCTGTCAGGAGAGTGGTTTATAGAAACAGGTGAGCTAGAGACAAATTTGTGCTGCATGCACACCTTTGTGGTTTGCACCTTTGTGGAGCTGACCATTGTGGTTTGCTCACACCCCCTACAGGACACCCGTGTATCGTTTCTCTAACCTCCAGATTCAGGAGGTTCATGGCATCACACCTGATCTCGAGAGCGGAACTAGCAGCAATAGCACAGCCTGCCAGTCAGATGATGTAAGCCATTTCACACTTGATTGAGTCTGACCTTTGATTGTGACCCTAGATTGTGTGACGATCCATAAGTTCTGTATACTAATATTTCTTATGTTCCTATATTGCCAGGACCTTCTTGAATGACACTGTAATGGACTCCTGTTGTGATTGAAACCAGCTGGAGCGCAAAAGACTGATAACTGCAATTTGTTTGACTAATCCTTTTCACCTTTTGTGCCACGTTCTGCCATTTCTAATGACAGAAATGAAAATGTTATGTGCTTTAACTTATTGAGCTTATTTCAATTCACATTGCTGAATTTGTACAGTTTTTTTCCAGTTTTATTTTGCTTTTTGTTGCATTATCTTTTTACTTTCTGTTCAGTTTGAAAATCATTGAAACAATACCTAAAGTGTGCATTTGTTAAAACAAAAACTAATACCTGGTTTGTTACTATGTAATTATGATGTTACAGTTTTAAATATACAGCGAATGGTTAAAATGTAAGGTTTAAACGCGCAATAACCTCTTGCAGTAACGCATCTGTCCATCTGGTGGCGGTGGTGGCTCGGGAATCTGCCCCATCTGTTTCAGAGAGGGCAAAGAAGAAGAAAGAGCCGCAGTTAATTAGAGGAAGTCTCACTCGTTACAAAATGGCAGTATGGATGTATCATGTGGGAAATTGAAAAATATAATCACGTTGGAAACATACACAAGAAGTGTATTATGGTAATATCATGTAATATTTATATATTATTGTTAAAACACGTCACACGCAGTTCTACACTATCAAATCACCCATTCTACAAAATTAAAGCAACAAAACTATTAGCAAAACTAACTAAATAAATAAAATGCAGTTGCGTGCTTTTTATTATTATGTTGTCAATTATATTATGTTTTTTTAGTGTGATAGTTAATGTAAAGATGGTTTGAAATGAATTGTTTAGAGGCAAAAAAAACCCCGACACGTCTTCAAAGGACCGGCCGCTTATTCGTCTTGTGTTTCTGCAACGGAGTGAAGCCTCCCGTCGTCTTGTCCACCGGAACTAGTTGAGCTGTCAGGACACGAAGTACCTGTTTAGCTGGGAGCAAACTACACTTAAGATTTACGGTCATCGTGGCAATTGAACAGGTAAGTAAGGTGTGACCATTGAGAAAAAGCATACTTTTAAATCGATACAAGGCTGTAACAGGACTACATGTCGTTGTCACAGATAAGGACGTTACACAGCGGGCACTTAAAGTTAGCAACGTATCATATATAACGTAAAATGGTGAGGTTGAAACTAGTTAGCTTTTTAAATATTCTTACTTCTAAGTTAGGAAAAGTGTTACACACTCAACTAAACCGTACAGACTAATGTGCAACAAGTACTTCAGTAAAGCTACATCGATTTTCTGTACTTTAAATGCCCAACTTTAAGAGTTAACGTTAGCTAGGTGAAATGCTGCTACCTCTACTATTAGTTAGCAACTAGCACATGCCACCCATTAGTTAGCAACTGCGGACTGTCCCTAGGTAGATCGAGCAGACTCATGGTAATGAATAAGTACTGATAAATCTGTTGCTTGTTTTGCCAGTGTTGTTAGCTGTGGAAAAGTGCCGGGAGGCTCGTTAAGATGGTCAGGGCAGGCGGTAAGTGAACGCACATTATCCGGTGTTACACCGTTTTCCGCGACCCATCAGATTCTGTGACCCTAGGGGGCGCTGTTTCGCGGATTCCAGCTAAATGGACGTAGCC
>JAUMTR010000015.1:8909124-8923742 GCA_032270685.1 Microctenopoma stevenorrisi
CAATGACACGAAATAACATTCAGATGGAACAACACCATGTAAATGACGCATAAACACGCTAATCTGCACGTACTTTTACCGTTATTTAGTTATGAATCTGATGGGTCGCGGAAAACGTTGTAACACCTGTGTAAACAGGTTTGGGGACGAGTAAGCTCGGCAGCTACTAATAATTGTAGTTGTAGTTACTACTCCCCAACACTTGTTGTTCACTTAAGTTTTCAAGTTTAAAATATTCTATCCTGCTTTCTGACTATGTTAACTCTTACTTTCTCAGGTATTTTGAAGTTAGCAGCTCTCATCTTTGCATTCCTCCTAGTTGTCTTTCTGGCTTTTCAGCTGTTTGAGATTAACATGGACGATGTATTGGTTAACATTATGTGTAAGTATTGTGTGTAATGACATGCACTACAATTACATATATTTGCCTAAAAGGCTCATTGTTTGCACAACGTATTTTGCATAGCGAAAGGGGTGTTTTTCCACTGAACTGTGTTTAATTGACCAACATGCAGGTGCCGAGTGAAACTCATCTTAAACATATATGTTCTGCTTTTCAGCAAAATCCAAACAACCAAATGATGTCTGTAAGTATGATCAAATGATTATTTCATTTGTTTGCTTTGTGTTCTCAGTGACTGGTCTCTTTTATTACACACTTTGAGGTGTATATTAAGCTTAGTGCTTAGTGTTCAGATTGTAAATAGGGTTAAATCCCTCCCAGGGTTAAGGTGAGCCCTCACTGTTTGTTCTGTGTTTGTAGCAGTTTGTCAGTAGGCTTGTGTGACTATCTGTCTATTGATATTATACTGCATTACCTGTAGTGTGTATTTAATCTTTAAGTTAATATTATTTCACAATATATTATATATTTAATAGTTTTTATATTCGTAGCAACAAACCCTGGACGGTTCAAGTGTGGGCTGTCTAAGCCATGTCCGTTCGAACACTTTGCCTTCAAGATGACAAGCGGAGCGGCCAGTGTGGTGGGGCCTAGAATCTGCCTGGATGACAAATTGTAAGTAAAATAATATTTTCAAACTAAACTGTTATGTAAACACGTTTGTGTTATCTGAAAAAGCACTTTGTAAGTCACAGTTTCTCTCAGAAAAGTAAGAAGTTCTACTCTACAGCAGTAACATGTGAGCAGATCATACAGTAACAGTAGGTTCTAAAGTAAATGGATGTACTTTGGATGCACTAATTACTGATGGCATGGAGTCTTCTGCTATTTTTGAAGAACTTTATTTCATGGCTTAGTAGCGGTTACTCCCAGTTTTACATGATACTGCAGCTGCAGTCTGTTTGAAAAGTATAGTGTTAAGCAAAATGTTTTTCACATACTAGTTTTGTACTTTTAGAAAGTTAAAATGCAATATCTAGGTTCTCGAATGTGGATTGGACAAACCTGGATTAGGAAGAGAAAAGGCCGGTATTTACTTGACTTGTTTCAGCATTGCTATAATGTCATTACATTTGTACAATGACCATGGCTGTCGTAATTTTTGCCAAAGGCGTTTTAGAACTGCTTTTACATTGTCTACATAAATGTTTCTTATTATTAAAGGTGTGTTTGACAGCAGCCCATTGTCATTCGCTATCTGTAAGACATAATTCTCCATCTATGGCAACCAGGTGTGTTCACCTGGTATTTATGGGCTTGACTCTTCTTGTCCTCTTGTTTTCTTTTCATAGCCTAATGAGTGGTGTGAAGAACAACGTAGGGAGAGGAATCAACATCGCCTTGGTCAATGGTAAAAAGAGCAGAATGTTTACTCTGCTACGCTTGTTGGTTCATATCAGAAACGAAGATGTGATTACCATGTGAAAAGTGATAAGATGCCCAGTGAGTCCATTACAGTTGTGTGGGCTGCTCTTAACTGTGAAAGTAGTTTTTGTTGTATGACGTCATGTTTAGAGGCAGAATAAATTAGCATCTTCTTCTACCACAGGAAAAACAGGGGAACTTACTAAGACAAACTTTTTTGACATGTGGGCAGGAGGTGAGCATACCTCAGAACCATTTATTTAGAATATTTCAAACAAAACAGATTTTGTTAACCATGTGTCATTTGACATAGATGTGGCTCCCTTACTTACGTTCCTAAAGGAAATTGAAGAAGGGACGATTGTCATGATGGCCTCATTTGATGATCCCTCCACTAAGTAAGGGCGTATTTTCATAATGTCCAGTAATTTTAAATGTATGTGTATATATTTGCTAGTACTGATTCTGTCACTGCTTGTGTGGCCTTGAACATAACATCTGTTTTTCACCTGTAGACTCAACGATGAAGCCAGGAAGCTAATTGCTGATTTGGGCAGCTCCGCTATCACTCATTTGGGTTTCAGGGATAATTGGATCTTTGTTGGAGGAAAAGGCATCAAGACGAAGAGTCCATTTGAGCAGGTAACACAACCCACAAACATATTTTCTGTTTCTAAACCCTTTAACAAAGTAATAAATAAAAGTAAAATTTGGCTGAACGGCTAGGAACTGAAACGGCCACAACAGAACTGAAACCATGAAGGTTAATAATAGCAGCAAATGCACATTAGGTGTCACGCAGGTGTCGGTGATGAACCAGAACCAGAACCAGAACCAGAAAAGGTGTTTTTTCTACAGTTCCTAAAACACAGTCGTGTGTGTGTGTGTGTGTGTGTGTGTGTGCGCGTGTGTTTTTAAGAGCTGTCTCACATCAAACCTGGTGAGAAAACTCTTAACTCTTTAATTAGGGGCCCCTGACAAGACTCGCCACTCTTTACCCTGAGACCCAAATCGGGCCAAGTATCATAGAAATGTAAAATACTTTTCAACAGCTTAATACCTAACCATAGCTGTAGATATGTTGCTTATTATTGATACTTTTTATTAGTTCTTTTTAGCCGTATTTTAACTGTTTGTGTGTGGCATCACTCGGGAGGAAAATATGAATTGAGAGGAGCCTGAAATAGTCTGGTTCTGCAGATTGTTTGCTTGCAGTATATGTCACACACTGCTTCTCTTGTTCTTCTGCATGTGCTGTAAATAATCCCTATGGGAACACACACCCCGGGCCTTTTGTTGTGATTGTAGGTGCTTATGACCACTAGTCATAGTTGAGGAAACTTTGCTGTGACTGCTTTCTCTGTTGAGCTCGCACAAATTGTGACCAGGACATTATATGATGGGTTATGGTATGATTGGTGTTATAATGACCGTGCTGGCTTCTTTTGTTTGATTTTTAAGTAAACTTTATGTGCACATTGTGATCTTGTGCTTCACTCCTCAGCATATAAAGAACAGCGCAGACACCAACAAGTTTGAGGGATGGCCCGACGTGCTGGAGATGGAAGGCTGCATTCCTCAGAAGCAGGGTTGATCTGAGATCGTGATGTAATTGCAGCCCACCGACTTGTCATCTTTTGCTATGTCCTACAGACATTCCTATTCCCAGAAGAATATTTAGCCGGAGCGGAGAAAGATATATTTTTATTTATTCAGATTTCCCTAACCGAACGTCTAACAGAAGATGATGCTGCATAAGATGAGCTGCCAGACCATAGCAGGAACGTGTGCAGGTGGGATGACATCACGTCGTAACATAGCTGGTTGGGGCTTGTTGTTGTAACGAGTGGGTAGAGGATGAGCCGATTAGAAGGGACTAGCATATATCATATATATCACAGAGTACACAAACTGTGTGAAGGTGTTGTATTATTGCACAGCTTTTTGGGAAATGGATGGAAGTTTTTGAGGGGGCTAAAATTGCCTTGCCTTCACCATGCCTTAATCTGTTTGTGTGTTTTTCATACAAATTGTAGTGATTTGTTTTTGTTCAGAGCTGTTGGTTTTGAGGGAAAAAAAAGTATTTAAAATCAAATGTACCAGATTCACTGTGAAATTTGTATATATTTGTTTAGAGGAGGGTCAGATTTTAGACATGTTCTGTAATAATATAATTTCTTAAATAAAGTCTATTGTAATATGTGGAAATGAAATGTGTGGAGTAAATGTGTACAAGCTGATTGTTAGGACATAGTTTTCTGCTGCCATTACGAGATATCAAGTTTATTCTGTTTTTCCCAGAAGAAACGTTTGCTCTTATCACATTACCATAAGCATAACAAAAAACTGTAGGCAAGAGATATCAAGAGATGTTCTCTGTTGCAGTTAGTAACCGGGAACAGTTGCCAGGGTCGCAGCGATGTTCTGCTGTTTGACGAGATCTATTGATTTAGTGTTCTACTGAAATCAGCCTTGTGTGCAGCACAGATGTTGAACGTGCCACTTTAGTAATGCATTAAGTCTCTCTGGCGTTTAAATGCCTTCCTCTACCAAACTTCCCAACAATTCCGACAGCGCAAAATGCTAATGAGCATCAGCTCTTTTGATCAAATCACCATTTAAGGGAATGCCAACACTTGTTCACAGTGTCTGAAATAAGAAAATCTCACTGGTGCATATCTATTCATTTACATGACCCACATATTGTGCAATAAAGCGAAAAGTCAGTGTTGTTGCATATACATTAGACAGGCAGGGGGCGCCGTTGCCTCATTTAATTCATCCTGGTGTCACGTGATTGTCAGTATTTACAGCATACTGCATGTTGTTTATTTTTGTGCTTCAGTCATACACAATTATTTCAGAAGCATTTCTTTTCATCTCGCGGAGATATTTTAACAGAACGAGCTGCTTGTTCTTTGAGGTTCATCAGCTGGTTTAAAATTCACCCATAACGAAGAATGGCCTGTTTTGAAGGGGTTGGTTAAATGCTTAAACATTCGAGGTCTGCCCACTGTTCGACTTTCAGTTGTGTTACCCTCTAATCTAACTCAACAGGATGCGCTCGACCTACGTGTCAAACCCCACACAATGTTATGGGAAATTGTCCTTGTTGTCCTACTTGGAGTATATTGACGCTGCGAGACCTTCGTCTCGCACAGTACGAGCATCAACAACTCTGAGATGAACTTTCACTGTCATCTGTGTACACACACACACACACACACACACACACACTCACTCAGCCTTGATTCTCAGCTCGTCTCAGGGTCTGTCCCTTCGCCAGTGGAATGACCTTCTGAGTTCCTCTCAGCTCTTCCTTATTCTGAATAAGTGAAAAAATCCCTCTGACACTGTGTATCCCCGTGTGTGGGTTTAGAACATTTTCTTCGCCTAGTATCTGGTTATTTTACATTGTGCATTGTGTGTGCAGTTAGAGATGTGCTGTATGTGCCTGTGTGCCTTGATGTAGCGCATGTGGTTGGTGTTTTTGTGTAGGCTGCACCGCCTCTGAGCTACCGTGTTTCTGCACGGCGAGATGAGGTGTAGGAGTGAACGGTCTCCAAGCCTTATATAAGATGCTGCTATATGATGCATTATGTATGAACATAGGGTAACTCAAATGGTGTAAGCCTCTGTTGATGCGACGTTTCGCTGGAGCCTGAGGGTAAAGCTGCATAAACACAGGAGGAGTGAGGATAACATGCCGTCACAGAAACAAAACTCCCCCTCTGCCTACTTCCAGAAATAAATCTGTCCTCCCAACAAAGGTGCTTGCTCCTCAAAGAAGCCTCGAGGAGCTCCTTTGCCTCGGTGTGATCCCTGACTTCTGGCCTTTGACCTCTCGTTCAGGTCACCAACAAAGTAAGATTCAATCCTGCCTCTCTCCTCTGCTCAATGGGATCCTTACAATAGTTGGTCATTCTGTTGCACAGGCCTTAATTACACCTCACAGCTAAATATATTTGTCACGGTGACTGTATAGCAAACACCATTACCCCCACCACTGATCGTGACCAGAATGCACACACACACAACAAACCAGTGATACACACTATTATACTCCTGCTGCATTCAGACACTACAGGACCTGTCCCCAGTCTTTGCCTTGAGTCAGCTAACCAGAAATCCCTCAGTGACCTTAATATCTGAGCTCGGTCAAAGCACCAGCATGTGTTTAATTTTAAAAAGTAGCCTTATCTGTTTTTGTAGTCAAACAAACAGCCAGAATTCAGCGTAGTCATGACCACAAGTGGCCAGAACAATATCACAACAGTTCCTATATGTGTTCTTACAACTCATTACTACGTATGCTCAAAACGTTGCAGGATTCTTCTGGTCTTATTTGGTAGACACATTTTCTACCCACCCTCATGTTGCTTTAACAAGTGGAGAGGAATTACGGTGGTTGGTGGACCGCCTGCTCCACAAGCTGAACTATGGCTACTCTCTAAATAACAGCACAGATATCCGGGTTATATCAGACTGGACCTGCAGATGACACATTCACAAACAAAAAGCGAGTTACAAAATTATGACGTGGAGTTATGAGACTCACATTCGCACATCTACATCAAGCATCTTAGTTTTTGCATCAGTTATTTAGAGTTTTACTGTTTTTAAAGTAAATGAAATTGTTTTTGTTGTTGTAGTCAGTAAAAATGTAGTTAACATTCCCTCTTTGAAAGTCACCACAGCTGAATCACAGCTGAGCCAAATACACAAAAAGACGACCAAACACTCAAAACAGTAGGAAGACTCCCTGAAAAGCGAGTCTTTTTGTGGCTGCAACATACAAAGCCATTGTCTGTACGAGTAAGTACGCGGTCCTGGACCAGAGTTGCTGCGTTTCGGTTATTTGTTGAAGTCTGTTTGTCTATAAGCTGTAACCACTCCCCTAAACTGTCTCTTATCTGATACTGACCCTCAAACAGAGCCTAGCACCAAACATCCTCCACAACAGTTTCTCTCAGGTTTCTCAAACCCTTCCCCCCTCGGTTGTGGCAACGATCTCGCTGCCTTTGCTATTTGCCCCACCTCCAATACTATTATTGCCTCTCCACACACACACACACACAGACTCATACAGAGAACCAGACAGCTGTGTTTACACTCTGTGGGTCTGTGGGAACTTCCTGCTGACCTCAGCGCACTAAAAAAAGCCAAAAAAACCCTAAAAACAAATGCACCACAGACACAAATGGATCGATGGTTGATCACATGGATCTTTTCACACAGTCTGCATATTGCTAAGTGAACATTCAATCAGCTAAACTCGACTTGACAGAATCATTTGTGCAAAGAAACTGTTGTGCATAGATAAAAATATCTAATAAACCAACTATGGTATATTTCTTTACTGTTTTTCTTGGATTGTTATAATCCCATAAAGACTTCCCCTGGAAACCTGAAAGCACATTTTTAAACTTAAACAGCACGATCCTTTTCACCCCTGCTAATGACTATCATGGCTCATACACAAGTACACACATGGTCCCTCTGGTCTTGTCTATAAAACAAAGGTCTCCTTCATGGTTGTGACTCTGACTTTTCGTTGGCTGCGTCAGTAAGGGTCAGTAAGTCGAGGAGGGTCAGATCACTTGGGGAAAAATAGACGCATTTCATTTTTGACACACAGGGAAAGCGCCAAGTAGTTCAAGTAGATTAAAAACACAGAACTGTGCCTGGTCTGTTTTTTTTCTCGGATACGTGCTCTGTTGTAGTTATTCACAGCATCATTTGTAGCATTGTAACAACAATAGCTTTCATATATTATGTCAAATATATATTACACGGCTGTACTTTTCTGCAACTGGTGCACTGCACTAGACAAAAGTGCAATTTCTGACTTCTTGTTTTTACTTACCTCGGACTGAAAGTGAATTTATGTAGCTCTTACAACACATTTCGTGCACCTGGAAGAATACGTTTATTGTGGCCCATGGAGTTTTGCTCCTGCAACCACAAAGTCTGTCTTATTCATTATGCAACAGTCTAGAGTCTAGACAACACACTACTGCTCAGTCTACTTTGTCCTGATTGAGCACTATCACTCCTCAAGCTGAGAGTCCTTTCCAGGATAACGCGTACACGGTCTAGGACATCAGAGCACGGGTCTTTCCAGTTGACTCGTTTACATCAGTGGTACTCTTGATATAACATCATATACCAACAGTTCTTTACTGCCGGTGCTAAACCTGAGGACTTAGTTCATATGTGTAACGTGCAAATCACACATTTTTGACAAGCTTGTTTTTTAGTGTTTTATTTATATATGTGGCATGAGTATCGAGTATCAGAGTGATTACATGCTTACTCACAGAGATTTAACTACGCCAGCTGGTACTGGGGAAGCAGTAAGAGCAGAACATCACACATCAATTTGTATCTTGCATGGTCTTCACTTCACACACAACGTGCTACAGCGTGCCATGAAAAAAAACGACAACACCGTTCAAATCTGCATGAGTGTCATTCCAATAGGTTCATGTCATCGCTGTGTACCTTCAGTTTGTTTGGATGTAACAAATGAATTTCTGCACAGTAGCAAGGCCATCGTGTACGTAGGCACATGGGCAAGACTGTGCTTGTGGGGCCTGCCTACGTAGCTGCAGGAGGAAGTGTTTGAATCACCATTAACCCTGCAACAGGATGACCATACTGAAAAAAACGTGATCAATAACAATGTGATTATTTATTGTATGTTTTTCTCTATATGCCCCTTATAATACACA
Organism: Microctenopoma stevenorrisi; assembly: GCA_032270685.1. Classification (NCBI taxonomy): domain Eukaryota; kingdom Metazoa; phylum Chordata; class Actinopteri; order Anabantiformes; family Anabantidae; genus Microctenopoma; species Microctenopoma stevenorrisi. The sequence continues at coordinate 8,917,627 of JAUMTR010000015.1, forward strand.
AAAACACAACCGGTAGGTATCATTACCACTTATTAACAATAAATGTGATATTCCAGTTATAGGAACAAGAAGTAAGATTAGTAAGTAAAATAAGTTCATAGATAAACCGTCTGTTGGAGCAGATGTAATAAAGCCTTCACACAAAACCAGATACAGATATTTATTATTTTCAGCTATTCATTGGACAAAGCGAATAGCTGACAAACTTGACTTTAGAGTTTCTCCTTTTCAAAATGTCGTGTGAATGTTCCTAATGCTGAAGGCATACTCAATGAAGAATACGTTGAAAACGTGTTGTTGTCATTATCTCTCTGTCTGTTAATAATATTCTCCACAGTCTCATAAAGATCTACTTATTGTACTGTTGTTGACATATAAAGTTTAACTCCACAGTGGCCGATAAGAGCCAGTGAAAGGAACATGCTCATAAAAAATCCTGAACAGTGTTATTGTCTTATCAGGGATTGAAAAGGGCTGAATACTGTTAAACTTTAAACCAGGTTCTGCACTAGCAGCCGTGCATGAAACCTCAAAATCATAAGCACGCAGGCGACGAAGAAATGTGTGCAGGAGCGGCCCCAGATGAGGGTGGGGTCCTTGTTCTGCTTCAAGATGTTACGTGATGCACATCATGCAACAGAGAGAGAATTGTTGTTGCATACAAATAGTGTCAGAAATGGTTTCTGTACAGCAAAATTTATAATAATATCAAAACAAGATCTATTAAAAAACACTTTATGAAAAATGAATTTATACTTCTAGAAACTACGTACATTTAACATTCAACAATCTAAAACAAAAGAACCAGGGCATTAGATTCGTCAGTCAAGGAAACATGATTCAAGCGAGAAGGATTTTCTCTTATTGTGCCACTATATGCATATCTCTTAGAAGACCACATGGTTGTTATTGTCATTTAATCCCATAATATATTTTACTGTGTGTGGCTGGTGGTTCACGTCGCGCTAAACGCTAAAGCATGTGGCGGAGAAAGCTGTGATACGCTCTTTGTTTCCTAAATATTCTCACATGCTGAAATATATACTGGCATAAGGTACATACACTAAGTCATATATAATCGTGTGTTGTGAGTGTCATAAATATACCGTATGTTTAATAAGGTGTTGCTGTAATGGTGGTTTCTTAAAGGCACATTCCACAGATATAATGTTTTGACTGGACAGACCTCAGAGCTGAGAGCAGGCTGAGCAAACAGTCTCGCTAACGGCAGACATGTTGCTTTACCATGTGTTTTGGATTCTGCCAAAGCAACTATACGCACCGTGGGTAACTGTGTTTCACAGTTTGGCCCCACTGTACAAACGCAGGATTATTTGCTGTATGTTTTCGCTTCCCTAATAAGGATGCAGGTGTGGAGCTTTAATGGGAACCTACACCTTATGGTAGGCACCACCACACACACACACACACACACACACACACACACTCGTGTCTATGGATCCTGTGAGACGTGTGTTTCGTCACATTCCCTGGTGAATCTTGGTAAAAATAACTTCAGGTTTATCACTGAAGGTCCTTAAATGTCAGCCTGAGCCTCAGATATTTGTTGGCATAATACCTGCATGAATGAAGGGAAAGCTGCAGAGTACAGTGTGTGGGTGGTTGTGTGTGTGTGTGTGTTTATATATATGTCAGATGAAACTATTAAACGGGCTTCTTTAGAAAACCACAGCTGACTGCCGTCTGAGTCAGATGTTGATGTTTCATAGTAACACAGGGAGCAGGGGTGACTGAACCTTCAGAGGGTGTCGCAATCACTTTCCTCAGGTGACCAATGAGAACTCAGAAATACCTGGTGATAGCGATGCAGGGGACGGGCCGCAGCGTTCGTTCTGGGTAAACAGCATTTACGTGTTTGTGTGCCAGAGGGTGTGTGTTTACCACAACTGATGAGGTGATAGGACAGATGATTGGGGCGTCGCTGTGTCAGACTGGTTCCAAATGTTCTGCATGACCCCTGCAGAACGTCTGTTTCTTTATATTTTCAACATGCATGTGTGCGTCTGTGTTTGGGTTTTATTGTCATGATGCATGATGGTCTGTGTATATCCAGTCACCAAAGAGCCATATGTGTTTCATTTCAGCACCAACACAATGCTTCCCAGATCGCTTTTCATAACATCTCTGCCCCTCATAGAAACCCCCCCCCCCCACTTCCATGTTACACGAGCTGAGTGGAAACGCAACACCATTTGGACCGAAGCTATCCAAATATGGCCAATCAAGGAGGCTAACACAAGAAATCGCTCATCGCGCTCCTAATACAATCGACAGCAGTTTCATTGTTTTGCACAACAGATCCAGGCAATGACGGCCCTCCGCTTCTGTGCTCTGTCTTTTCTTTTTCAATGGCAAATGTAATTACCACTCACACATATTGTGCAAAAAGCTAATAGCAACCAAGTACAAATCCCCTCTGTCTCTGTTGGCTGGTCACGGGGAACGTTTTGTGAGCCGCAGAATCAACTCGTTTAGGCTCGATTTGCCTTTATTATGTGACCTCAATATCAAGCCTATCATTTTGTCCGCCGTTGTTCGAAACCCTCACCGCTGTTTCTCCCTCTCTCTCTCTCTCTCTCCTCCAGCAATCTGCGTCAGTTTGGTGATAATTATAGCTTGGCTGGCTGTGAGTTTTGCCTCTCGGGTAGGAAAAACAAGGAGTATTTTTCTTCCTCCTTCGGGAGACAGAACGCAGGACTGTGTGGGTGACATTTGGGGTGTAAACAGGATAGCTGCTGCTCATCCCTCCTGCCAAAAAGTGGGCTGCAGGGGTGGATGCTGGCTGCTCTCAGAATTTCGATCCTGTTCCTTCTGTCTCACTCAAACAGTCGTGCATTCACAGAAACCTTCTCACACACACCTGCAAAATAAGGTAACTACTTCCCACTGAAGTGCTGTAAAGAAAACATTGGTAATGGTTCCGTGTCTCTGAATATGTGTCTCTACATTCTTAATGCTATCTGAGTGTCTGCAGCACATGCTGAATGTGTCTGTGCTGTAGTATACGCCTGGGTTTAGTCTCCAAGGTTTTCAGTGGTCTGATCCTGTTACGCTAATGGCTACAGTTCTTCCTTTATTACCATACGGAGTTCACCAGAGACAGATGGATGACACAGGAAAGAAAGAAACGCATACACACACGTTAGCACGCTGCACATATGCTTATAGAATTCATAAACATGCATTGTATGAAGCAACAAAGCAACACATTTCCATTACTAGAAACTGTTATGTTTAGGCCCAATGAATAATAGAAACAACATGTCTTTCACCTAACATAGTCTGGCACTTTAAAATCGCATACAGCCTTTCTGACCTCCTCCTCCCCTCACTTAGAAGACCATGTTATCAATGTAAAGTGACATGTTGCTTTCTGCACTCCGTTTATTCTAATATACAACATATGCTACTCATACTGCTGATTTGGCGATATTAGGCACCTTACATATTTCTTTCAATATAAATTTGAGGAGCATGAGCTCTTATTATGTTGAACCATAGAACCCACTTTGGAATGATGTTGAGGATATACAGGGATCAAAGCTCAATGATGTTTTCCAACTGTTTTGCGCAGTATGAATCTTCTTGCACAAAACTCAAATTCATATTTATAACCTTTCAACATTCTATCAGTATCGTAGAAGAAAAGAAGTGCATTGTTTTTGTTTGTTTGCACAAGACTGAAAACAGTTTTCCTTTGTCATAAGTGAGCAACAACTGCTGTTAGATATGGAGGAAAAAGTACAACAAACTGTAGGATGAGAAAGTGCGATACTCTTGTATATTCAGTCCCTTAAATCTCTTAATGCTTAATTACAACCATCAGTATCCTAAGATTAAAGCGAGGCTATATGTAAAAAACCTATATCTTACATTACAGCATCACACTGGTTGAAAAATACAGAGCTCTGTTCTTTTGTTCATCTTTTCTTATTCATAAATGGAACCATGCCTTCGTGTTGTTGATTTCCTAATTTTTCTACCTCTAGAACTGGCTGCCAGCCCCGTCCCATTTAATTGTTTCACAATAAACTATGATCTCTGACCTGGGTTCTCAGAAATAAGGTGCTCCTTCCTTGTTGATAGAGAAACAGTTGACTTGTGTTTTGCAAATGTTGACACAGTTCATAGTTTTAGCACAGACACTGCAGAATGGAGAAAGCTTCCAATGTGGTTATAAAACAGTTCAGACCAAAGAGGGGCCTGGCTGACAGCAGTTTCTTGTGTCTCCTAAGGAGCCATGGTTGTCAGAACTGCGTCTTTACAGGCCGTATAAGACAACAGGCTCCCTTTCTCCCCTCACAGCGTTTTAGCAGACGTGACAGCAACACAGCAGGTGTTGTCGACAACAACGTGCGAGATAAAGAAGTAACACACTTCACAGAAATGACATTTATATACAACTGTTCTTGACCCACCAAAATCTACAACCCAGCTGTTTTTGCAGTGCAGTTGCATTGAGAGTAACCGATTAAATTGAACAAATGGTGGCGTTTTATGAGGTTTGTTTTTTGGTATTGCACCATAGCATAGTTCAAGTTAGACATTCGTTTTTTCTCCCCCAACAATCTTCCTACAATGTATGAACAGGCGGGGTTGGTTCCCAGCGATTGTGTTAGTAAACCAAACAATGTGTCTCATTTGCTTAGGGAAAATTGCTTGCCCTACTGGAAAGTTGATAATGTTTGTAATATGCAAGAGGTGGAAAAAAAAGAAGTCCAGGTGGCTTGTTCTCATTGTTTGATGTGAGTCTAGGCGTGAACAGTCACTGTGTATGAGGTTTAAAGCCGCTGAAGACCTCAGGGAAACATGTTTATGAAGGAAGACACTGTGTGGAAAGAAGACGACTCTGAGCCTGAAAGAACAGCTCTCGGTTGTTTGTAAAGAACTTTTTATCTTTTCCTCTGTTCCCCATTCTCAGCCAGCTCCCATTCCCATTGGCTGTCTGTAATGAAATTGTTGTCGTACCCTTTCATTTATCAACTCTAGAGTCACTAAGACTAATGGTAATAAAGTAATGGGTGACTTCTCCTTCTCCCGTTATCCATCTTCCTCATGCCTACCATCTATTACACACAAGTCACTGCCTCTTTAATGGAGTGAATCTCTGTGCAATTTTTCCACTTTGTGCATTTAATTGCTGATTTTATTAAATTCTCTGATTTTCTCTCTGAATTAGCTTGTAGAAACTGTGCTGTCACATATGAGGTGAAAGGTAATGATGATGAGTCTGTCGGTAACGTAGCGTAGCGGGCCTTAAGTAAAAATGTTAAGTACTAGTATTGTACTATACCGAGATATTTGAGGCCCAATAGTGTAACACAGTATTATAAAGACATTGAACTCTGATATTTACAATATAAATTCATTAGTAGTTGTTCAATAATCAACTCAAAGTTTGTAACCTGTACATAATATTGTAATTAACCGATGATAACACTAACACTTGGCCTTGGATGCATCTTGTAGCTAACAATACTAGCATGCTAACACATGCAGACAAAACAGTGCACTAATTATACTTATACAGTGTATTTGTGCTTTTGTGATTACACAAAGAACTTTTTAGTCTATCGTTTACATTTTCTATAACTTGCAAATGCAGTAGCTAACCATGGTTTTGGCCATTGCTAAGCTTTTGGCTACTCTTGCACATATTTAACAGCTAGATCATTAACGGTTTGGAAGAGGTACTGTGGCGTTAGTTTTTACGAAGCAATTTTAAGTGCAGCCTGGATGTTTTCCTTGGCGCAGATGTGAAAGAAGACAGCTGTTACTGGCAACACAATTAAAACCAGTGCTCCAACTCAAGTCACGGTGCAGAGAAGACAGAGGTTGCTTGGCCAAAACATGATTTCTAGGAAAAAGATTTGGCTCAGAGGTTTGTAATGTGTGTATAATATCAGTTATATTTTATATTCCCAGAGTAACCAGAAAAACACAAAAGGCCATTGTGGACTTTTATTGTCACGCTGGCTGCAGCTGCATATTTTGTTGGTTGCAACATTTCTTTTGTAATAAAATGGACACAAATGAATCAATAAAAAATGTAATCTGAAAAATTCATAATTGTGTTGAGGCAGCACATCTAATAG
>JAUMTR010000015.1:8923842-8975335 GCA_032270685.1 Microctenopoma stevenorrisi
CCCATTATTATTAAAAGTAGTGTTGTTATTATGGAGGCATAAACACTGAACGTATGCAGTATTTTCAATGCATTTCTTAAAAGATGTTTCCCATCCTCCTGAAAAAAGCCTCGTTTTTGGCAATGAATCATATCTTTAGGGGACAAATGCAAATAAAAATCCACAGGGTATTGTGTAGTGAAGAAAGACACAACATACCCATTCATAGACAATACATTTGACTGACATGTTGCTCTCCAAGGATCACATTTCCTCTGCTTTCATAACCAGAGATTTTGAACTCCGTTCTAATGTATGTTAATCCTTCCGGGTTCCTATGCACCGTGTTCTCTTTTCATGTGAAAACGGCTCATTTGTGTAAATATGAAGAGGGGTTAATTGTGGAACTGATTGCCATGTACAAGTGAAGAGCAGTAGAGATTGGTCACAAACGTAATTTTTAACATATGTAGTGAGAGCATAGAGAGCTGATCTGAATTTCCTCCAAATCGGGTTATGTTAATCCACTTTCTCTCATTTCTCTATATACACGTATGCATGAGCATTGGTTCTTTGTGTTTATGGTGTTTCTGGTAGCATCAGTTTAATTTCCTTGTTCAGCATACTGATGAAAAAGATTTTTAAAGCTTTGAGAATAACATTCTGTAAAAAACAGCCACTATCCTTTTTGATGTATTCGTCAGATTGTGTGCTGTTTTCCAGGGCCGGGAATGTGGCAGAGTGCAGGCCTTCCATCAGTGACTTGACATAGGTGTCATCATAAAGGAAATTCTAGACCGTGATATCAACAGGGAACCCTCCCAAAATCCGGTGGTCTCACTGGCAGTACAGTTACACACAGAGGTCGTGGACTGTACCGCATGTCAGCAGACAGCCCAATGGGGCATCCTTTACGGCTTTCGCAAGTGCCAGTCGACGTGATCGCATGTGATGAAGTAATCATCACAAAAGGTAATACGTGACCCGGCTGCAGCTCAAATAAATATATTTTAAAAAATAAATACATTTCTCTGTCTGCTGACAGTGAGGCAGTTGTAACAGACCTAATTTCCTCTTTCAGGGAAGTGTGGGGATTTTTTGTCACTGCTCCAACCATGGTTAGCAGTGTAAAAACATTTACGGAAAGAGGAGGTGAGTTTGAGAAACTGAGTGTAGGGCAAAAAGGGAAATAGAAAAAACATAAATGAATGTAGTGATTGTAAATGTGTCATTTTACCCAAACAGAGACAAACTAAAACTTTATGTATCAACACAAATTCATATTGATTTAACTTTTTGTTTCACATTAATGCCTTCCACCTCAACATTTCCCCCTTAACTGTGAATCCATGTCAAGGACGAGACATTTTGGCAGTTCAACAGTACGAACAGTATTCTGCAGAGCTCTGTGTGCAGTGCAAAGGTCACTCAGTCTGTTAAAGGCCAAATCACAAGTCACTGTGAGCTTTGTGGCGATGAATATGCTTGTGTTCTCTTCAACATGTATGAAGAAGATGTCTAAAAACCAGTTTGCTTTTTCACAGACTAGAGAGCTTCTATATAGCCACATCATTATGTCGCTGAGCACCGTATACGTGTGCACACAGCTCAACGTTTGAACTAAGCACTAGGTACTAGTCCCACTGACAACTACTTTTCATTAATCACACTGCAGGTAAATAAATTACACACTAATTTAAGTTCTTTTTGTCAGTCACAATATCAGCCCCTGTTTGTTTATAAACCAGCAAATTTGGTGCCACTCTCGAACATGGTTTCCTGGCCAAGAGCCATTTTTTTGGCTATTTCAAAAACAAAGAACTAGTTCAAATTCGAGCACTGGCTCTGAACCAGCCCTGGAATTTGTTTACGAAAAAAGAAGTAATAAAGGTTGAAAACAGCATCGTGGAGGGTAACAGCTTGAAAACAAGAAGACACATGTGATTCAGGAAGATTAAATGAATGAAACTAGTGTTTGCTGGGAATTTATTTATGACTCAAAGGGCCTGAAGGTCAGCTACCCACAAGTGTAGGTACAAGGAAGAACCCGTTTTGGACAATATTGCCTCCAGACTAACAGCTGTTCGCTGCCAGATGCTTGGCCGCCATAAGACACCTAGTGACTAACATTTCAAGCTTTGTAAACAATGATTTCATCATGGGAAAAATAGTAAGCAGCTACGTTTTGCATGATTTCAGCAGAACCTGGGAGAATCACAACTTGTTCTGCAGAGCTTGTTATACAGAATATGGTGATTCAAACTCTGTGCAATGTGTTTACGAATGTTATCTGCTGCCATGACGTGGGACTGCGGATGTTTTAAACATGCTCAATCTTAGTGAACGCAAGAGCTTTACCCTTTCATCAAGTGGTTGCATTGACAAATAGTTTATACTTTGAATTTCAGCCAAACCAGCAAACAAACAGTAAACCTTCAACCTATTTTCAGTGACGGAGCTTTATAATTGATCTTCACGTGTGTGGGATAGTTGGAGATTGCGAACAGACTTGAAAACACTCCGATTATCACCCCCACAAGCATACATTTTACACAGAAGCTGACGTGCGCACACGCAGTGACACACAGACTCATGCACACACATACTGAATCGGGATCCACAGGAGGCATTTAGCCTCTAGCTCTCCAGTCAGAGGACCTACCAGGCTGCATGGCTCATTACAGCTCCTTAGCCCTCCTCCGATGCCCTGTAATTATAAATCCCCTGACAACCCGTTCTCATAAAGCCCTTCATTAGCATACAGGTGCACAGGAAAGGATGAGTTCATCATAGTCCAAGATTTCCATTTAACTACCTCTGGGGTTTTAAATTTGCATGGGCAAAAACAACCTGTTTGTTGACAAGGCAGCTGAAAAAGGGAAGTTTGGAGAGGCTCAGATCTGCTGTGTGTACATGTCGCAGGCCTGCGTCAGAGTGTAAGTGTTTAATCTACGTGTTCCTGTGTGCATACGCCGTGTGTGAGTGTGTGTTCCAGCAGGAACAGTGGAGAAGGCGCCGTAATCAGCGTAGGCAAATAGTTACAGTCAAAAGAGTCCTGTTTACGCTCATCAGCCACACACAAATACACAATACACACCCATGCACACGCTCTTACCCTGTTGATCTGACACTCAAACACACACTTGGTGCTCTGTAGTTTGGGGACTGTCAGAAAAGCCTGCTAAGGTACACAGAGAGCAGTTTGACAGGTAAGAAAATCTGCACATGATCTGCTGTCTTTGGTTGATGTAGAGACAAGTCTTTGGTGATACTGTCACCTGTGTGTGCTGTTTTTGTTCCACACCGCGCCCCCAGGACACGCAGACACAGAAGATACCATCTCACGCACATTTGCATCCCAAACAGTCGGCCATTTTGTGAGACAATCTTACAAACATGCTGCAATATATGTGCACACGTTCAAAGTATATCTGTTGCATTTGGCATTTTATTTGTTTATGTCTAAAGTTAATGGTCCTATCTATGAAGATTCTCAGTCATCCAGCTCACATTGTCTCAAAAATGTTCGTTCAGTAGCGTTCTCAAGTCTTTTATTGGTCATGTATTTTTCAGCAGCTGATGCAGCAGGGGGCATGTTATGAGTCAGAAATGTTTTACAAAATAAGATTCAGTATATTTTTACTTTCCTTTAGTTATTATTGTCTTTGTTTTTCGTCCATCAGTCAGTTTTCTTCTGAGCATAATGTCCCAAGGGACCATACTCATGGCTATAGACGCTCAGTCTTGTTCATCTACCAGTTCTGTTTTCTGTCTGCCAGATTCTCTGTTTTAAACTTATTGTGTTGAATCACGAGACAAGCCCATGCTTTTCCCACGTGCCCACGCTGTTCCTTCTCTGTGCCAGTCTTGTTTGGCACCGGTTGTTTCTCTCTGTGGATATAAAAGGCCCATTGAAGCGGCGAGGCCTCAGCCGACAGTCCTGCGGGGGTCGGGAGAACTTGCTAATAACAAGCCGCCTATTATGTGCCCCAGACAGATGCAGGTTGTGGAGTAGTATGTTTGCTGGAAAACGATAGTAGGCCTGTGTGTGTGTGCAGAAGTTGTTGTGAAGACTCATCAAATGACCATTGTTGATTATGTCTGTGATGTAGGTCAATGGAGTTCTCCTCCCGCCCCTTCTCCCTGAACTTTTTGACCTTGTGTTTGGTGAGAGGCCTCTCTTGGAGCTACTGGTCTGTGAAGAGGCTGCCTGGCAGGACTGCATTTGAGCGCGCGTGTGTATCGCCTCACTTAGAGCATGAATGAAGGCACTGATTCCTGTCATACAATTGGTTTCGTTAATGTGTCGCAGCAAACTGAGAAGAAGGCCAATGTTGACCCGCTCTGTCACCGTGCAATGCTGTTACTGACCACTGCGGTCAGCATCCAGAAGTAAATAAACGTATGCGTGTGCAGTAAATGAATTCTGCTTCTGAACTGCTCTTATACATGTACAGTAATTAGTCTCGATGAAGGGCGACAGAGTCTGCGCGATGCTTCAGCAGGTCATGTGTAACGAGACAAAATCTGCTGACCTGTGTGTATGAGAAACACCTACGCACACAGTGAACACACGTAGGCAAGGACAAGCCCACACAGCTTTCGTGGCAGGTCACGGCCACCTGCTCTCTCATTTTCCATGAACCAGAGCCACGCTTATGCCTTTAGCCGAAGGCCAATTCACGGTCAGACGGAGAGAGCCAGGGGCTGCAGAAGCGTCAATTCATTCAACAGTCAGTGCTTGTTTGCTCATGACAAACAAGTTACGTGCACACTGAGAAACATAATGGTGATTTCTGCCAGCAGGAAGATGAATTCTCATCATTGTTGGAGACAGATGACATCATTTTGCCACAGTGACCGACATTAACCCCTGTGCAGGAGTGAACACAGAAAACATAAACTGGCTTTAGCTTCATACTGTATGACAGTGAAATGCAGTTCATCCCTGTATCCCTGTAATCTCTGGGCTGTCTGGCTTCCATAGCTTCGCTGTCAAAATATCTCATAGTCTCACTTTATCCTCTCCCACACAGTTACATAAGTGGCATGTGTGTATTAATTCATCAACACACATTTAAAATAAATGTACCACATGGTGTACATGCAGGCATGAATGAAACATGACCACATACGGAAAAACTTCCACACACTTCCCATGGATACTTTCCATGCCTTTGGCTTCCTATGATCATTTATGAGGGCAAATAATCACCATAATATTCTGACTTTCTCCTCTATTGCTTGTTTTTTTCTTTCAGTGTCTCACAACAGCTGATGACATATTCAACACGGTGACCATCTGCACTCTTCTCCTTATTTATGTGTTAAGGTTTTGTAAACAAGCGCATTTTTTAGGCTGATTTGTGGCTGCAGGTGTGTGATTATTTGTGAAAATGACAGAAAACAGGGAAGGTCTGATTTGTGACGTGACACACTGTAGTTTGGTTCCTTTGAAATGGAAATAAAATACTTTTTTGTCCCATATTAAGGGATTGGCTTATGTCATTGTCTCAGCATCGTCACATAAAAAAAGCATGGCATGATCCATCAGTACATTGATTTTTGGCTGATGTTCCGTGTCGTCTGCTGGAAAAGCGAGCATAGATGTGTGTGAGGAGCAGACCCTGTTATCCCCTCAGCTGCCACTCGTTTTTCACCCGGGAGGCTCCTGTGGCGTATAATGCTAATAAATTTAGCAGAAATCACATCAAGTAGACTCTCTGCTCTATTGATCGCAAGGATGACATCATCCACTGCTCCTCTCAGCCATTTATATCCCCGCAGGAGGACACAAAGCATGGAGAGAGAAATGTTTAACCCGGAGGGATCCTGTTTCAAGAGGAGACAGTGTTCATTTTCACCTGTCTTGCCGCTTCGCCCCCTCCCCCCCCTGAAACAACCACACATGCGTGCACACTAACAGGCATCACCACTGTGGAGAGACGGTTTCCACATTAGTCTGCCAGAGGCAGGGTAGACAATCAATGGGAGAATTACATTAGTGCGTGTGCAAAGCTTCTCGAACACTTAGGGTGAGAGCTAATGAATATGAGTCTGCGGGCAGGAGTTGGAAAGAGATTGGTCAGTGGGGTGGTAAAGGAGCAGACCCTGTGTGTGAGAGAAATATTAAAAAAGGGTTTATGCATATGTGTGTTTGCAAGTAGAGAATTACCATACTCTGATTCTACAATTATATTGTATTACCATTAGTACAGAAAATCTATACCTCTGTACAGCTTATGGCTGCATTTGTGGCTGTGGTCTGTCTGTGTGTGCAGTCGTACGTTTACTCCCCCTGTGTACGCGTGCGTATCGGTGACTCATCCAGGGTGAGCGCGTTCTATTCCCATCAATCACAGGCTCATCCTCTCTCCCTGCCAAACAGAGCTGATAAGATCTTCTGCCAAAAAGGGTGCATGACCACCTGGACTCTGCAGATATTAATCAAAGGTTTGACTTAGGTATTGTAAATTTAAGGCAAAGGTTTTGACTTTCTTGACAATCAGAGTCTTAAAATCTTAAATTTGCGTATCCAGTCTTTTTTAAGCAGTTGGCGTTATAGAAGTGTTGAGTAAACACTGCACAGCTCCACAAGGACCGTTCAGGGGCCTTATTCATCAACGACACGTACACACCTAAACTGTCTCTGGTCTTTATGCTAAGCTAATCTATGCTGTCACCTGACTGCACCGTCGTTTTCCCTCATACTTCCCGTTGATAGTCACCAACACAGATGAAGCTCCAGTGCTAGTTTCCATCTCATTTCATCACTGATTCCTGCAGTGATTTTAATCTATGTGCATTCATGAAGATTGTCCTGGTGTGCGCAGGGGAAATCATTCAGTCATCAAGAACCAGACACGTCCCGGCCAGAACAATGTGTATTTGCCTTTGTATTAGTGCTTTCTTATTCTGACCCTTCATCCCTCTGTCATATCTATCAAATATAACAAAGACACATAATCGCTACCCCCTGTGGCTTTCCCATATCCAGCTTTACATTCCTATGGTCAATATTAGTTTGTCTGATTGACGCTTCTCATCTCGACTTTTATTAATCCGCTGTCCTTTAAAATTGATGACATTTAATTAAACATGGATTAAGAATACACTTTGGGCGGTTGTAGGATAAGAAAAGGTAGATTGAAGACAACGCGACGACACAACAAGAATCAGATGATCTCTGCGCAGGACACAAGTCTTCCGTGGTAGAATTAGTGGTTTGAATTAGCGTCTATCAACTTGTTCTTCTTCTACTCATATCCTCTTTTTTCTCCCCCTTTGCTGATTCAGATGCTGTATTATAATTCCCGTTCAAAGTAGGTCAAAGCCCCCTCTCTCTCCTTCTGTTGCCCCACTCTGTCTTTGTATTTCTGTTCTCTGTGTAATCCCCATTCAAAGTGCTTCACAGAAAACAGCAGCGATGAGACTTGCGCGCTTTGATTCTCTGAGCTTATTTCTCTGTTCCTTTATGGCTTTCTTCTCAGTCCTACTCTTGATGTCTAGTTTGCCTTAAACCTTTCCTTTTCTTCCTTCCTGTCCATCCAACTATCTTCTCTCCTGTTCATCTCTAACTTCAGTTATCCATCACTGTCAGTACACTTGCCATGCAAAAGACCTGAAATGATGTAACAAGCCTAGATCTCTCTGATACGTCCAGGAATTCAGACATTAATGGTGCTACATGCATAAAGTGCTGAAGGACACTAACAGTACAAGTCACGAGAGTGTGAAATATTTCTAATTGGGCGAGCGGTGGCTCCTCTTGTGTGTACAGGAGGCAGGTCAAAACCTACTGTGCAGAAACTGCTGTAATTTGTTTACAGGACTCCAAAACAATGATAGTTGCATGAAAGGCATGAAATGTCACCTACTCGTTCGCAATGAATTCTTCAGACATTCACTTGCTCCACTCCCACATGGGCTTAATTGGACATTACACAGACTTTATAGTAGAGCTAGGATAGGAAGCTAGGATAACCTGCTTGTTACCAAAATGGAACGTATGTATCCCAAGTTACTATGATTCATACTAAGCATAAAATCTGTGTGTGTTAACTATTCATTCTGCGCATGTTTTAAGGTGAATGTGAATCATGGATTACTTTTCTAATCAATTAGTGATGATTCTGTCTATCCTTTGTCCATTTTCATTGTACCAAAGTCCTCCGCCAACGCTGGAAGAGGATAATGTATGTGTAAAACAGCAACAGCAAAAAACCCTGATAAGCCCTTTTAATTACCAAGAACAAAAGCAAAAAGTGATGTGGGGACGTTCTTTAAAGGGCCTGTCACCATGGCAATGGCTGTGGGCAGGACCCCTGTCCATGGCTGAGCCTCTGTCTTTGGCTTGTGAATGTTTCATAGAAGCAATGCAGAACAAAATTCTGCAACAAGTATAAGCTTGAGGCCGGCAAGTGATACAGTTCGCTGTACAGTCTTTTTTTTTTTTATTAAATTTACTGTAATGTTTAATTCAAACTCCTCAGTTTCATTTGAGAACAGACACACAGCTGGTTTCAAATATCCATAAAAAAAGAAAAAATCATTAGTTCCTTTGTTAATGTGACATTTTTCTTGATGGCCTTCTCTTTGATGCTGCGTACAAATTACAGTGTTCCCCGAAGGCAGAAGCACAAAGCTAAGCTTTATCTTTTACAAACACATGCTGTCGTTTCTCTTGCCTACCATATGGTTAGATTTTTTTTGGCTGGCCAGTCTGGAACAGGCTGCTGTTAATGAAGGGTTGTGTGTGTACAGGTCATACAATGCTCTTTCTATTATATAATCCAGAAATGTTGGATGTTTGTGTCTTTTATAGATAAAATCAATTATCTAGTCCTAGGTACATGACAATGTGGAGTATACATTATTATTGTTGTTGACCGTTTGGGACCATCCACATTTCAACATTCACTACCACCAGGTGACAGGTTAGTGGTTTGTTTTTCAAACATATCTACAAAGTTAAACTTTGACCGTGTAATTGCTGCAATAAATGTTTGTGTATTATTTTATAGTATCTAAATAATGCACAGGTATAAGGAGTACACACAAATAAATATATTTAAAGCTTTGATATACTGAACGTCTTGTTGGACACTACTGTATTCTCCCAGTGAGAGGGTTTTTGCCTGAGAAAAAATATTGCAACGCTCGCTTAATTTCCCACGTCAAAGAACTTCTGGAGTCAAAGCACTGGAATGCCACTGCCTTAGCCTATTACCATCATCTCTCGCTACTTTTCTCCACTCAAATCATCCACTTTTTGGCACATACGCTAAACCTTACACATGTGCTCAAACACTGTCACAAGCACAACTCGTGTCAGGGACGAAATTCTGACTGCAAAACATGTAATTCTGATCATTTCCGTGGCGTTCGCTGAAGCCAAACCCAGGTCTAGTGGCAAACAGTTCTCTAATCTTCAAAGGACAGCTTTGTTATATATGAAGGGGGCATTTTACGCTCCACTAACCTGCTCCTGCTTTTAGTTAACACTATGTGATAGGAAATACCCTCATAAATACAGAGGGCTCTGCTTCGGCTGGTCACAAGAACAAGGAGCCCTGTGCTTGTGTGTCGATGACAGACATAGTCTAGACGGAGGTTGTGTCTGGTTGCTTTGGCAGGTGTGTTGACGTTTACTAGTATATTATAAATGCGTGTGTGTGTGTGGAAGTGAGATTTTATACATAAAAAAAATACAAATTAAGTTGTTGGAGGCCATTAATCAGTCCTACTGAACTCCACCAACCAATTAAGAAAAAGCCCCTCACCTGATAAGCCATAAACCATGGCTAGACACTCACAGGATTCTCTATTACAGTGCTTATATTCATGCACACAGTAACCATGTGGCTCACAGATGAATGTTTTCCAGCAGAGAAATGGTCATTAAAAATAAGTTTCATGCAAGGTACACTTGTGGTGCGTGTCACGCTATGGAGGGTGTTAAAATGATGCAGCGTGCGTTTAAAGGGGTGATGTGTTTTTTGATCACTGCCTCACTTGGCAGAGAGCAAACAAGTCTTTAACCCCTAAACTGTTTATTCCAAGAATAGATATACACATGCACAAACCGGAAATCGTATGTCACATGCCTACAGTAAATATAATGGAATACCTATACAACTGGGCATAAACATGTAAAGACTTTATCCCCCCTATACACATAGAAAATCACCAAATCACATATTCGCGCCCACGTTCAACTCTTCAGTCAGAGATTATCAGTTAGTGCTGATGATGCGTGCCGACGGGAGTTGCACTAAAATTTAACAGGCACATGTCAGCTCCATGGCCCTGACTGAAAAATGACTCTGTATCAACCTGCTGAACATTTTGTTTATACCTCTGCTATTATTTGTGTAGTATGTATCTGCTTCCACACACCAGCTCTCCCTCATTTGCTCTCCACTGTCCTACCTGTGCGTGCACAGTCAGCCTTAATTATGAGACCGCTGTTTGCTTTTGTCTCCTTTTGACTTCACCTCTGTCCTTTTTCCCCCTGCTACCAGAATTAGACTAAGAGGACACTTACACTGCTTACAGTGCACTTTTTTCACTGGCCCTTTTACGCGTGTCACCTTTTACATCACCACGATTATGCTGTTGCAGTTCTTTTTTGTATTTTGAGTTTGCAATCACGAAGCAACCTTGACATTTAATCGTTCCCGTCCACTGACTGGTTTGACCACCAACCTCACGTATCTTATAAAAAGAGGAATAAACTAAATGTTGCACATCTTTTTTGATGACTGGCCACAAATAACAATAGCACTGGGTGGTCTGCTCAGATATCGTTAGCGAATCATCACTAAGTGCAGATATGGTCTCCCTTCTCGGGGTGTGTGCAGAATGCCAAGGCGTGATCAACAGCCTTTGCCACCGCAAGTAAAGGAGCCAATTAACTTCATCTGTCACCTTCTAGCTAAGTGAAACTGCTGCTGAAGGGTGTACGAACTGTAGCCAGGAATCTAATTCCAGATGAGCACACACACCTCTCACCGTCTGGAACAGCACAAGAGACCAATGTGTGGAAATATGATGACTTGCACTTGCTGCTCGGGATTGGGTCTGGTCCATCGAAGTCCCGCGCTTAGGTTGAGCTGCAGGCTGAAGAGGAGGGTGGAAAGTCTCAACCAAATCAGGTGCAGAAGTCTTAAAGGAGCAGTGCCAGGCGTACCATCATAGTGCTGCTAGTCTGCTAGCTGACAATTGCATTTTTAGTTGTAAGTATCCTAACTAATGCCAAATAGCACAAACATGGGGTTGATGGGATCATATATCCTTGTTCTGTTATTACAGGAACTGCACAGAGGCACATATCCATTACTTATTATTGCATGTTTATTACTATTGTTCAGATTCAGATTTTATTTGCCACATGCAGCATGTTTTATCACAACTGAATACGATCTCTGTCTCCAATAGGCTGTCTGTCACCTTGACACG
The DNA here is from genome assembly GCA_032270685.1 of Microctenopoma stevenorrisi. NCBI lineage: Eukaryota > Metazoa > Chordata > Actinopteri > Anabantiformes > Anabantidae > Microctenopoma > Microctenopoma stevenorrisi. Next base: position 8,935,282 of record JAUMTR010000015.1, read on the forward strand.
ATATCGCGTCCTCCTCTGCAACAACAACGCAGCACTAGTTCCATCTCCCCATTGCTCAATTTTCATCTCGCCCTGGGGATCTTTGAAGTGCAGGATCACGCCTGGATGTGACATCACTCTAATCTCGCCTCTATAGCTAGATTGTCTCTTTATGTGTCGCTTCCTGTCGCCTCGCTGTTTTTTTCTACACCCACCTCTCCCACTTATTTACTCTTGCTTTCTACCTGCACAACTGTCACGCGCTCTGTCTCTGCCGCCTGTACCCGGCTCCTGAAGACACTGACAGCATAGGCAGGAGCAACACAGGACCATTTTCTTGAGTGCTGCTCACCGCTGGTACTCATTTAATTACTGCAGAGACAGAGGTGGGAGGCAGGGCCTGTCAGAGCTTTAGCATGGATCAGTGTGGTCCCTCAACACAGCCTGCTGTCCTAGGGGATGGTAACGGATGTCATATTCTATAGCTTCTATACGGGCCTGAGCTTTGTTGTAGTCCTGAGAGGTTTGGTAGCCATATGGCCAGAATACTAGATGGATGCCTGATGGGATTTTGTGTTGTTTTCTTCACTTCTTCGCATTCAGATACACATCTGAACACATCAGCTGGCGCTAAAGTAAGCAATACTAAAACATTCAGATCTCTGGAGCCTGTTTTTGTCTGCTCAAAAAGAGGACTATTAGAAATCTAGTAGAAAAGTTGAAAGCACACAAATGCCCTTAAACATTCAAAACCAGCTACAGTATATACAGGAATAAGTAAAGCGTCTTTCTCAGCTGTGATGTTATTCCTCTGTGCCATGGGGCTCCATTCAGAAACTATTAAAAGTCCGTCAGTGAGCCTCATGGTTGCACTGGGTGCCATAAAAAAAACCACTAAAACACTAAATGTATATCATTGCGTGACTGAATATAGTCTCTCAGAATACACTGCTTGCTGTGTTAAGTTATATTTAAGTGCCCCACTGTGCCCAAAATTTGTAGTTGTAGTTTGTATTTATGGTTTTCTTTCAGTTCGGGGCTAATATGTTACTGATTTCAGATCGGTACTAATGTGCTATAGAAATTCAAAAAACAGAATTCCTATGTTAAATATCCCATGACTTTAAGATTAATTACTAGGTGGAGCCCACCTGTCCAGAGGGTAAGTTGATCAAAATTGATCTTATCATAATATGTGTTTCCATGCTACACAAACTCTACAACCAGCTTACAGGAAAAATCATACACACAAAGAAACTCTACGGATGTTTTTCATCCGTAGTAACAGCACCTGATAACGTGATGACATTCAGTCCACTACTCTTTGTGCTTCTCATCTGTCCTCCCACAGGAATGCTCTCTGTGACTGTAGCTGCACATTTCAGCCACGGTTAATGTTTGAACTGAACCCAGTCTGAAGATGGGAGCGGGATCTGTGGACATCACTATGGCAACCGTGACCACATGTTCCTTTCAAAACTTTCCATCTGAAAAAAAGAAAAACAACCTCTTTATATACAACAACACACTGTGTGATGATCTGTTTTTAAACTGTGATTCGAAAGAATAGATTTGTCAGATTTGGATCCAGTTTGTCACATTACGTTTACGAGTCCTGAACAGTTAGTTCGGAGGAAGTGAAAGAGTTAATGCCTCCTTTGCAGACTTGCACTCCCTTCCATTCACACCCACATACACAAATCGTGTTGGTCCAAGTCCCAGATTCAGCATAACATGTCCTGACACAACTCACAAGCCTGTAAACTAGCACTGCTTGAACTTATTTACTGTTCATATAGATGTAAAACCAGCTAGAGTTTTGTATCTCCCTGAATCACTTCATCTGCAGTAAGATCACAGCGTTGTCGCTACCACAGTGGATGAAAATGAAATTTGAGGTTTTATCTTAACCCCACTTCAACCCCAGCAATGACAGAGACTCGCCATCACTAGCAGGTCTTGCCAGCATGTCGGGACATGTCCTCTGACTGAGTCAACCAGGAATAGCCCTTGCTTTCGTTAATTAGGGTATGATTAGGTGTCTGTCACCACAAAACATCAGACACTCAGTAGAGAAGTTCCATTAGTTTATTCAGTTGTTAACTACAAGTAAGCATCTGTATTTCTATTAATATAATAAAAAAATACAATATAAAGCATGAAACCAACTGATATATCTAATATAACCCAATAGTTTCATGGATCATCTTAAATAAAAAAATGACTATCAGCTCAACATGCTTACACTGCAGGAGCGACAGCGACTTCAGAGTCCCTGTTAAATAATAATACCAAATCAGGAATATCACTCTCTTATCACACCTCCATGCTGACGTCTGTGCTCTCATGGATCCAACTTAATGTTTGCCTGTCTCAGCTAGTTGGCAAAGGCGTGGGAGTATCAATAACAGGTTCTTTCTTTCCACGTCATTATTTAAAGTGCTCTCCGGCATGATGCGACGTGCAAACATGTCGGCCCAGGAAAGGGTTACACATAAGTCAAACCTATTCGGCTTTGATTATATGCTGCCTCTAATTCTAGATGAGTATAGCTCATGTGTCAAGGGTGGTGAGCTTTATGATGTCTCCCTTGGTGTGAACGGGAAATAGTGTGTACGCAGGATTCAGTGCTCTTTTCTACACTTCTAGACTGTAGTTTCTCATTTATTTCATGCATGAATGAGTTTTATTAACCTTATTTCTTAGCCCATCCCTCATGAGCTTTTAAAAACACCTTTTGTAAAACAGCTTCTGTAAATCGGATCATGCCAAAGAAGCACCACATTATAATGACACAGATCACACACACTGAACTATTTGCCCTTCTGGCAGCTTATTAAGGAACAAATGAAAATATTTTACAGAGGAAGTTCTTCAATGGACTTTAAGGGTGTGGTTTGTGTTATTAAATTCAGTGTGAGCTGTGCAATTGTTTTCTAGGTGTGTACCTTTTTAACTATGTCCAGTCAATTCCATTTAGGTTGCAGACATGACTAATAGTGTCATCCAGCCATGATGTTCAGACTTTACCAAGTGAACATCATGGATAATCCAACAGACCCGTGAGCCACAATGAAGTATCTCAGCTTCTGATCACAACTGAGTCCCTGCCACGCCGTCTGTACCTCTGCATATATGAAGGAGAGCGCCGTGCACATTTTAGTTTTGCGTCTTCATGAAGCCACAGCCTGATTAACAGCTTGCTGTGAAATGACAGCTTGCGTGGACTCACACTGGATTTGATCCCCAGCTGTTTGAGGCTGTTTAAAGCGTGAGTCATGTTGAGGGCTTTAGGGAGCGTCGTCATTGACTCTCGTTCGCACATGCAAACTCCTGCTTTCTCTCTCTTTTTCTCTTCTACTCCTTTTTTCTGTCTTTCTCATTTTTACCTCTGGGTGGATTCAGGGTGGATTTAGGGTGGTAGCTTTGCCCTCAAGTTTAAACCGTATACTAATAATATAACCTGTGTGTGTGTGTGTGTTTGTGGGTATTTAGTCTTATCTATCTCAATCGTATGCTTATAATACACCTAATGATGTCAATAACACCGTTACGTGGCAGCTTCCTGACTATACAAGGCAGTGTAAAATGAACATGGAAAGTCTGAGTTAAGGTGTTTTTTTCTGTATCTCTCTGGAGTATAGGGTGGGTTATTCTGGAAAATAAGCAAAACTAGGGAGAAAAGGCATAATTATTTTTAAAGGAATAGTTAAAAATTAAACTAATGCAGTTTAGTTTGTTCAAAAGCAACGTGTAACAGCACATGATTTGTGTGTGTGTCTGTGTGTGATTCACAGCCTACATGCTTATTCCCCACTGCCTTGTGTACTCAGGAAGGAATCTGCCTCATAACAGTATTACTCACAGAATAACTCACCAAGGAAGAAAAGGAGTATTTCCAAACATCCTGCACTATTTTTTCAAATTCTGCTGTAAACAACACACACACCTTCTCTGTAAGTGTGTCAGAAAAAAATTAAATAGCAGCCTCCCTTTGTCCTATCATAATGAAATATTCACTTAGGGAAGAATTTAAAATTGCATTAGGATCGACTGAATTGCCGCACACATGATCCCCACACAGCAGAATAAAATTCACAGCGTGTGAAGACACTGTCCCAGATAATGTGAGGAACATGTATGTAATATTCATCCAAGTGTTGCATATTTATATCTCACACAAACATGCTGGAGTCAGATACTTTTATGTGGTTGGCTCAGACTGTCTATGTGTCCCTCCGTGTGTGTGTGCGTGTGCTAGTGTACAATGACTCAGCCATAGGGCACTGTAACTTGGCCAGTCCACCAGGGAAAGACAGTAAGCCAGTGCACGAGGTCAGCAACGTGCCACATGCAATATGCCACATGCACAGCAGCCGGTCAGCATGGGGACTTTCTGCAGTGATTTAGGCCAAAGGCACAGACTGCGGCGCTGATAGCGACAACGAACATGTTCAGTCCTCAAAGAAATGTTCCATCGCATCTGTACCAATGCCAACATGCAGCGGGTCTTTAGTTTACCATGTTCTTCCTCTTAGTTTAGTGTGTAGAGGCGCTTTGTGACAACGTGTCTGCTGGTGTCACCTCCGTCCCATCAATTTGTGTCTGCAGTGGCAGGGCCCCGATTATGCAACACCATACTCAGCAGTCTGTATGTGGCTTATGCTTAACATCCTTAAAAGGTGATACGGGTCATCAGGACATAAGTTACATGCAGCTGTACCTTACATCTTGCTGATTGGAGCCCAGAAACCTTGAATATAGCATGATCTGAGTATAGAGTAAGTGCAGGTAGGATACTCATTACCGAACATAAGAACATTACCTGTAATTCACATTTGGCTCATGAAAGTGTTGAAGGGAATATTTAGGAATCACTTTTCAGATCTGGACTTGACTGGCCTTGACAGGCCCCTCGCGCGCTCAAATGTCACTGCTATAAATACACACACACACACACACTGAGGCAAATACACAGCTATTTGAGGCTGATATTGTTCAAATGCAACACACAATGTTGTCCCTTCTTGTTTCTGACCCGAGAATACTGAGTCACTCAGCATGGAGAGCCTAATGTGAGATTGGAAAGAGGAGCTGATCCATTTGTGTCAACATACAGCTATGGACAAGTTTGGTCCTTACAACCCAAAACTGGTTTCTGCTGTACAGTTTGTCTTGCCAGACTACAAGACGTTCTGCAGGGCTGGGAAATAATAGAATCATAAAATGCCCTGTGAGGATTATACTAGCAATGTAAATGAATTAAATAGATACGGAGGAATCTACGCTATGATTTTTTTTTTACAAGGAAGTAATTGTAGGAAAAAAACGTTCCTGAGGTTCCAGTGTGCACGTTTTCATTTTTGTGAGAGAGTCAGGGCCAAGCCGCTGCACACAGGAACAGCTCAGTGGTGGGGAAGGCTGGAGCAGCATGCTGCATGAATTACCATCACCAAAGAGAGAGAGAGAGAGAGAAAGAGAGAGAGTGCATCATGGAAAGTTTGTGGTTTTCTCAGATGACTCTCTTCCTGGTGAGCGAAGATCAAAGTGGGAAGGGCGTAGAGAGTTCCTCCAACTTGTTTGTCTGAGAGGCAGTTTCTCCATCGGAGCCACACCCAGTCAGCACTGTGACGTCACTCGTGTTAGCTTTCAGCATTCAGACGGTTTATCTTGTTGGAGTGAAGACTAGCAGTGGAACTGTTTAATGGCGTCTCGGGGGACATATTTGCTGTTCGCCTGCCTGAAATAATACGAACGCGCTGTTCCAGCGTTATACAATGTTGCGACAGAGTATGTTACTAAAATAAGTGTTCAGATTCTGAAGCTAAATGTAGCAACGCCACAAAATAAACCAGGTTTCTGCAACGTCAGACTAAATAGCTGTAAAGTCAGTTAAATAGTCTTCATCTAGCATGTAGCTCAGGGTTGAGCAGCAGACACCACAGTTTACAGGTCATAACAAGCAGAGTTGTAAAGTCCTGACTCAGTGAGAATCAGTTGGAGCTCAGATCCACATCTACCCACAGTTGACAAAGGTTAGGCACTAGTGAAGAACAGAAACAGGGCGTGAGCAAGGTCATTTCCCTTCGTTTCAGATGGAGGTAAACTCCTCCATCTGAAACACGATGGGGGCACAAAGAGTCCTGTTTTATTTGCGTACATGTACTTAAAAAGGAGTAGTCTGTGTGGCTGATTGTTGAGGTCTTAGGTTTCTGGTTTTACTACAGCGAACACCATTTTGCACCAAATGGGATAAGTACTGAAAAAGAAATCCTCATTGTACTGTACAAAGGGACATACTTCACTGACATTGACTGTGCACACAAATGATAGGACGGATCCTGCCCGGAGACACAGATCATTATCTGTGAAAGTTCAGGGAATGTTTGGATCTCTGTGTGTGCGCATGTATGTTTATGCGTGTACTGGGAATGTCGGCGGCATTGTTTTGTCTTGTGTCTGCATGAATAGGCCCTGTGTTGGTTTAGCTTTTGTGCGACCCGCAGATGTTGCTGTCTTGGCCGGCCTGTGTGTATCCCTTGTAAATTCTCCGTGTACATACCCACCGTGTGTGTTCACTGTGTTCACTTTTTTTAAACTCTGCCCACATTAGCGAGCAGCCAAGGTCTCTCTCTTCATTCCCGACCTGACATTCTTTCCTCCACTGTAGTTCACGTGTGGTTTCAAGATAAAAGCCTCCATTCATTAGTCTGACTGAGGGCCCAACGTAATGACAGGATACCCCACCCTTGTCTGGCAGCAACCAGGGCCGTATTTTTCCCTGTGCTGGTGGCTCTCAAATTGAAAACAAGAAAGCACATCTTCTGCAGTTTTTGTGTGTTTCAGGTGTCCACAAAATGTTTGTGCTTTTCAATATACAGGAGAGCAGGAAGCCTCGGGGATTTCCAGGGTCAATTAGGCTACGCGAGTTTGGTCCGCTGTTGCATGGAGCAACTTTCTTTCTCTTTCTCTTTTATCCCATTTGACTTTTATCTCCACTGCTGAGCAGACAGAGCTTAACCACATACCCCCACACACAGTATTGAGGCATTTGCCTGTCCACAGTTGGGTATGTAGTACAGATGTGTGTTATCATGCTCGCTTGCAAATCCCTTGCTTGCTTCACTTCTGCTGCTGCCGCTGCACGCCCCCGGAGGAAAACCTTTTGGAGCCATGGGGACAGAAGATAGCTTCAGCAGCTACGGTGCTGCTACACCTTAACTATGACTAATGTGTGCGGCTTTTCTGGGCATGACAGCTGACGTCCGCCTTAATTCTTTGCAAGTTTCATAGTGATGCGTGTACGTATGAAGTTGCTTCACATCATGTGTGTAACGCAATCCATTCTCACTACTTTCTCATCAAATGCAATGCAGTGTTGTAATACTGTCTGAGCTACACACATACAGTATGTGCATATGAGAACAGGAATGTGATGAAGCTTGTTTTAAATTAAATCCATAGCTTCATCGAACTGCTGCAAACACGTGCAGCTGAAACAAATCAGTGTACTGTACGCTCACATCTGTGCAGCAGAAATATCCTGGCCTTCTGTGACACGCGGAAACTCTCCAGCATTTCATAAATCGGCAAGGTGGTGTGAAACTGTGGGCGAAACTGTGACTTACTGGTGAGGCGGTGGGGGTTTACACATGTATGGATATGTATTTGGTTTGAGAAGACCTTCATTTAACGTGACGCAAGCCAGCGTGTTAGAAATTCTCTGTTTCTACTGTAGAAACACCAGTTGTTATTCTGCACACGTCTTTTTATGGACCTTTAGGTCAGTGGTGGAACTGATCAGTGTGGTCCTGGTTTGTTTGATTGCATCGTGATTGGAGCACTCAGCAGGTCATCAGAACTCTTTCTGTAGCAAACAAAGCACGGCAGCCTGTACTTTTCCACTGATTTTAATGAGCACATAAGGACTAGCATCTGAAAAGAAACCTGGCACAGTGTTGCCTCCTTTGTGTTTAACAACACACAAAATGTGCTTTTTTTTCTCTCCCCCCTCCTTGTTGATTGAGACACTCCCCGTATCACACGTGCACAGCCGCTGACATGAACATGTCACACACAGACACACACCAAAAGAGAGAGAGAGCAGAAGAAGGAATCAGGCATGATGTACACAGTATACTGAATGAAGGTGAACAATCTCACTCTCTCCTCCTATAGGAAATTATGACTAATAGCTTTATTTAACATGCGTATTCAACATTTAGGCGGGACAGCAATGAAAAGGAATGTCTTTGAGTAACACTGAGGCATAACCTTAACTAAACACAGCAACATGTTGATGTTGGGTGTTTTTCTCCCCTCTGTTAGACAGGAGACAGTAGAGAGCTGAGGTGGAAATGGGGGGGGGGCGAGATAGGGGATCGCATGCAGACAAAGGTCTGCAGCTGGTCAGCATTTTAGGCTCCTAGGCCACCAGTTGGAATGTACTTGCGTGTTGGGTGAGGGATGGTATATTCTTGGGGGTTGCTTTGAAAAAACAAAGAGCGTAGGACGTAGAGAAAGGTAATGAATGCCACCGAGACCCCTTCCTACATGTGCCTGAAAGCTAATTCCTCAGTTTGTCTGTACCAGTATCGGTTCAAGCTGTGCGCCAAGGTGATCTACAGTGATCTACAGAACACGTGCCACGGCACGACAGACGTTCTTTACAGAACAGCAGCGAAACAGATTGATCAGATACCCCCCAAAATGTTTTTAAAATATAACGTTGATCAGTGGGCAGTAGTAAGACATATTGTACATTATTTATCTTACACTTAAATTCTTGCATTTGTCGTTTAGAAGGTAAACAGACCCCAGCATTCTACAGTGGGATGGTTTCAGTGCTCCTTAGTAGTACTGGCTGCTGCAGAAGCCAACGTCGACCAACAGAATCGCGAGTCCTCGATCCTTTGTTGTTCATTTGTTTTCCTTCTGCTGCTGCCGCGGCGCGTAATTCCCACCGCCCGTGAACGCAGCGCCGTCCCTCTGTTTATTTCCAGAGCGGTGACGTGAACGCCGCTCTCCTCCTATATGCGGCTCGTCAGGCGGCGGCGCCGCCGCTGATTGGACGGCTGTTGTTGCTGTAGCCGCTTGTGTCGGCGCCGAGGGAGGGAGGGAGGGAGGGGAGGGGGGCGGCTATAAAAGCTCTCTCCCCCAGTCTGGGAGCCTCACTCTGGAGGGAGAAAGTGGACGGTCAGGAGTTCGTGAACGCGGCACCGAGGGACCCTCCAATCCTCTATTTACCAACAACAGGCGTCTGTTTCCCAACACTGTACCGTCCCAGCACACGGACTCAGAGAAAAAAAACCTCCCTCTACCTCGACTAATAAATGCCAAGAGAAACCACCCAAACGCTGACTAACACGGATCGCCGCGCAGACGTGGAGACGGAGACAAACAGTCGGACAAACACGTAGTGACAAAGCACCCAAAGCGCACGGACCCTCGCCGCTGCCTTTCTCAATGCATACCCTCTGTGCCCGGGGAACGATGAAGCCAGAGATCAGCGCCGCCGTGGGATTTCTGTCGAGATTTCTAAGGGTAAAAGGACACGTAAACGACCGACAGGTCCAAACGTTCAACCAAAGCTTACAGGACATCTTGTCAGGTAAGAAGAAAAGAAAAACGGGCTGCCGCGTCACACGCAGCGTTTGGGTTTTATCTGGCGGTTACGTGCTCAAATTCGGGCTGTGAATGGTTCGGTAATGATTCCGAAGAAGCCTTTCTTTGTTCTCCCCGAGTGTCGCTATCAGCGCTGCCATCGCGCACCTCTGTGTGCGCACGTCGGAGCGGGGCGCAAAGGACGCGGTGTAAACACGTCGCGCGGTCGACGATCAATCCGACACCATCTGCTGTTTCTTTTAAAATAATATAATCAGAATTAAGTGAAATACACGTTTGCTGCTTCGTGCGGAGGAGGAGAGGGGGCGGAAAGAGTCGTTTGGCTCAAACGAGGAAGTGCGCCTCGGTCGGAAGAAGCAAAACAGCCCCGAGCGCGTTGGTGGCTGCTCAATTACGTAATGCACAGGAAGAAACGGGCTGTTAACGAACACGATTGCAAATGTAAATAGACCTTTATATTTTTAGTGTAGTGGTTTGGTCATGCGATAAATGCCACTTTTTATAGTGGCGCGCTTATTTGTTTTTAGGATTTGCATTCCGCCCGCTGCTGAGTTATATAACCACACATATATAACCACATTCAATGAAATACCGTAACGCACTGGCTGGAAAACGCATCGCGCGTCTGTACAGTTCAACGGTGGATTAATTTTGGTGTTGAGTTTTTACGGCGCGGTGCTGCTGGAGGATTGTCTCTTTTTAGCCTCCGGGCTCTAAAGCTGCCATGCATCTGCCACACTCCAGTAGATGACCTACATTCGCCACACAGGCAGTTCTAGTAGACCAAGAAATAAACGATCACCCACTATAAGCACACAGCGGAGTTTTTATGATAAACATTTATTCCAAGAACAATGAGATTCATCCTGGATCTCATTGTTCTTGGAGGCTGTGTTACGTGATTTAAGGTTTGATGGATTGCTTTCTGTGAAGTTGGTGTTTTAACGGAAGAGAGAGGGTCGCAGCTCAACAAAGAGGCTCTGGGAGGGCTCTGCTCGAAGGTGGTGTTTGTAAACAGACAAAAGTTGGAATGGGGCCTGTGTGTGGGGGAGGGGATGTTGTGGTGGGCGTCTATAGGAGGGCAGCACAATCAGGCAGGAAATGGTGGGGAAGTCCAGTGAAACAATGTAAACCCCCTGTATTTAGAGAATACCATTCTCGCCTATACCAAAGTGAAGGACAATCTACTAATGTTATGGTTCGTTCTGACTACTTTCCAAAATGCCATCTACTTAAAATGAAGATTAATCTGGTCGGTTAAGTTTCCGTGCATGAGGGGATTTGTGTAACAACAAAACAAGTGAGTGTGTGGTAGAACACGCTGGAACTTGCTCCTTGTAAAACTGGGCCAACAAGATCTTTTGGGTCAGGATCTTAGGTGTTACGTGTGTTGTAGAGATGGAGTTTACCATCTGTTGTGTTCCCAAAAAAAGAGTCCCGGTGACTGATCGTTACGTAACGGTATTTTGCATCTTGAATCTAGTTGCCAGGGTTTCACTTCTTCTAATTTCAGCGCTAGCAGTTTGATTTGATGATCTTCCAGGAAATGGCTTCAATACTCATAACACAACAGGCCAGCAGACAGACCAACACCAGCTTATTTTCTGGTGTTTTGTCAGCTGTAATGAATAACTAGCGCTCTCCTTAGGTTAAGCACACGCTCGTCTGCCCACTTTTCCGTTTCGCGTTTCCTCCTCCTCCCCCGTGCCCTTGTTTTTTGAGAACAGGCTCTGTTGATGCTTTCCCAGCTGCTCCAGGGTTTGTAGGTGGCTGCCTTTGTGTCTCGAGGCTGAAAGATCATCCAGCCCCTTTTTTGCTCTTTCATGGGTGCCAGCCCCTCCATTAGCTCTGCAGTATACAGCCGTCTGTGAGAAGACATGGGAGGAGGGATCATAAAGGGGTGTTATTATCCCTTGGATGCATACAGGTGGCCCCCGGGCCCTAGCCTGAATGCTGGCCTACTTCACTTACCCTGTTTTTCATTGGCCACAAAGCAGTTAGAATCAATGTGAATTCAGTCTGGCTGAGCCTTGTCCAGGTAAATGGGCCGTAGGTGTATTCCCTAGAAGATTAGAACAAGAGATTTACTTAAAACTCAAAGTGTAATACGTTACTTCCTCATACACTCCAGAAATTTTCCTCTCACAGTGAGTGGCGTCACACTGGATCACCAGTTTCACTGCACTCAAACGCCACACAGGCGAGTGAAAACACAAAGCCGCTGTCCCTTTAAGGGGCGGAGCTGCATGTCCCAGATGGCTGACTGGACCTTGGACACTTTTCTGTGTTTTTGTTCAGCCAGTCATGGGAGACTTTGTGACACTGGCAACAGTCAAGGGAGGGATTGTGCAATTCAGCGTCCCTCTTTCTATCACGTAGGCCCCCGGGTGCTGCTGGCCGCCTGTAATGGCTGCTTATCAGGCATGTAACAGGTGGTGGCGTTTCCTCAAAAAACACCTGAGAGTAATGCTTCGTTTGTGGTGATTATTTTTACATAAATCACTTGGACAAATAATTACAATAAATTAGAATCTGTCACAGTTATTAAAAAAAATAATTTTAACAAAATTTCACATGAATGTCTATGAAATCACGTGGACTTATCCAGCGAGTAATCTTGTGTACTTTCTCTTTTGACCTTTGTCCAGCTCTAGTTCTCTAAACCGCATCGCATCTCACACGTGCAGCGACAGCTGTCGTCACATATGGCATTATTTTCTATTTAGCACCTACCTGTGTCCGTTTTCTTTTCTTAAATGCACGCAGCATGCCCGTATTAAATGTTTGCATAAACAACCTAAAGGCCCCGAAGCTAACGTTCCCTCTTCCCTTTCTCGTTCTGTTTCTCTGCAGAGCACTATAAGCACCACTGGTTTCCAGACAGACCCTGCAAGGGTTCAGGTTATCGCTGCATTCGCATCAACCACAAGATGGACCCACTGGTGTGGCAGGCAGGGCAGCGTATTGGCTTGACCATACAGCAACTCTACCTGCTGCTCCCCAGTGAGCTCACGCTCTGGGTGGACCCCTTCGAAGTGTCCTACCGCATTGGCGAGGATGGCTCCATCTGCGTCCTGTACGAGTCGCAGCCCGGCCCAATGGTTATGCCGGCAACTGCCATCGCCGGCTCCCCCTCAGGAAACGGGTCGGTGAACCCCATGGTGGACAGTCACATCAGCTGCAAGGAGGAACTGATGGTGCTGGGCAGAACCAGTCCCTCCAAGGCCTACAACATGATGACTGTGTCCAGTTAAAGAGGCACGCCGTCGCCTCGGCCCACGTTTTGTTCAGGATCACACCTTGGCTGGTCAGATTATTTGATCAGATCAGCGTGAGCCTTTTTAAAGCTAAGAATACGAAATTAAATAGTAAAAGAAGAGAAAAAGCAAGAGGAAAAAAAACAGAGGATGTGGCCTATCATCCAGGTGATGGAAACCTTTTAGGTTTGATATTTCTTACCCCCCCTCCTCCCATTGTCATCTGTTCTGTTGTGTCATTGGATCATCTGGGCACTCCGTTTTTTTAGGAGGCGCTTTGTGGAACTGGAACTGTTGGGGCAGCTAATCCAACCATCCAACCAACCAGGAACCCCCATAGAGACTGGCTTCACACTCCCCATCCCCACACCTCCCTCAGCTACAAACAACATGGTGATCAGCTCCATCTCTGAGGGGGTTATCACTGACTTTGCACTTTTCTTACTTATGGTTACAATGGGTACATGTTCAGCACACCACCGCGAAAACACCAAAACACAAAACAAGAGGTTTATTTACCAGGAACTACAGTTGAAACCACAAAATCCAGAGGTTTTTGAGTTGTTTTTCATTTGTTTTGTTTCCTGGGTGGGGAGGAAGTTGAGGTTTAGACTGAGCATTTTTGAAATTTGAGCTCAAGGTAAAGAAATGCCCAATGAAAGCATTTCTATTTTCTGCAAAACCTCCTTTTGGACCACAGGGATTCCTTTTTCTTTATCTTGTAGCTGGAAGATGGTTTCCAGTCTAAACCTCTGCCTCTCTCCCTTCTACCATCAACACAACCCTCTCGCAGCCCATATGTAAGAGCAAGTGGAATGTGTCGTGACGCCTGTTACCTATGGATACCAGCGTGTCTCTTTTCCATCACCCGTGTTTAAGTAGCTTTCCAGGGGAGGGTGGAGGGAGACCCGTCTCCGTCTCCCCCTCCCCCTAGGTCATGAATGTTGTTGAATTTTACAATCAAGTTCCTGTGCTATTAGTTTGGCCCCCTTTTGTCATCTCCTGCATCACCAAAATTTTAATTGTAGCAAAGTGGGGCCTATTATTCAAAGTGTCGAGTTGTCATGTGGCCCTCCTAGATTTGACATTGAAAGCACTTTGACGTGAGATTGTGTGGGATGTGTACTTTCACAGAGAATCACCTGCATTCCATCCATTTGAATGTCACTGTTTCTTTTGCCCTCCCCATTTTTAGCAGTTTGCTTATACTGTAGCTCCCAAACTGGGAGTTTGCATCTCTGGATTTCAAAACCCTGTTTTTTGTATTGTTTTTTTTTTTTAACACTGTATTTGTGAACATTTCAGAACTGTCGACTTTTAGGTGCAGAGTATTTTTGGTGGTATGTTAGAAAAATTCTGTCATCTGTTCATAAGGCACTGTTCGCTCTGGCAGGTCGCAGAGCTAAGCTGTTATTCCCTAGACGCAAACAGACGGTGATTTGGGTTGCTGTTAGCGAAAAGTTAGTCTGGACTAAGTGATGACTGTGTGAGACTTTGGCCAAAGGGAGGTCTGGAGCACTGACTGTTGAGAGATCGATTTTAACTTGAACAAAAAAAAAAAAAACACCCGCCCTTGTCGAGCTTCTATTTCATTTGCATTAACTATTTCCAAGAACTTGTAAAAGAGAAACTTATCATTTTGTGTGCATTGCCTTATGGAGGCCATGTTGTCATGAATTATGAGCCATTTATGATTTTAAACCAATAACAGGCTTATGTGAGCCAGCCTGGTGCATAATGCTGCGTGGAACCTCACTGGAGGCGTCCCCTTTCCAGCCTGGCGGCTTCAAATCCACCCCACCCCTCCTCGCGTGGGGGTTAGAGTGCCTCAAGTGCCACATATCACCCCCCCCCCCTCAGCTCAGACCTCCTGTTTAGCCAAAAGCAAGCCAGCATGCTGCTAGCTGACCCCCTGTGGATGCAGGTAGATTTAATGTGACACATATCATCATCCATCACCGGAGGGAGTTGGGTAAGGAAGGTCGGGATGGGGATCTGATGTGAGAGGGGGGGGCCCGGGGCCAGACTCTTTTTGTCCAGGGCAGCTAAAATCCCTCCGGCCCCCCTCTGGACTTATTCAACATCCCCCACCCTGACCAGAAGCCCTCGACCCTCCCTCAGCAGTGATGGATAAAAACCAGCACACGCACTTGGCGTGCTCAAGCTGCACTAGGGGGGCTAGTGAGAGATGAGACGTGGATCGAAGGTGAAGAATTGAGGGTACTAGGCTATTGTTTTCTGTTCTCATCTCACTGGATTGTGCTGCACTTGATTACCAAATTTGAGTAGCAACTTTGTTTACATGCATATGAAAGGATGTGACGGCTGTCTGACGTACCCCCAACTTCACTCCTGGTTCTGGGTCGGAGAGGTTAGCGGAAATCTGGAACAGATGCTAGGACGGCTGCTGGTGATGCTCGGGCCCGAGCTGCTGACCAAATCTGTCGCAGCATGCTGGTTCACTGCTTACCAGACCTATGATTGTTTAAGCTCCCAAAGTCTGAGAGGATCGTGGGTAATAGAGCTATAGCCTTTGACGCACTGCAACCCCTTTACCCCCCTCCCCCCTCCCTTTCCGCTGCTGATACTCCTTCAGCAATCAGTGAAAAGCGGTAATTCCATATTGGCCAGATTGAGAGGAGCACACAGGGATCGGACCCCAGGGCTTTGGTTTCTATGGCGGGCCCCCGTTAAAAACGAAATCGCACTGCTCCATTAAAGCTTTGTATGTCACATGAGACGTTTTGAGATTGGTGTATATTTCAGATGATCATCTCTTCTCACTTTTATCTATGTATTTTATGGTCACACTAAGATTTTTAATTTCTTCCCCCTCTGCCATCCCCATATTCTCCTCTTCATCCTCTTTTATGAGGATTTTTAGACCGATCAACTAACTCCATTTTAACAGACCTGATTTACAGAGCTACAAAAATTCCAAAAGGTAAACGCAGTCAACTTCCTCTAAACTGATATACCACCATGCAAAATGGTCCAAGTGGAATCCCTTCAGCTCACGAGCATACAGGTTACAGAGTAGTTATGAGAGTGCTTTGGGTAGTCGGAGGTGAAATAGCACATAAAATGCACTAAATATGTCAAGTTGAAGTTGTGTGACATTTTTTTTTCTTTGAGATGCGAGGAGTCTCTCCTGGAATGTATTGCCAAACTCAGGCCTCGGACATTCAATAAATACCCTTATGGAAAGGTTGTGCATGTTAGGACGTGAAATGGGAAGGGAACAGCAGTTTTGTTATTGTTGTTGTCAATATTGTCATCAATTAGTTGAATTATTGCCACTTTCACATTTGAGGTGTTTTACATATTTGTAGAATGTATTGTAACTGTACAACAAATGGTAGAGTACATAACATTACACATGGGAAGTGCCAATAATTCCTATTCGGAGGTGTTTTAGGTGTATTCCTTTTTGTATTTCATCTTTTAACATGGATGTTGCTTTTCGTAAGTGAAGCCATTTGTGATGGGAGTGTTGGCAAGGACCAAAGTTGTTTTGGTTAAAACATATTAGTTTCCATGATCTGTAAGTGTAGACGTATCCTTTTGTTTTTTGGTTTTTTTCCTTATTTAGTTTTTTCTTCTCAGTTTTTTCCCTTTTTTTCTATTTACATACAAAACCATAAAATAGTCAAAAAAAAAAAAATCTGAGCTTACCCAAGATGAAAAGCTGTCTATCTTGTGATCTCTCATGTCAGTACACCTTTATCGTGTTCAGTTTCTTTTTCTTGGGTATGTTGTGATGAACTGCTGTAAATTTGTACAGTTCATGTAAATTGATTGTGCGGAAGTTGTACAGATTTCTATATTTTGGAAGAAAAGTTTTTTTTCTCTGTAATAAAAGATTTCCTATCTTGGCATCATATTCTGATTGAACGGCGTCACTCTTTATTTTAACTCATGAAATATAAATGACAGTCCTGAGTTTGACTCCAAGGGACGCATGAAATAAGAAGTCAGGGATTGATGCATAAACTTTAAACACGTATGTTGTAGTCTGTCGGGCGCAGGCTGACCTAGTCCTAGAAGACTGCGTTGGCCATCTGTGTCACAAAGACTCAAGATACCAAGTCAGCAATTCTCCTGCCTCACTCGTGCCTGTCCCTCTCCTGGGACGGGAAACTGCTCTTCGTATAAAGAGCTTTTTAGGTCACATTCCATAAGCACATCTGCTATATCTGATACAAGGGAGGAGTGCTCGACGCACACAGATTCTCCGCGTCACCGATGCGCTCGGCGCATTGAATGATTGATGCAGCTCGGTGTTTTTGAGAGGAACTGTGGAACATTGCACAAGCTCTTTGCTGGTTTCCTAGAAAAGGTCTCCTCAGCACGTCCAATCGCTTCATGGCCAAATGCTCGCGCACAGGATGTTTTTCAGACATTTGGAATAAAGCTCGGTGTTCCATTTTCCATCCACGTGGAACTTTCGGAGCAGCCACCTCTTTAATGACGGGATTTGACAGATGGTACTATTAGGAAGGATTCTCTCAAAGACACGAAGGCTGCATCCAAACGGCTGACTCTGCAAAACCCAGAGTTTGGATTGACATTGCAAAAAAAAAAAAAAAAGCACTTTGAATCCCTCAGGTTGCTTGGCAGCAAGAGAGAAAAGAAAAACATTTGGCCCACGTTGACACACAGACAAAGGAGGGCTCCTGCTAACCCAGCCAGGAGCTGGGTTAGCAGAAGCCGAGAGAAAGGGGCAGAAGGCAGCGAGAGGGAAGGTGACTGGGCTCGTGTTTGTGTCGGGCTTTACCTCTCCAAACACTGGCTAGCACAGAACTTTTAACAGCTGGGGTTCGTGGGAAGATACTTTGAGATAACTGGAGGCTGTAAGTGTGGAGTACAAGGAAGTATTTTATTGTCACTTAGGAGAGATTTCTTATAAGCCACAAGCATTTGTTTCTCTTTGCTGGATTTCTTTGTTCTGTCTCTGTGGAAACAGGTCAAAGATTCCCAGGGTGTGTCTGACTAAATGGCCCAGTGTGGTTTGTTTTGCATGAAAATATCATTGCAGGGAGGGTTGGTGGGGGTGGGGCGGGGGATGGACGAAGAATAAAGAACTATCCAACAGTAACAGACAAAAGTGATCCAGATTTAACATGATTAAGCAATACTCCCTGGACAGTTTTGCAATAACGTTTCATTTGAGAAAAGATGTTTTGACACGTTTTCATCTCTGAAAAATAAAGAGCGAATTGCAGAAGCTGTGCCCCGGCTGATTCTAGCTATTAGAACGTTAAGTTAATGAGGTAGTATAATACTAGAGTTTACATATATTCTGATTACACTAAATCATTTACTATTAGCAATATTCATATTCGGTGACAGTTGACGTTGACTCTCATCAAACATTGTCTTTTCAGCTCGGCACTGATGAAACATCAGTCTAATGTTTTCTGCCCTTCCCTCTCGCTCACATAGCAACAGAGGTCACATGCTGTAAAGTAGAAAGACGTGGCTGACTACTCTGAAAAGATAAGAATACTCGAGTAGTTCGATGCAACGATAGAGTACTTGCATGACAGTGACACGTGAACTTGAAAAAGTATAGAATTTCTCAGCAAAGGACTTTAAGAATTTGATATTTTATTTATTTTGACAAAGCACAATGATCTCAGTCTACTCTCACAGTACCCTGTGAATATTGTATACAAGCAATATGTTGCTGTCTGAGAACAAAGGCGTGGTGAGTGACAGCGTAAGCTTGTGTGTGTGTGCTAACGGGGAAGGCAGACATCTGGGACCCGCTTTATTGCCAGTAAGATGACAGGGTAGCCCTCCTGCAGAATGTGTGTGTGTGTGTTTATGCTCTCCGGCTTTAAGGACAAAAGCTCTGTCGCAGCTGTATAAGTCACACAGCCTTTTGGGAACGTGCTTCACACTGTCGGCTCTCTGTTTATATGGCGTGCTTTAAAAGCCTGGCAAAGGGGTGGAGAGGGATGCCCGGCAAGGTCTAGTGTCATCCTGTTTATCGTTGGTGAATGCAGTAAAGACACAAACAACTCAGCTCTTTTACTTCCAGTTTGTACTGAAGTTTAGAATCCCTTAATCCCACCACGTGTCCGAAAGGCCAAACATTTTACAACCCGTGCAACAGCAAACTACAGCTGTTCACCAGCCCACTGCGTGTTTCCTACTTTATTAGGGTGTTTTTATAGTGTTCCTCAGAAACCAAGGACAAGTTGGTTCCTCTTTGTGACAGATCCCCGTCCGTCCTCTCTGAGTCTCCAGGGTTGCAGCGGCTACACCTGCTCTCTCTCTCTCTCCTTCCCCTCAGGGCACAATTCATCCTCAGCTCTGACATCTGCTTTGCCCCCACTATGCACGCCCTTCCCACCGGCATCCAAACAGGGACAATGAACACAACAGAAGACGGTGAGGACAAAGACGTCCAGCTTAGGATGGCCGTGTCAGTAATGCGGGGTGGACTGACTGAGGGAGAGGTCTGCAGGGAAAACGTTACTGTGGCGTGTCAGTTAAAGAGTAGACCAAGGTGTAAATATGTTGCTTCTTATCAGCTCAAATCAAAATGCAAGGTTGAAAAATGACGAATCACTGGACTGTTTGGTTGTCTGAACGTTCAACCATTGGCAGTCTTCGACTCTATCTATTGTGCAGGAAAGATTTTCTTCATGGCTGAGAGAGGGAGGTAAACAACAAGGAAATGATTTGATCTTCAAACATTCCCATGCCTTTTCTCTGTGCAGAAATAGCTCCTCTCATTACTCAGCCTCTTTATCTTCCTCTTATGTCGTTCTTCCCCCAGATTCTTCCCATGTGGCGGCTTCACCCCCGCCCCGTTGATACTCTCTCTACCACCTCGCCCTCTGTCTATCTTTATCCTTCCTTCTCCAACCTGTCGCTGTCACCAGTCAGCTCACACCCACACACCACACACCACAGGAATTCATTCCAGAGGCCGGCACCAGGCCTTATTGGGGTAAGGTGAAGGGTCTCAGTGGGAATCATGTGATAGTGTGTCTCTGTCTGCTTTGTGAATGTGTGTGAAGGAAAAGACAGAACAACTGAATAAGAAAAAGCAGCACAGTGAGAGGTTTTCTGATGATTTAGTTGGTGTCACTGTGGGAGTTTAGGGATCCTTATCTTAAATAAGAAAATTGAGAACTGAAAGCTACTGAGTGAACAGAAGCGTCGCCACATCCCCCAGAAACACATTATCCTTGTTGTGCATGTCCCTTTTTCTTATTTTGCTGAGTTAACAACTACTCGTTCAACAGTTCTAATCTACGAACCGACAAAAACAGACTTTTGGTACATGGTGAATGTATTCAACAACTGTAACAGTTTGTTTTAGTCACAGACCATTTTGAGCTCATAGCAACGTTAGCTATTATTAAAAATAATGTAGGAGTCAGAAGCAAAATAAATGACTGTTTATATCACCCCAGGCTTTTACGCTGAGGAACCTCAATTGGACTAAAAAAACTTTTAAAGGGGAATTCAAACTAATACTAAGAACATGCGGAACCTAAAGAATCAAAACAAAGACGTGCTAATGAATGTTTTTAGAGTCTGTCTCACAGTATGTTTCCTCCAGACAGCAGCGATACCAGTAAGCTCTGTATTCTAATGATAAGTTCACAGGCTGACCACCGCTGATGTCTTAATCTGTTTGTATTCTTCCACATATGGTTATCTGAGAGTCAGTGGTGAGACACCAAGGCAGCGTATTCCTGTGGTCAGCCTCTCCCAATCAGTAGGCAACGCTCTCAGCCCCTCAGAGGGAGAAAACCAGCCACCTAAATATAGTCTGGCCTCGGGGCTCAGCAAGAGGCCCTCTGCATGAGGTCTGGCCACACACACACACACACACACACACACATGCACACACACACACACACACACACACACACACACACACACTGTATGAAAAAGACAGAGAGACTTATGGTCAGTCACATACTGTGTATAGACAGAAACAGTGCTGTAAACACATACAGAGACACTCGCTTGCATCAGAGGCTGTTGGCATTCTGCTGACTGGAAAAAATAAAATCCCCCAGTGTGAAGCATTATGACAACAGTTATTTCACAAACATCCGAGCACGAGGTTCACGTCCTCAGATTTTCAACACTTCACCTAAACTGTTTCGGACTTCAAGCCGCTGTTGCATCACCTGCTTTTAAAGCTGCAACAGCCGGCGGTCAGATATTCAGCCTGATTGCCTCGAAAGTGAATTCCCAGCTCAAAAGGAGCACGCAGACACACAAGCACCAAAAGTGGTTTTACACCTAAAGCACGTGTTCATTTAAAGCCCCGCTGCTTGAAAACACAGTGCAGCGTGCTAACCGTGAACCACATGATCGGCCTGCTGTGTCTCGACTTGTTGGCTGGTTTGGTTTCTGGTGGTTTGATGTAGTTTTTCTGAGAAACTGACAGGAAAAAAAAAGAAGAGAGAGAGCACAACACCTCAGCTGTTTCCTGTTTATGTTCACGGGAAGATGTAATTTGCTAGCGAGAGGCAGCACCAAGAGATAGAGCGATATGATGCTTAAATAGAAGAGGTGATTGAGCGGAGGGAATTGGTAAGTGTGAAATGAGGCAATAGGGTGAATTAGAGATTATACAAAGAGAAACAAAGGAAACTGTTGAGCACAAGAGAGATAAAAGTATGGAGTGACTGAAATAGAGAATAGAGTTAGGTAGAGGGAGTACTATACTGAAAAAGCAAGACAGAAAACAGCTGACAGGAAGTTCTGCTCCTCTTTCTCTCCACAGCTGCGCGAGAACACACTCGCTCTGCGAAACTGCTTCAAAACACCCACAGACGAGATGCAACAGTCAGCGGCGTCCACGCGTTAACGAAAACACACAGGCGTAAAATGTACAGAACAGACTGTGCCGAAGTCAAGAAGGGAACGCAACTTAGTCGTACACAAATCTGCGTGGGGGGTGCACACAGACACGCACACACTTGGGTAACGACAGAAAGCCTTGGAGCTCCACCACGACAACAAGATAGAACATAACACGTAGAGACTCAGTGAAACTACTCCTGGTTATCACAGCGTCCCTTAAGGCAAAGCTGTCCTTTGTGATGTAGGCCATATAAATACAGTTTTACTTGGCAGGAGCGTGTTGGCAGCACGCGTATATTCGCAGGCTAAAAAGATGTTATCAATTATTTAATTTACGAAGTTTGACTTCATGTTTGCCTTTTTTTTAACCATCATGGGGCTGAAAATAGAAACCATTCCCAAAAACGACGGCAGCGGCAACAACATCCAAGACTAGTTTGTTTATTCCAAACATTAAAGAGTTTAACTGCTTGGCACTAACTAAGTTTGTGTCTCTGGGTGATGTTCCTGCTCCTGTGGCAGGGAGATATGGATGATAAAGCAGCGGCAAAACATTTAACGTGCAAAAACAGCGGTGACCTACTTAAAATTGGAAGCTTAATGAGTAACTGTAGCACAGTAATTTCCCTGCGGGACTAATATGTTACTCATTACCCATATACTACTTCACTGTGAAAAAACACACAACCTGGAATTGTATAAATAATTACGGCTATGCATTAGTAAACCTAATTCTTCTCAGGTGGTGTTTTGTAATGGCCACTATAGACTTGATCACTTTTTCCAGTGTAACACACACGTTCTCAAGTAGTTTTCCTGCTAATCGAGATTTTTTTTAGCTTGTAAAGTTAGTTAATGCACATCAGATTCAATTTAGAAAGACAGACACCCCTCTGCAACTGCCTGATATTTATATTCATATACAAGAATTATATTCATATAAAGTTTAGTATAATAATGAACTTAAACGTGAAGTGAAGACAAAACAAGTAACTGTGCCTGATCTTAAGTCACTGGTGAGACAGTTTAAATAGCACAGTTATGATTATATAAGATAAACAGAAGCACGGCATGTGCTTTAGAAAATAATCTAACAGGAATGTGCACCTGTATATATTTGCATTCTGTGTCACTGGATTGCCTCTATTCATTTTAGAGTAATGAAAGAAAGTCGCGTGAAAATTTAAATGGAAATGGAAAGAAGTTACCAGAAGTTACCAGAAGTTGTGCTGGAGGTCACACCAGCTGATCCCCACACAGCCCTGCATGTGTATACCTGCCAGCGTGGAGAATATAACTCTGGGTTGCCTTACACTTATATGTGGGTCAGCACAGAGCGTGATACAGAGAATGGGTTAACCCTGTCACGGGCAGAAGGATCCTGCTGTATATAGTCCATAATTATCACCTCCTGCTACATTGGAACCTCATCATTGATCCTAAAAACATTTAAGGCTCAACAATAGAGCTTCCCAGAGTTACCTGGAGACAGTCAGAGCAGCTGGAAGACAGATAAAAACATAATAAAGAGAAGCCTGAAGAGAAGAGACTTTTCTTTCTGTCCCCTGCAATAGTACAAAAGCTTTATTCAAGTGCACTGGTGAGGTGAATTCATCAAACACTCCCCCACCACCCCATCACAGCTGTTAGGGTGTGGTGGCGGAGATATGCGCTACAACCCCTCCGCCTACATTTGGACCATTTTGAGCAGGATTTAGTGCAGGCTGGAATGGGTTGGACACATGCCACGGATTCCAGTGCCGCCGTGTGCTCTCTGTCGGGGGAAAATATGAGCATACGCTTAAATATGCCATCTTCCTCTTCCTCGCTGAGACTGAAAATAAAGACATAAGGAAGAAAAGTACAGAACAGCTTGTGCGTACTGATTTGAATGCATGGAGACTTTGTCCGTTCTTCACAGTGGGTTCCGCTGGTCTATGTCACAGTGAACATGAGAGCTCAAGGCTGGGAGTTTGAGGCTAGAGTGATTGAACTCCTTAATACCTTTCATAAGGGAAACATCTGCTGCAATCGTACTCCTCTCCTCTCTTCTCTTCTAATCTCTGCTCGCGTCTCTTCTGCACTCTGCTCCGCTCTCTGAAGTTCCTTTCCTCTCATCTCCTTCCTCTCTTCTCTGTCCTCTCTCTGTGCGCCCCCAGCTTTTGGCTCAGCGCTTTGGTTCGATGACTCTCCACCACAGCTTGGGTTGTTTTTGATCTGTCAAGTGCATCGGCGGCCGAAAAACAACTGGGCCGCATTTCTGTGAAAAGCCACTTGATTCTCTGTAAAGAAGTGCTGACCTCTCCAAAAAAGCACAAGTAGCCTTTTCTGTCTCCTCCTGTCATGCTGTCTCTCCTCGTCCTCTCATTGCATATTTCTGTTTTTACATGACTATGCACAATAGACTAAATCAGCTGCGGCCCACATCCTGCATCCTGCCGTAGCTCACATTGCCAAAACACAGAATTCCAGGTTGCACCAAATAACCCGGAAAAGGACACAACAAATTGTGGGCTTCTTGGAAATGTCAACATCTGATATGAGTAACCAAAGTCAGAAGTTCATGCGTCTTTGAGATTGGTTTCTGTGTTTCTTTTCCATCTACTCCTTCTTTTCTATGATAAAAAAACATTATAAATGAAATAACAAATAACAGTCTAGAAGAGGAAGAATAGAAAAGCTTCTCTAACAGTTGGTAGTTTAATCTTGTTTGTCCCCGTCTCTGGAAAACTGAAAATGGTAACACCACCGTATGAAGCATGACATGAAAGCAGTTTTTGAATGTGGCTGTATGCGCTTGGCCTACTTTTTGATTCCATTAAATTATCAGTGGGCGGGAGGAAAAGCATCTAGTTATGAGTGTGTGTGTTGCGCAAATGCAGGCAGGCTGTTGTTT
Source organism: Microctenopoma stevenorrisi (assembly GCA_032270685.1). Taxonomy (NCBI): domain Eukaryota; kingdom Metazoa; phylum Chordata; class Actinopteri; order Anabantiformes; family Anabantidae; genus Microctenopoma; species Microctenopoma stevenorrisi. Next base: position 8,959,882 of record JAUMTR010000015.1, read on the forward strand.
ATGTGTGCTTGATTACAGAGTGCAGTAGCATAATATGCATTTACTCTGTTCCTAATATGATATAATATTAACTCACTCCTGATTCCGTCCAGTCTCTTTGGTCTACGCATGCTTGGCATTTAGAAGTGTTTTTGACCCACTTGTTGTGAGAGTAAGTGGTTGTTGTGTTGGCTGTCAGATCGGGTACAGCTAGCCATGCCTTATTTTGTGCCGTGACGGACAGCATGATGTCTGCATACTTTAATGCCCTGCATGTTTCACAATGAGCTGGTGCCTGTGAGTGTGTGTGTGTGAGGGAGAGAGGGTTTGTCTGCATAGGCTATGCATCACGTCTGCTGTGTTTTTACGTGTACACAGCCTTTTTTCCCCTTGCGGGAAATAGAGTTTGCATCTATCCAACATTCTTTAATTTGCCGTCATGGAACAAACCTGCTCAACTGATTGAGCTGAGCTATCCACACCGATGTTATTCAAATTTCCCTGTGGGAGCCAAACAAAGGAATCTCCACGTGGTTCCTGCCAGCTACACAACTTTTGCGAAGAGAAACACTACATCTTCCCATGCCCCATCCTCGCGTGTTTAAGGGAAGGGTCTGCAGCAAATTACAGGATGCTACTGTTTTATTGACAGAAGACTGAGGAATTGTATTGTGAAAAATAAACATTTAAATAGTTTTCGCTTTCTTGATACAGGTTATGAGAGACTATTGGTTCTGGTAATGTGTGTGTGTGTTGTGGCACTAGAGGCATTAAATGATTAACTTAGCTTTCATAATGACTTGCTGAGAAATAGTGGGAGCGTGCCTGTATCTATAAAACCACAACAGTTTGGTTTGTAGGCAGCCCTTTAAACAAGGTACAGCATGCTCATGTATTAGCCTTAGAGCGGATGGCAGACAATCTTTGAAGATCCATGCTGATAGCGAGTGATACGCTAAAAGCTCAGTTATGATTTACATTTAGTAGAGTCATTTTACAAATTTAGAACCGAATTATTAAAATATATTTAAAACAGACAACTGCAAGAAATAAGACATTTTCAGATCAATTCCACGTAGTAGTTCACCTACTTCTCACATTTTGCTTTTACACACAGTCCTACTCAATAAAGGTTTTGTATTTTAAATAGTTTTTTTTCTCCTTATCATTTATTCAGCATATTATTTTGACAGCACAAATTAAGGTCACACCATGCGCCCAGTCAGCGTTCTTCTCCTTTATGTCTCCAGCAGCAGATGCTCATATTCTGCATGAGGGTGCACATTGTAGACTAGTGGACAACTGTGTACATATGTGCTCCGTGCATGTGAACAATGCCACCAGTTGCTGTGTGTAGAAGCTCCCTGGTCATCTGCCAGCATGCGGGAAGGGACTCACCACAGCACAATGGAGGGTGTGAGCTGACTCTGGGGGAGGGAAGCATAGGTGGAGAAGAAGGGGGAGGTAGTGGAGCCAGAGGGCTTGGTTAGTAGAGATAAAGCCAGACAGATGGGGCAAACAATGAGCCATAGACACCTAGCATGCATGTCAACGTCACCGTCCGGCCTCCCTGAAACTTTAGTTGTTCCCTTTGCAAGAGGTTTCTTTACATTCTCACTTTTGTTCCACAGTTAAAGGCGTAATGTGTCCTAAAATCTTTTGCTCACATTCAATCAAATACATTTTCTTTGTCCTAGTTTTTTTCCAATCCTCCTTCCTTATTGTTCGCTTATCTGATGAGGAGAAACACTGGTACCACTGCAAAATGAAACAAGGAGGAAGAAAGGGGATACTGGTAGAATGGGCAGGCATAGCTATCACCTGTTGTGCTGAAACCCCCGTGTTCGGAAAGCTAATCCCATGTCACATTTCTCAGGCTTCCACAAACAACCCCAGCTGTCAGAGTCATGCCGCCCCGTCTCCTTCCGTCCAGCTCTCATCCATCTCTGATCACAAAGAATGGTCAGCTTTCATCAGTTTGTTCTCCAGTTAGGCCTCGGTGGCTTTACCACGCCTCATCATAGCTTGACATGTGCCCAGATCCAGATAGGAGTCGCCAGCTCACTGCTCACCAGTAGAATACTTTTATTTAAGGGTCGCATTTGTGTGATTAAAACTCACCCAATTATCTTATCTTAGTGATAAGCTTACAGAAACTAATCCTCTGTGAATGTCTTATATTCCAAGCAAGTGTGAGCAGCATGGCTACGATCACGTGACAATGCAGAGACGGCTGTTTTGCATATGTGGGTCCACACTCGGTGGCTCTTTGAGGTTGAACTGGAGAGGAGACAGGAAGCCTGGGATAGCGTTCACACCCTCGTTCCACATGCTGCTGATCCCACAGCAGAGAAAGAGTGATGCATTTTGTGACCTTTGACCTGCAAATTCAAGCGGTAGATTCTCAGAAGCACATAATACTGTAAAATGTAAGGACAGTAAAACGTTTTGTTCCCCATATCACACCAATTAACAAGATACTTGAAAGCCAAAAGTACAACACTAGACTCAGACCAGGGTTTTGTTGGGTTCTTTTCTTACCTTTTTTCTGGCTCTTTGAACCAATCTGTGGAGGGTGTTTGATCAGGCTTCAGCTGTTGATGAGGAAGTTTGTAGGATTGTGTAAAAGCTCAGAGAAAATCATTTCAAAGTGAACCTTGAGTTAAGATTGTACCTGCAACATAACATACATGTACATTGTCTCCTGAAAGCAACAAATGCGTGCATAGAGTTTGTTCCTGCTTTATTGTCATGAGAGCAGAGGTCGCGCTGTATATGCTGCCGTGATGCAACTATTCTGCGTCAGACGTGACTCATGTCCAGTCATATCTCGCAAACAGGCCTGGGCATTACACTTAATGCAGTATGGTGCAAAAAACATGGCGATGTAGTTGTTGAATATATATTATATTCCTTATGTATAAAGATGGAGGTGGAACCACACATAAAATTAAATTTTTCCACGTGTTGCTGTTAAGCCTGTTTGCTTGCAGAAAACGTGTGTGTAGACGTGTAAACTGATACAATCTGTCAAGCACCTGTTCACCCAGCATGACCTAACCATATATGTGTCTTACGGGTGGGTAGTTAAAAGGGTAGGCGTGTGATGCAACATCTGTATCCTGTGCCGTCTTATGTAATGGCAAAGTGTACAACGTCGGTGAGGTTTCCCAGCCTGCCCTGAACTATTGACAGGTGTTGTCGTGTAGCTCTGTGGAACTCTTTTAGGACTTTTTAAAAATTTTGTACCTCTGCTTTACTCACAAGCAGGTAACCAACGGTGAAAAAAGGCATGGCAGCATGTCTGTCTCCACAGAAATGCCTCCACATCTATGTGTAGTAGAATTACTATGTATTTAATGTTTCAAGGTATCACTTGCAGCTTTTAATAGTTTATACCACTATACACACCAAACCACACCTGGATAACCTCTCCTGTAAATGATCTGATCTAGATCAGCAAACAACCTCCACAGAGGGAGAAGAGAGGTATCTCCTTTCATCTGCTTCACTTACTGGTACTTAAAATGTTTTTTTGGTTTCAGAATATTGCGTTTGCAGTGCACTCGAGTCAATAGTTTGCAGCTAAGTGAGACGAGCTGTAAGTGAAACTCACTGAGAGGTTGCGGAACCAGTTTTGGGATATTTACGGTGCGGCTTCACGCAGCTAATCGTGCAGTAGGAGAGCTAAAAATCAATCCTGACAGCAGAGCGAGGCACTCCCTGTAATGAAAAAGACAAATAACCAGAGGGGAGGAGAGAAATGGGAGAAAGTCTGTTTCTGTACGCGTGAGGCTTTCTGTGAGTGAAACTAAAGTGACCTCACCCTGGTCTCTTGGATCGACCGTATGACACACACGCAGTAAAATGTGTGAAATTCCTTCTCAGTCGTCCTCAGTAATCAACATAATTACCCTTCCTTGATCAACAGTTAATAATAGCTTAAAAGCGATGTGGTCTTGTAGCTTGTAATCACATATCACATATAAGCCCTGATCATTCAGGTTAAATCGCAGCATTTTTTTCCGCCACATAATTTTTAAAATCTCACTATCAGATCCCGGAGTGATTATCTGTCATTACAGGAAAATATGCATTGCAGCTGCAGAGAGGCCCAATTAGTCTTTGAGGTCACGAGAATTTGCTTTCTTGCTGTTTATGAGGCAAAAGGAACAAGGCGGAGGGTAAATCGCCGTCTCTCATTCCCTCTCTTTTCAACAAAAGTCTGCAAAGTAGCAGTGCTGTGGGCCAAACAAGCAGCTAAGGCGAAAGTCAAGAATGCAGAAAATGGAGTAGTGTGCTGTATCAAAATCTCCCACGTCTAAATGTGTACGTCAGACCTCCTAGCATCATTGACTCGGTTAAACGGTGTCAGGTGGGCCTCGCCTGCTAAAAGAAGATTAAGCAGCAAGATTTATATGTGAGTAATCAGTACAACTCAGTAATGCGACCTTGTCCTGAGCTCTAGTCGTGGCAGGAAAACAGGGCCACTGAAGAGAATTGGAGGAAGTGCACAATACACTCCCTACATACAAACACACACACACACACACACACACACACACAAAGACGTGGTGAGAGAGGATTATGCACAGACACAGTACATCTCTCTACATATGCACAAAATCAAGCGATTCCCCAACGTCCACACAGACAAGTACTGTGGGAAGTACTGGCAAAGAAACATCTTCCACCTCTATCTTTCAGTCTGGGGCCGGACACAGCGAAAGGGTCATTATTAGTGCATGAATGGAGATGATGCCACCTGCAGCCGCTGCAGGCTGAAATGCCCCACCAATCACCTCTGCAAGAGATGGTTGCATCACCCCGGTGAACGGGAACATTGCTGGCTATATTTACCGCTAATGGATGAGTTATTAGATGTTCCGTTCTGTGGAAAATTGGCCAATTTGTGATTGATTTACTGTGTTCCGGGGAAGAAGTTTGAACCATTGATGGTTATTTCCATGAAATGTACGATACAGGTTTAACTATATATTTACTGCATGTGTCTGTGAATTATGATGTTTTTGTGGCGCTGGCATGCCTCTGGGGAAATCAATGTCTGTCTGATGGTCCAGACTGAAATATCAATAAGTAATTGACAGATTAGCAAAGACCTTGACACAGAGGATAAATCCCAATGTTTACGACAATTCCCAGACTGTTCCTCTGGTGCCAGGAGCAGATCAAAAACCTATCCAGTGAAAGCCAAAGCCAGTAACGTGGTGGGGATGGAACTGTTGTCAAAATTAAGGACAATACTGGACAATACTTTCCGCCCACTCCATGATGTTTTGGCCCGTTATAGGAGCACGTGCGGTGAAAGACTGAGAGCACCTAAATGCACAACGTAACGTCACAGGAAATCTTTCCTTCCTGTGGCCATCTCACTGTACGACTCCTCCATCTGGAGGGTCAGTAATGCCTCTCTGCACGACTTCACAGGCTGACTACTCATACAGGCTGCAGTAACTCATATCAGTGTACGTCTTATCATGTTATCTCTCGTATTGTGTTTTTTTTTTGTAACTTGATGTCTCTGCTACGTTTTCTCTTTCCACTGTCGGGAGCAATGGAGACCTCATAATTTCCTTTAAAAACTATTTCTAATTCTGATCTCAGCATCAGAATGTCTGTCTGTCCTACCTGTCAGTTGAGACAGACAGGTAAGACGTTTCCTTTTCTCTGGAAACAGAGAAGAGATTTCATAAATATTTTGTTAAGGTAAACATCCTGTGTGACTGGGATCCTCTGGGTTATATTGTAGGACACTTATTACGTCAAAATGAGAGGGAGGTAAAGAGAAGCAGATGCAGTTTGAACTCTCTAACCTGCCCCATGTCTAAATAAGTCTAAATCATTTAACTCCACGGACGTGTATGCTGTTAATGGGTTTTATGTTAATGCACGAGATGGGTTTTTTGGTTCGACTTTGGCTTCATGCGTGAGCTCCTCAGGCTGTCAGAGAAAAGTTAACAAAAGAGCGCACCGAACTACGAAAACCAAAGGACGGAGAACAAATACTGTGAGGGAGGATACCAACACCTGCGCTTCTGTGCCTGTGGAAAGTACCCCCTCCTACACACACAGACACACACACACACACACACACACACCCTGCAGTGAAGAAAACTGTTCTGTTCTTTCACCCCCATCACCATAGCTACCCAGCAGAAGTTCTCCAAAGAGCCCTTACAACACACAAAGTAGCCAAATCCTTGCCATTCTGTGTAACCGGCGGCAACAATGCATACACTTGTTGGGCCGATTCGTTTTGTAGGTCTCCTTTGTGTATTAGGATGAAGAGAGCGAGGAGGGTGAGGCGCGGCGGGGTGTTTTCTGCGCTCACTTTGGACACTTTCTTTGGGGAGCGTGGGCTAAGACGGAGGGGCACATCTGAAGCCGAGCCAGGAACGGGCCCGAAGCGACGGCCGCCGCGTTCGCCAGAGAGTCTCGACATATTTTTCCTGTGTCTGTACGTTGTGTTTGTTTGGGTTGATAATCAGAGCCTCCTTGATCTTCTCTTTCATTTCACTCCTTTCTTCTTCCTCTATGTGAAATCCCGTGTCTCTCTCTCTGTGGCCTGACCTAAAACCCCGGTATCCTTCAATACCCCACCGGCCTATTGTCCCAGATGCTACACGCTGAACAACACACACCACATACACGCACACACACGGCCCTGCAGCCTGCTCCATTGTCCTGCCACTGTGGGCCTAAGTCCTAATGCTGCATTGGACTCATGCCCATGTAAACAAGCTCCCTGTCTGTCTTTCTGTCTGTCGGTCTGTCTCTCTGCCTCTCCTTTGTATCCATTCATGTCACTATGATCACTCTTTTCTCTTTATTATGCCACTCTCCATCTCTCCTCCTCCTCTGTCTTTATGACCCACTCCTCTCTCTCTCGGTTCATGCTGTTGTGCTCTCTAAGCCGGGCTGAGCAATTAGTTAATGTACCCTCCACCCCAGGGGTGATTTTGGCACAGCCCACCGGCCGAGTACTTGTCTGCGTCTGTGAGTGTGTGTGCGGCTTTGGCACTGGCGCTGAGTGGGTTGCCGGGCTAACGGCAGCCCAATCAGATTGCTTTTGGCAATGACAGCATTTTGGACACCCCTCATCTCTTCTCCCTGCACGTCCACTCAGCCATAGTAGCCAGCGCTCTGTCCAGAGCTCTAGTAAACAGCCTTTTAATTACCATGGAGAAAAACCCAAGTGTCTGAGATCAATTCATTCCAATGATACAGTTTTGGCCTGTCCTGACTGATTGTACTGTCCGGTGGTTATTCATTGGTGTAAAGAAACATTTTAAATCCCAGAATATTTCAAAGGAAACACATTTCTCATTAATTATGTAAGTCGAGTGTTGTGTAAACATTTGAGGCTTCTCTCTAAATCAGGGATTAAATCAGGCTTAGGGGCTGTTTCAGCTGAAGTTACACAAAGGTTGAAAATATTATGCAGCATAGTTCATCTGTGTACTTGTTTTGGAAATATCACAGTATTTGTATAAACTCTCCATTAGGTCTTACTTGTACGTTTGTCTATGAAGCTGTGCTACTTATAACACTCTCATCTGCTGCTTTGCATAGAACTGTAGAAAAGATTGTGCTTTTGTGGTTTTATCAGTTTTATCTTACCCCAGCTTTGATGGTCTTTCAAGCCATGTTTGGCCCTGTTAGGGTGTAAAAGGGCAGGCAGGCGCCTTGCTGGACACCTCTGTACTCTTCTAAAGGCCATGAAGGACACACAGCATGGATGTCCACTTGGTGCGAACAATAAAGAGCAGGCGCGCGTCACAAAGGGACGCCGGCATAGACACAGCAGAGCTCTGCGTACCACGGGAGTGCGTCTCAGTTCGTGTGCACGTGATTGATTGTATCTCATTATCAGGCATGGCACCAACACGAGCAGCTTGGATATAACTAACTCAATTTATGAGGCTTGTGACAAACAGCTCTTTTCTACGCAGTTGCTGGCGCTAACCTCATCTGTGAGCATTTGCTGCGTTGGGTCATGGATTTACACGATATATGTAGACAGTTAATGGCCGATGGCTAGGTCAAGTAGGGTGATACAGCCCTTGTTTGTGTGCGCATAACGATTAGTGTGTGCATGTTTTTCTGAAATGTAATGCAACTGGGCATAGCCAGAAGGACAAAAGACGAGACAGTGGCTTGACCTTTCACCTCCCTACCCCCATCCTCTCGCTCTCACACACACACACACACACACACACACACACACACGCACACACACACACACACACAGCAAAATGTTTACTTGGCAAAGCTTTGCCAATTTTTCTATTTCATAAAATAAGAGCAATCCTGATCTTCATGCCCCGAAAACAGCGACGTGGGTTTCGACCCCTAGCTGCGTAATTACGTTTGTGCAGACAGTAGGATGATTTTGACAGGAAAGAGTTATATTTATGTATTTCTGTTGTCATTCTCCGGCCCCACAGAGATATGACCCACTTCCACAGCTCAGCCTGTACATCTGTCTGAGCGTAGGACAATTGTGGCAGTGTGCAGCATGCACACTGTGTCTGTAGTTGTTTTGTCGGTCTGACGGCAGACCGACAGACTGCAGAGTGCAGACACACTAATCCAGACACATGTCTCTTCACCTTTCCTATTCATTCTGCTCTATTTGAGCGTTATAGTTGTAGATGTATATGTGGCCTAGGGAGTCAGTTCTGTAAATCTGTGGTTTTGCAAAAAACATAAACGACACGGGTTAACTTCTATTAGTTTGACTTAGTCTGACTGAAAGGACCATAACAGCTCTGTATTTGGTTATCATAACTTCTAATTTGTTAAATATGTTTATGAATATGTAATATGTCACTTCAATATATATATATATACATATATACAAGCCCCAAATATTTATGACAGTATTAATATTATATTAAATACACATTTCACAGGTGTGTCTCATCATTTAAAAACTACCGTAGCCATTCCAGCATTAATTTTACCGTCATCTCAATCCTTAATTATATATATTATTTTCTGCAATGACCCATTTTTGCTAACATGCTGGTTACATTTTCATCTCATCTTACATTGATGGATTTGATCTCATTCAATCAACATTGAGAAGTTTCACACACTTGACTGCAACACAACGCCGTAATAATTGCTTTGTATGTTTCTATGCTATTGCGTTTTTTTGTCTGCATGTACTTATATGGACCTAAACACAGCTGCTAGGCTTGTGTAGCAGCTGTCCATAACCATGATGGATGAAACGGTGAGGGAAAATATGTCCTCTTAAATAGTTTAATCTTGTTTCTTCAGGAAATAGAAACATGACCACTGGATAAACATGCCAACAGAATTTAAATAATTGCTACTGCTTCACAAAGCTGCTCTCCATGTTTCTCTTCATTTCTGTGGTGCAGAACTGTTCAGAAGAATAACACCAGCCTATTCTATTAACACAATGTACATTAGTTCGGGTTTAGAACTGTTTGTATAATTATGGAACTCTACGGAATGTAGACTGAATAAGACTTTAAACCTAAATTTATGTACAGTAAGGGTTAGGGTTAGGTTTAGGTAAACCCTAACCCTAGGGTTACAGTAAATGGTTATTATTTAATGCATATATGCAGGCTTCTTTATGGGCATTATTATTTCTATCCATGCTGATAGGGCATCTGCTGTGGTCCTGGAGGTGACAGAGATCTAGCGACAACCTAAGCCAGGCTGGCTGATGGCCATCTCCATGTCCTTGCAGGACACTGGACGCTTCGTTACCTCACGCATTCACCAGCCACTAACACAAACACACACATGCCAACAGCAAACTGCCATACCTTGTGTGTGGCGCTGCATCATCCGTGCAGGAGCGTGAAGGGAATGAAAGGGGGGATAGAGGTGTGCACTGCCAAATCATCATATAATAAACTGAGAAAAATCCAACATAAGAATTTACCAGCGTGTGTAGATATAAGTAGTTTAATTATGTTTTTCACCTGAGTCAAGCACTTTGTACAACCATATCCTATTTTATATAGAAAGTTAGGGACCTGATACTTTGTTTTTACATTTTTTTTCCTAGTTTAACATCTGGTGCTCTGATTACCAGTACATCAAGCATTGCAGCGCTTTGCAACAACAAAACAACAAAGTGGCGTTTTCAGGTGCGCGTCCTTTCATCAGCGACAGCCTTTGTTCTGGGGGTGCTATCATCTGTGCAGGAAGGGGTTGCATCTCCTGGTGAGGTATTTCATCAGCTACAGCTGTACTGGATCATCTCCATTGGCGTGTAAATGGGCGTCAAGTCTACAAGTAGTTTCCTTCCAGCACATTGGACAAGGTGGGGGGGCTGCTTATTCATTCCAGCTCAGGTGTGCAGAGAGCGACTGTGCGGTTTGTTTTGTGTGTTTGTGTGTCACAGAGAGCGCAGACTCAGAGCGTAGTCCCTATGAGGAATATCATAAATACCGCATGATTCAGTGTTGTCTTTCAATAATGGATGCTGCTGAAGGTGGAAGCTTCATGAATCTCTAAGCATGTTGGCGCTTATGTGAGGAGACAGTGAAATACACGGTGTTTGGAGTGTTAGCATCAAGGCTAGATGCTACTGCGCTACTAACAGCATGTCTGCATGTGCGCTGTCACAATGTGCACTATTATGTTTCTCTAAGGAGCTTTACTTTGAAACATCTTACACTCAACTTCAGTTCCCACATAACCAGATCAGAATTGTCATAATTTTTGCATGTGTGTTTTAATAATTAAATATTTTATTGATCCCCATGGGAAAATTCTTGTTTGAAGTGTAGAAAACATTTTGACAGTAGAGTCAAACCACAAAACTGCCTGGAGGGAGAGCATACTGTTGGAAACAATGCAGTCCCCAAAGGGAGTCCCAGAACTAAATACGTCTGAAACCTGAATCCCCACTGGAGGCCTTAATCCCAGGTTTGCAGCCCACCTGAAAGGGTGTGGCTGTTGTCACTATACCATGAAAAGTGACTTTTAAGCCAAAGCTCTTGTCTTCTTGTGTTAATGTGAGCCTCTAGCCCTCCACCCACCATGCAACTCCTTTAACAGTCACGTCTCCCTGTAGGTTGGTGGTTTTCTTCAGGTCCTCACTCCTGCTACATACTTTTCCCCCTGCAGCATAATATTACCAATCAGTTTGGTCAAAAATGCAGCGATGCTCTCTTCCCTTCCGCATGTCTGGGTTCCTGAGCAGTGGCGGCTGCTGAAATGATCTTTTTTTCTCTGAAATAATTTGATGTGATCTGCTTCTTCTTTATGAATACATAAAGATTTAGTTTGTATTTGTTTAATGGTGTTTGTGCTTCGTTAACAAAACCAATGCTACTCCTCAAACACGAGAATGTGCTCGGGGACAGAATGGTGAGCAATGAGGAACAAGGGGGTGGGAAACGCAGGTAAAAATAACATCACACGGGAGCTTAACGGACCTTGTCTTGCTCTTGAGTTCATCTTGATACCCTATTCATCTCTGAAAAAAAAAACAGTTACAACTGAACCCGAAGGTCGCTGCCTGTGTGTCTATACTGTTCTGCTCACAGTGAGTTTGCGTGAGCATCATCAGCAGCCGTTGGTACGATCATGACATAAGAACCCACTAAATTACAGCAGCAACCCACAAAGCACAGGTTGGAGCAGGGATGAGTCACCCAGAGAACGGCAGGAGAGCTGTTTACATAAGTCTTTCGAATGGTCGCTTCGGCTGGAGTCCGCTGTTACATAATGCTGAACGCAAGAGCAGTTGCTTCGTACTGTAAATATCAGCTAAGCCTCGCACAGACGCACAATAGAAGACACACTTGAGCAGCTCCCGACAGCACTTGTCGAGTTAAAATCCTGTAAAAAACATCAGCGGATGAATCCAAAGGAATTAAAAGGAATACTAATGATTAACTTAAAAGATCAGACAGGCTGTAAAAAGAAGTTTCCCATTTACACACAACAGCATCCATCTTATCTTCCAACGTGTCAGCAGCCATTTTGAAGATGCTGCTGTTGCTTGTGTGTCCAGACAAGCCACAGATGTCACTATTGTGCATTTGCGTTAATTGCTGTTAATTAGCGTCTGTTGCACAATTACACACGTTCATGCAGTGTAACTCACGGTCTCCGATTAGTTCGGGTACATAAATCATCTCTAATCTTTCCTCTCTCTTCCTCTCTGCATGAACAGACACACGCACCATCAACTAAAGTGTGTATCTGACAGCTCTGCGATTACAGATCATTGCATCAGACCGCTGTTTATGCCGCGCTCTGCAACTCATATCTCCACCTTCACCCCGTCACTGAAGCGCTTCACGTATTCACCAACACTCACTGCCTGTTAGATGATATCACTACTTAACAGACCACTTGCCCTTCGGACTATATGTTGTGTGGAAATATTCTCCGGGGGGGAAAAAATCCAACACAGACATGTCATCTTTAATAAGCAGTCCGTTCAGTGAAGCAGAACGTATCATCATCCAGATGAAATGACAGTCTGACAAGTAGGGACAGGCCAAAATAATCACACTGTACCAGTGTGGTATTAGATCTATGTTCTGTATTGTTTGATACAATTAGGTTAAAGGAATAGATCCACATTTTTGCAAATGCACTTCCATATCACGTTCCTTGCCTACAGAAGACCAACATATTAAGACCACAGCCAGTTAACTGAGGAATCACAGGGGACAGCATTTATAAAACTCAAAAACACATACGCTTTCTTTAATCGGTACAAAAGCCAAAAGTGCAAACAGGAAAGGGTGGTGGAGTACATGCTGCACTATTTCTAGGTTGAGCGCAATGATGTCTTTAGTCCAGCAATGAATGTAAATGTACGGTATGGTCACACTCAGGTGTTGTTTGTATTATTCGTGTTTTTTATCATCTTTTACATCCGCAGCCAATTGTCTAATTTAGATCACAGATAACTGATCACACTGCATTTTCTAAAGGACCACGAAGACCCTCAGTGTGTCCACCGCAGGCACAGAGATTGACCCCAATTCAAAAGAGAATGTGTATTTCTCAGTTCGTGAAATGATCTTAATATCTTTTTAAGTGGGGGACAATTGTAGTGTCTAGGTCCACATTTTGTCCCCATGAAGTGATGACCACTCCATAATTCATGCCCGTGCAAAGACCCACAGCAACAAGCAGTTTTGAGTAAGCATCCTACCAGCCTGTTCCACTGTCTCTGCTTTATATTACATATTCAACTACACGCACCTGTCCTCGCAGCCGAAAGCGCGGAAAATAAAACACACTCCACTTTGACTGCCAGCCACAGTTCAAAAACCTTTCCTCTCTTACATCACCACATCCAAACCCAAGAGCCCCCCTCCAATCCAACGAGCCTTTGAAGCACTTTCCTTCTTTGAGCACAGAAAGGTTGATGTGTGACTGAGCTTGTTGTGTCTTTTATCGGCATTTCGCAGCGGCAAGGGGACAAAGGGCAGCTGAAATGCCACAATGTCTCTATATTCTGCCTGTGCGTGGATGCAAACGCACGAAGGGAGACTGACGTTAAATCATTCATGCTCAAGAGCTGAAATACAGTAGGGGGATGGCTGGAGGCAGACAAGGAGGACGAGAGCGAAGAGGAGGAGGGTGTTTTGTAATTGATTATGCTAAATCCCAGAGCAGAAGCTAAAAGAGAGGCTAGACTGCAGATAACCAGGGAAGAGCCAGAATCCTATAGGGCGCGTGCGTCTTGATTTGTTTCTGTTTTCACGCTGTCACAGAAAAAAAAACAAGCCTCTACTAAAATTTGAAGCATCTTTCAGTATGTAAATTTTCTTTGTGTGCTTCAGATACAACCCTGTCACAGCCTAAAGGGCAAATGTGAGCTAGCAGTCTACTGTATGTGTATTACAGTGTGTGTTAATCCTGTATCTACTTATCTGTCTCTGCTGTCTGATCCCTGACTCCCCACACATCTAATCTGACCGTTCGTCTGCCACCACACACCGCACCGCTCCGTCTTTGTGACTGTGTGTAAAATACTGCCCATAGTATTCAATTACTTTCATAGAGTTTATTAGTCTGTTTCACACTGTTAACCTACATCATGCAGGACCACTGTCCCCTTAAGAGGGTTCAACTGGCATGCTTTAAAAACGCAGATCAATGCACCAACGAGACTCTGAGGACAGTTGTCCGCTGATGAACCTCTCTCTCTCTGGAAAATTATCCTCTGTACTGTATGTTTCATGCCATGATGAATGGCACTTTTAAAAATCCATATACTAACTCTGTCTGAGAGATTCTCGCTGCACTCGTTTAAACAATACCAGCAGCAACATGCTAACGTGTCCGCAGTGACGATGCTAACACACTGACGAGTTGAGAGAATGTAATCAAAGAGGCATTTGGTCATAAATCTGTGGGCTTCAAAATATGAATCTAATGATGCACTGGAGGAAAACCGTGGGTTGGGGTCATCAAAGTCATTACATTTTATCTTCTGGCAGCCATGAGTGTTTGCACAAAAATGAACGGAAATCAATGCAGTTATTTAGTGTGTACCACAGTCTGACACCACATTTCCATTCCCAAGCTTCAAAAACGTCACTGTAAATTTTAAATCCTTGATCTTTTTTTCTCCTCAATCTATCCCCATTCATTTACAAGCCTGTTTTACTCACAGAGATGGACGCCCTGCTTCTTTCTAATTAGAAGGAGGGGGATATTTTGAATAAATGTGGGACACAAAATCAATGGTGCTTTGATCAGGCTGCTCCTCTAGCCCAGCGAATTTTAATGTTACACGACTTGCCAGCTCGCTGCTATGGAAACTAAAGGGCGTCCGAAGGTCACCTCACTTCAAGAAAGCACTAATACATGCATGCAGTGGGCTGTGCTAGGCCCACCTGGAGATGAAAGGAGGCAAACAGGGGAGGTGATAGAGATGGAGGATGTGGCAGATGGATGCAGTACGCTCTTTCGCACAATATCCCAAAGGGGCTCACAGCCTCCCACACTGGGTTTTTGTGGATTCAGTGAGCGTGTCCTAAAAGACAATCCCATCTTTAGCCTGACTGCACCAACACCTCTGCTCATCCTCTGTCTGGAGCGAAAGAAGATTTGAATATTCTCAACTCAGCATGCTGCGATTTTGTTTCTTAATCCATACTACCCGTGGTGGAAAAGCCAGAGACTCTGAATCAGCCAGAAGAGAGAGCATAGCAAAAAAAAAAAGACTGCACCAAAAGGGAGATTATAGGTTCGATCCCATAAACGTTATCTATTTTAGTAGAAATGCATATGTGTATAAGAATGTGGAATCTTTGTTCTGTATAGTTTGATACAATTAGGTTAAAGGAATAGATTCACATTTTTGTAAAATGATGTTCTGCCTGCAGAGGGAACTCAAAAATACATATCAGTCGTTTAATAAAACAATATGGAAGAAAACATTCAAGTTGGACATTAACACACTTCATAAAGTGTGTGTGTGTGT
>JAUMTR010000015.1:8983021-9041432 GCA_032270685.1 Microctenopoma stevenorrisi
GCGGCCCCCCCCCCCCCCCCCCCCACATCGTCCTCCCTTTCTTTCTTTCTCTTTAAGTCACTGCTCAGCTTTATAGTTTTTTAGGCCATTGAAATGTGTTTATGCAACATTCTCCTCATCACGTTTCCACATTCCCTCAGTATGAAATATTTACTGACAGAATCCACCAGATACGTCAGGCCACATCTGAAAAGTCCTGCTATGACAGACTGGGAATGTGTTTTGACACAAAGTTGAATGGAAAACCACTCAATCTGTCACTGGCTGCTGCTGGGATGTAGTCAGATTGGCTACCTGGATGCATGCTGTGTTGTAATGACCTCTAATAAATCAGCATGTTTTCATCAGGATTATTATCTTTATCTTTTTATCTATGTAGACGGAATGTGCACGTCTAAGCTGTGTGTGTGTGTGTGTGTGTGTGTGTGTGTGTGTGTGTGTGTCTTTCTGACACTGCACCTTTGCGTCTTTTCTACGTCGGCTCGTGTGTGTGTGTGTCTTTCAACAGGCCATTGCACCAAACGTGTCAGAATGTCTACGTGGATTCCAGATGTCATGGCAACAGCATGACACTAGCCTCAAGCCTACGCAGCAATCGTCACTGATGAGGTAAATATGCTAAGAGATATCAGCACACATGCTGCCTGTTAACTCTATGAAACAATCTAATTCTCCTGGTGGTAACAAGTCACTGACACGCAGCCACTTTCAAAATCAGCGTGCCGTCTTATTTGATCCTAAGTTGAGAAAGACTAGTGACAGGAAATGAAGCGAAAGCTGCTGTCTGTGATTTGAGTGTGGCATAAACCTGCGCAGAGGCAAATGACACTGGGCGCCCAGAGAGAGCAAAAACTGAAATAGGAAGGAAGAAGGGGGGTGACATAAAAGCCTCACAGATTCATCCATGCATTATTTAAAGTGTTAAAAGCTCCCACCTGTGGAACAACAGCCATCGGTTGACGACGCTGCCTAGTTATCACCTGAAGTGTTCACTTCCCTATGAGGGTACCAGGTTAACTGATAATATAACGATCTGCTGCAGCAGAAACACGCCGTGTCAGAGCCCCAGGCTCACACAGACAGTTAGGATAGACAGCTGGTGAGATTTGTGGGGCGTCCTCAAGCGTAGCTCTCCGCACAGGAGGCTGTGTCTCTGGATGAATTCGCCGAGCATTCCCAGGTCCTCGTGGACAGCTACATCCACGTTCACCTATCGATGAACCCACAGATGCAAAGGTCAGATTTTAAAATCAAAATGTCACTTGTCAGCATGCAAATAAGTCGGATGCCTGGATGCCATCCAGTATTAAAGCTGTTTGGATTTGGACATCTGGTGCTAAACTGTGCCTGTGGAACATCGCCTACTGCAGGGCTGGTTGTATAATCTATGATTCTGGCACAGACTCAGGATGTCTGAGAGTTTCTTTTTGCCTGTGTAATTTAGAACTGTTTAAACAGGTTTTCACCTGGATTTGATGTCCTAATTCAATATAGAGCCAGTCCTCCAATGAACACATCCTGTCATGAAGACAGCTCAGAGAATGTCTGTTATTTTATGATTACATTTAAGCTTTTCAGGAAGTATCTAAGCCGAGTAAATGGACGTCCATCAATATTCAGCTGTGTGGGAAGAAGGCATCGATGTCCGAAGAACATGGTTATAAAATCGTGTCTGAGTGGGCCATCCAAAAACATACAGACACACTCAGGACCAGGTCAGAGTGTATCAGGGGACTGGTGAAGAGGACACGTCTGTCCCCACAGTGGTGGGACGGTCAGGCTCAATCAGTTTAAGAAAGAAAGCTTATCATAGTCCTCATAAGAATGGTATTTAAACAGAATCTGTGCACAAACAGAAGCGGTGGCGTGTTCACCAACACACACTTATAAACACAACTTTGCTTGACTGACTCTTGACCTCACTGTGGAGTAGCAGGAGATTTCCCACAGTTTCAGATGACCCATCGGTGCCTCTACTTACTCTGCAACCTTAAAGCCACTTGATTAATTCTTCCTCTTCCTGTTGTTATAATGGTTAGTCGCTGCCAGAATGGATTGAACAAACACTACGCTGGATCAAAGAAGCCCTTTAATAATGGAACGTACAGCTCCGAACTATATCATGTATTATCTAGAGTGTAGTTACATTTGCTGTTTATACAGCAGACGAAGAGTAATGTTCCAGCATTCAGTCAGTGGCGCTTGCCAATGTTCATCTATCACCTCAGCTCTTTGTTTGCTGTTCATCACGAATTTCATGATTGCACTAATAGTAGCACGCAGACACACACATGAATGCATGCAAACTGTGTTCAGTCTGTTGTTAGTGTGCTCTATTTCTCCCCCCCCCACACACACACACACACACAGGTTGCCGAACAGGATGTTTTGGCTCTAAGTGTGTCGAGCTCATGTTTTAATAAAGTGTTTCTACAACCACTCAGTGAAAGCCACAGTGAGAACAAACTTGTTTTTCTTTTTTTTTTTGCTTCCTGAACTAGTGCAGGCATGTCTGTGATCTGGGTTGATCATAAGATCAACAACAAACACAAAGGTTGAACTGCAGCGACACAGTTTACCAAAGGCTGGGTAAAGTATTAAAAACACACATAGCCTCACTGTTTATTAATAACTTTCTCACTACCATGTCAAAGCTGCATTAAACTACACGGCTAATAACATTTTACTTAGTGCCACTAGTGGCAAACAAAGGGTCACTTTTATAGTGCTGCACCCACAGGGAATGAAACATTTTTAATTCTGCTAATGAAACACATAGTGACGCTCCATGTGAGTCAGATAATCAGACTAGATTTCTGACAGACTTCTTTACTAAAACAACGCCAGTTTGTTTGACTGCACTACGAACACGGAGACGTCCATTTAGTTGCCGTTGTTTCATAGAGCATCTGCTGTAATATTAAACCACACTTACCAGTAGCCACAAGTGCTGCCAAAACAAACAGGGCAGAAATCCAAAAACAGCTCTAGGTTTTTTTTTCACTTTATATTCTCCTTTGCTGTTACGTTAAAATGTTTCCTTTACAGTTACTGTTACGTTATTGCAAAGGACTTTTCAGATGGCGTCCTGCAAACCTTTCTCTTATTTACTCACATAACATTTGAAATTAAGATGTAAACAAACACAAACACAGTAAAGTGGTTGTCTCTGAAACTTCTTGCCGATGAAAGTCATAGAGCGCACACGCTCCATCTCCCCACAGACAGCAGTGAGTCGAGAATGGCAGGAGGCCATGGTGATACATGCTTCTCCATGTTCTGTGATCCATGTCAGTTCTGTTCACACAAGCACAGACACAGCTCACACCCCCCTAAACACACACAGATCACAAAACACACACATCTCTGTACTTTGCATATGCAAATTGTACCAACAGGAATTTTTCACATGGTAAGTTACTCACCAAGGAAACTAATATAAAACTTAAACATGAAAAATAATAAAACATTTTCTCTACATATTCAATATCTTCAAACAATTCCACTTTAACAGGATCAGTCAACATATTTTTGCTATTTATATGTTTGTATCACATTTTCAGATGGCGAGTCAAAGTATTAAATTCTTCCTGATTTCTCTTTAACAAGTGTGTTTTATGTGTGTTTAGAAAGATCAAATATGAAAGACGATAATATAAATAACCTCATTTATATTTTAAGCTTAAGTCTCTTGACGTTTGTTTGCAACAGTACAGATATCCAGCATTAAAAGGAAATCTAAAATAAATGTGGCCATGATATTTCAATCAGGAGATAATAACACGATGACGATGACTTGAGGTCACAACATGTGAATGACAGGAGATGATAGTGATAGTGTCTTGTTATCCGTGTGATGTTCCTGGCACTGTGACACGTGGAGGTTAATAGAAAAACCAACAGGTTATTTTCTCCTACTTCCTGGAAGAAGAACAAGGTTAGCTGGTCTTTGCGACTACACTACAACAATAACACACGTCTTTAATACCAAATTGAAATGGAACTACAATACTTCACATTTTGTAAGTACCAATTTAAAAATGCAAGGAGAAGCTCTGAGTATAATCATAAATTAAGTTAAAATGACTGAAAACAATGTGAATGTTCCCAACAGTGCTTGTTAACTCTGCTTGAAAAATCCATTACAATGTTTAGGGAGCGCTTGTGCGTGTGTGAGCCTTGACCACAGACAGATTCCCAAATCACACCAGCGTTTTAACTCTGACAGTAATTGGCTGAGATTTGCTGTAATACTATCTGGTAAACAAGTCCTTAGATATAGGAGATTGGAGAAACTGTACATGCACACACCAACCATAACTGTGCAACCTGGCTCCAGAAAATATAAATGTATTTATTTTCATTAGGATCAAAGTTACTGCTTATCTAACTACAGCTGTGTGTTAAAAAATCCAATATACTATACATGCATGAAACACACTCCTTGTTATTTTCCGTGTGTCATTTCCCTGTATAATTATAGGAAAATATATGGCTCCCTTATGTGTGATGCAAGCAGAGGTCCACAGGAGACAGGAGGTGGAACTTTAGAGCAGTCAGGGAATGAGTCTGAGTCTTTAAACCTATCACTATTTATTATGCTTTGCTGTTTAATCACTGTTTCAGACAGTTTTCTTTACACTAAACCATTCATCACCCACTTCTACAAAGTGTTGCATTCAAAGAAGATGGCAAGAAGAACATAAACTGCAGGAAAATGCAGAAGTATTTAGCAATTAAGATTGAAGAAAGAAAGGATGCTTTTGCATTTGAAATGTTTTGTGGCCCTGTTGTGTTTCAAAGCCCCAAAAGCTTCCTACATATGGCGAAGCTTCTGGACTCTAATGAGCAGTGGCCAGGGTCGTGGTGCCATGCTGGGCTTCTGAGTTAACAACTCTCAACATGGTACAACCAGTCATATCTGGTAGCCAGCTATCAAAACATTTTACTAACCCACACATGTGTTTTATTCCCTCTCCTGTCCCTATTTTCAGGCTGTCATTACACTCAGCTATGCTCTGTATTTACTTGTTTCCACGTTAAATCTACGGGCGAACTCTACATACCCACCTCTGCAACATAGAGGATTTAAGTGTCATTAGTGGGGAGTTGTTTTAATTATTACTAATAATAATCCCCTCTGAGGATTTGTTGGGTAGATGACGTTGATCTTGGGTTTTGGTATCTCGTCCGAGGCCACATCATCAGAGCCTAGAGAAACCTGGGAATCAAACCACTCAGCCTGAGGTTGATAAATGACTGCTGCCCTAAAGAAGTGGTTTTGTTGCACATGACAAACTATCTCAGTAGATAACTCTGCCTACCATCAACGCTAAGAACAGTTCACCACTACTGTACGTGTCACACAACAGCAAATCCACGTTCACTCATTAAAAAGAAAACATCCATCCACATTTCTTCTCTGCATGAGCTCTCCTAAAAGCTTTCCTCTCAGCTTTGAAAAGGGGAAGAAAGCTGCTGGAAATTAGGTGTGCATGTGAGGAGAGACCACATCAGTGATCCAGCACATCTTTGATTGGCCTCAGAATGAAAAAAAAAACAAAACAAGACCCACGCAGAGATCACGTGACTTTGAAACAGTCGCTGAACCATCTGCTACCAACATGTCTTTTATCTACAAGATCAGCCCATTGAGAACCAATCACACCTGAGCTGAAACTACTACTACTACACACACACACAGCCTTGTTTTCATGTATAGCTACTATAGATACTACACAAATGTATTTTTCATCCTCATTCATTTCTTTGCTCTCAGCCGAACAAACACCCCCACACACACACACCTTCTGTGACGCTGAAGCGAAACCATCTGCTGAAGGTTTAAATCACAAGCCTGTGCAACACATCTAACAAGAAATAGGCATCACGTTCACTATGGCAACACGTTCACATGCGCCAAACAAAACAGATCTGCACTTGAGAGTTGCCGTGTTGTTCCCACTTCTGCCAGATACGAGGAAATAAGCCTAAACGCTTTGTTTGTGCGGTGTGAAGCTGATCCTCTAAAATCTACTTCATGCCATCTAATCTGGGGGGATGACAGGTGTAATCGCTTTTTAGGAAAACAGAAAAATGTCTAGTGAGTCTTTGTCCTTGAGCATTTCCTTTAATCTCATCTAATTTCCATAATGCAGAGATGGTGGACGGAGCAGACATGGTAATCCAGGCCTGGACTCCTAACTATGGATTAGGCTGGGATTGTCTGGACAGCACAGTGGGAGCAGATTGAGGCTGTTCTTTTACATTACGTAGTCTTAGAAAGAGCTGGGGTCATTATTTATGTGAACAGCCATTGGTCAGTTTGGGTAGACTCCCTCTTGTGCAGCTTTCCACAGTGAGGGTGGTTTTGTGTTGATGCCCTGTGGATGAACCGCATGAGGATTTAAAGCCAGATACAAACAACTCAGTAACCACTTGATGAGAAATGAAAACACCTGATGAGCAAATGACATAAAAGGTGTCACGAGAGTTTCAAATGCAAACACACAAACACACAACACAACTGTCCATTATCTTCTGGATGGTCCACTGACGTCAGTGTGAGTAGATTTCAATGACACTACATCTCCCACCTAAGAAATATATTGTCTGTGACAGTGAGCTCTGTGGAACACACTCAGTTTATGATTTGGGTGAAAACCAAAATGTATAAATGTATAAAATAATCCGTCAAGCTGTCTGTGCTGTGGGAACCCGTTCCATTTATCTGCCAACGAGACATTTTGTGATTTATAAAATTGGTTGTGACTAAAGGAGCCACATTAAAGCCAGAGTTAAATGGAAGTAACTTTATATCTAGAACATCAGGTTACATTTCAAAGTAAAATGGCTTATGAGTGCTACTTACAATCTAACTAGGTCGGACCTAGTAATGCCTTTTTATAACTTCTGACGTGAAGTCTGAACTGCAATAACAGTTAGGTTCACAAAGATGTACTATACATTAGACACCAGTGTAGGAAGTTAACCCTTTAAAACCTGTGCATTGTTTTGGACGTTCGTATCACTTTCTAGTCTGTCGTAGCAGTGAAAAGTAAATTGTGCATATAAAACATCAGAGGAGAAACAGCAAATCCTCATTATCAAGAGGAACGTTGATGCATAGGTAAATGGAGGCTAAACTTTCTAAACACAAACACATTTATACTCAAAGAGGTCAGTACTGTATGTACTGTGCAGTGCTGCGTGTACTTCGATCTGTGGGAACTGTGACAGCCGTTACGCTGCGGCGCTGCTGGTTGTTATCATTTCACTATCTCAGAATCACTCACATGTCAGCAAATCAAACTCATATATCAAGTTGTATATCTATATATATGTATATATCTGTTAACGTGCGCGTGTGTGTGAGGCAGCTTTGCCTGTTTGTGTCTCTACCACCGTGTCTGCAATTACATGAGTGTTTGCACATGTTTTTTTTGTTTCTCTTTGAGGAGGAAGACCTATGCAGTTAAAAGCCTTTTTTTTGCCACATCAAACAGGCAACCTTGTTCCATCTTCACGTCTCCGTCTCTCTTCGCAGGTCTTGTTTTTTCATAAAAAAAGTGCAGTGGAGGTTTCGTAGGAAGTGTGACCTTCGGGGGAGAGAGGAGCCGTGCTGCACGCTCGTTTGATTGTGTAATTACAGGATGCATCTGAGCATGGCACCCACCCACTTACAATACATACAAACACTGCAAAACACTATGCACTGTACTCCCACAGTGCATAAAGGTGAGATGTCGAAGTAAAACTTAGGCTGAATGTCTGCAGACACACACACACACACACACACACACCGTCTTATTTATCGCCCCCAATTTTTTTTCTCCTCCTTTGCCGACCTCACATCTAGCAACATGCGTCACAGCCACTGTAAAACAAACACCCATTATCCCTAAGAGATGCGACTCGAATCCCTTACTAAGGCCACTCAAAGGCCTGGAAACACAGGTTCTGCAGCAGCGTGTCTTAGCCTGCCAAACACAAAGCCGACAACATCAATAGATAAAACTCAAAACAGGCTCTGTCCAAGTCGATGGTGGTTCATGTTGACACACACCTACTTCTAGGCTGTGTCTGCTTTTCATGCGGTGCATTTCTCGTCTCATTTCATTTGTTTCATGTTAAAACTCTGGGAAAACTGCTGTGAATTAAGACGCTTCTCATGCTTATGGCATAAAACGTTCGGGAAGTTACTACGCAGATATGTTTCCTGTCGTAATTGTTTAATTGTATTTAAAAAGATTATCAATAAACTAAAGACAGGGTTGACAAACATTAGGGGCTTTCCTTACAAATCTGCCTGAAAGAGGTTCAACCTTTTAAAAGTGCTCCCTTCTAAACACGAGCTAAAGTCTCTCTCATCAACTCCTCGCTTGCTTTTCACAGCAAACTTTCTCACAATCCTTTCTGTTCTCTCGCTCTCTGTTGTGTTTCGCTCTCCCATTCACTTCCTCGCAGTGTGCCCTGCGTGATTGGTCGGCGGAGGTGAGAAGTTGACCAATGGGAGGGTAGTTGCCAGGCAGTCTGTGTCTTGTTTGGAGGCAGCTGGAGGCTCACACAGCTGTTCCATTGAAAAGCACCAAGACATAATAACAAGGGCCCCTCGCCATGTGCACACACACACAGACACAATGTGGGCTGATTTGAATTCATGGTTCTAAAAAGTTTTCTGCATTAGGTTTGCTTTTTGAGTTTTTGAAATAAGGAATTGCATTTAAAGCTGTCTGTACTGGTAAAATGTATTTATGCATTACAAATTCTTTATTTTCCACGAAAATAAATTTATTGCTGAAACAATACAACCACTATATACATCATGTACATTTCCCCCACCAACTAACACTTGTTGCCTCTGCAGATGTTGCATATCCTTCTCAAAACAAACACACACACACATTTTCCCAATTGTGGAATATGTGGGAGATACACGCGTCACGTACCATATGGTGAGCCTTTCATGACTGATATCAATAATCTGCTAAGCACACACACACATACACACAATGAGCATTATCATCCTTACGTTCTGAAGGGCGATTCTGGGAACATGTGAGTCCCTGGAGGAACAATAAAGTAATTTACAGGACAAAAGGAGCCGCTCCGCTAGAAAGCTTGAGTATTGCTGCCGCCTCAGCCAGCTAAATGTCAAAGCTGTCTCAAACTGCCGCTTTATCCTCGTCTCGGAAAGAAAACGTATGGATCCACTGTCTTGTCCGTGGGAAACATCAATTTTCAGGCTGTTTGCAAAAGCTGGTACACGTGAGACTGTGCGTGAGGAAGATTGATAAGCTTCCTGAGGTGTTTTCTTCAAACAGGATCCATTTTACTGATGAGACCTCTTGGGCAAAAGAAACAAAAGAACACTTTTGTTTTGTTTTACTTAGATTTTGGCCTGTTCACCACATTTACTGAGGGATTTGAACCATGTTGGTAATTTAGTGTTTTCTCAGAGTAAGCAGTGTCCCTGTTCAGCTGTCCTGACCCGACCTTGTTTTGATCAGCTTGTCCTGACCATGGCTGCTTGTGAGGGGCTGGCTGACCTGCAAGGTTAGATAAGCTTCATTAACACCAAAGATCTACGTTAAATTGCAGTTTGTCCACTCAAACATCAAAGCTGAGCCTGAAGACTGGATGGAAAAAAATCTTCTTAAGCTTGAAATGACGATTTCCCATCCAGTTATAACTCTCCTACCTTCCTCACCTGGCTTTAGCCATCTTGAACTTTAGTATGAAGAACTCCGTACTGAAACAAAAACACCCAGTTTAATTTGGAGGAGCTATTTTAGGCAGGGTTAGGACAACAGTGTTAGACTGCTGTAAGGCCTCCCACTCTGAAGCAAATACAACAAAAACATGTATATGTTCTTCGAAAACCTGGCAAATGGAACAATAAGTACAGCCTTTATGTCACATATTGTCCTGCAAACAGAAATGCTTTTCACTTGTGAGTCAATTACCAAGTTTATTAACCTCTAAACATTCAATGAGTGTAAACGTAGAAGGTCTCCATGCTTGACACCAGAATTATTTATTTATTAATACAATCTGTGGTACGAACTTTTTTTTAAATCGCTGCAAACACATTTCTATCAATTAGATCTTCACCAGGCAGATCAAGTTAGTTCAAGTGTGGAAAGACAAACAAAGAGAAGCGGTATATTTCCATTGCGCCGTTTAGTGAGTCATGCACAAAAACGCTCTCGCTCAACAAATTGATTACAGTCTGTGACCTTTGCCCTTTGCTCTTGTTAACCCCCCCTCTCCCAGCCGCTGCCGCTGCTACTACCAGCAGAAAGCCTCCGAACAGATGGGATAGTCTGGGAGGAGGGTTTCTTTTTACACAGTTGTGTTGTCACTCAAGACTTTTCTCTGCTTGTGAGCATGTGCAGCACCTCGTTTTATTACGTCTTTGTGGATTTATTCTCTCTAGTTACACGTTTTGTATGTTCACTATTAAATGTGTTTTCCTCAACAAAAGCAAGCTAATGTTGTCATCAATGATGTGTCTACTTATCATAAATTACATCAATACGCACCAGAACCCTGAGAAAATTCCACAAAGAAGGACCACCTATCTGTCCTCACCTGTCCTGTTTTTTGCGGACAAACAAACGACACGTACCTTTTTCTTTGTATATCTTCTTCATCACTGAGGTCAATATTTGTTCAGCGTGGCCAATGACACAAATGGGTTATTGCTTTCTGACCAAGCCACAAAAAAACAGAACCTGAATGTTATTTTGAAGGCAGGAACGTTTGTAACCTAAATCTTAGCTTTAAACCACATTCGTAAATGCAGCGAAGGACCTTGTGCTGATTCAAATCTGTGACCTAGTTGAAAATGATTATTTTACCATGATTTAAAGTGCTTTTCTTATGTCTGGGGCTTTACCAGAGTATAAAACACACAGTGGTTGGGGTAACTGGTAAGGCTGCTGGACAGCTGTCAGGGCATCTGGATGCACTAGGGAACAATCATTCAACTGTAGACGTGATTTGGCTACGAGGCAAAAGTCCAGACAGACAGATTTTATATCATGAGCTTTGTCTGTGAAAAGGATTTTTGGAACTGTGGATGATGAGGTCTCAACCTCTGACAGACAGATAATGTAGAATCAAAAGACCTTGATAAGAGGGATGAAGAAGCAATGCTGTCTCAATTTCTTTCTATAAACAGGCGATTTGTCTCGTTATCTGTGGTAAAACGGGAGAAAAAGACCAAAAGACCAAAAAGACCAACGCCTCAGATTTACACAGCATATAATTGGTCAACCTACACTAAGAAGCGTTGAGGTATTTTTACCCTAAACAGGTGCAGGTCTAGTGACAAACCAGCCTCAGCTCACTGGCTCATCCATTATCACAGCTTTTCACACCTCCTCTCTTTTACATTACGTCATCCTCAACAGGAAATAGGATGCCAGGGCTCAAGGTTTTAAGGAGACTTCTTCAGCTGTTATTTATGTGATCCGTCTTCTTTGCCCATATTTCAATATTCATGTGGACTTTCCTTCTCTTCATGCCCCAAAAAACAGAAGTGATTTGGGCACAGAGGCAAACAACACATTAAAAACAATCTGTCGTGGTTCCCCATGCAACGTTATGCAATTCAAGGCGCTCACGGCAACTCAAGCAATCATATGTGGACTTGTACTGCCTCTCTGTGACGCTTCAAAGTATTACACTTCATTGTAATCCTGAATATTCCATTTTCAGAGTTATGCCACTAGATGTCAGCATTTGGGTTTCATACAGCCATGGTTTTTGTGCACAGAAACGCTTGTTCATATGTTTGTGTAAAGATACAGGCACATGCCCACAGTCAGACCTTCGGGTAATCTGAAAGAAACTTGTGGCCTTGTGTGTGAAGAAAACACAAACACACTGACACTCAGGAGATTGTTTTTTTACTCTTTCAGCTTCACAATTCTCTTGTTTTGCTGCTTTACTCAGATTAGCATAGCCTTGGATCGTGGAAAAATGTGAAGACGAATCTTTCCCTGCAATGAGCTTCTATACAGTCACTCATTAGCATCAGCAGTCCCCAGACATCCTGAAGTACAGCGAAGTATTAGCATATGGCTCAATAAGCCAAGCGGTTTCCAGGAGCTAATTGTCACCTCAGTGGGATGCTAATGTCTCCCCTGAGCTGAGCAAACAGTAGCTACTGTAAAAACCAACCATCACCTCTGACCTTTCCCATAGTTCCCGCAATTGATCCCTCAGATTCCTCGGACATTGAGGGTAAGTGTGAGAATCCTTTTCCTGATAAAGGCATTTCAGAAGTCATTACTTACACTCATCCAGACTGTGTGTGAGAAACCTATATACAGGGAGGGGCACTGAGGTGGACCATTAAAGACCACTATTGTCAGCGGTGGGGTGCACGGTTCAAGCGTTGCCGGATTTCTTCAGAAATACCTCGGTCCAAACCGGATCAACTGGATAACACTGACAAATGCAAGAAGTGAGCTGTGACACATAAGCCGTGCTCACGTCAGGTAAGCATCACATCATAAATCAAGTCAGTTGAACAGAGGCTTTATTTTGCATCTTTCAGCTGTATTCTAAAACTATCTTGATTGACTGCAGCCTAATTTCCTTATTGTTTGGAGGTTACATCAACCTACGGTTCTGCGTGCGGAAATTGCAAACAATTCTTTTAATAATATAAAAAAGACTGACTTGCTTTCATCTTAAACTCTAAAAGTTTTTCTTGTCCTTCAGATAAAATGGAAGTGCTTCTACTACTGGTAATGTTTTTCACGGTGTCTGTGTATGCCTACATATTGCAGCCAAGTAAGTGTCCCATGATGACTATTACTTACCTACCCAAACATATAGTAAAATGCATGTTATTAATATGTAATTTAAGTTAATTGCTTCCTCTTTCTGTAGGGTTGAGTGTCATGCAGATAGACGGGACTTATGCAGACCACCGCTCTGAGATGAGAAGTGAGCAGTTGAGAGATGTTTCTTTATCGCCAGAGGATAGAATAAATGAAGACAGAAACATAGCTATGGAGGAATGGATGAAAGAAAGAGTTTCCTCAGAGACAAACCCTATGAGGAAGCCTGTCAGAAATGAAACGACTTTGGAGGGAGGAGAAAAAAGGAGGTCAGATAAGCTAACTCCAGAGACAAAGCCAACAAAGAAAAGCAAAATTCAGGAAAAGCATGAGGATCAAATCTATAATAGCAGAAATGTAGAAGAAACCCAGGAGAGAAATCACAGACAGAAGAAAATAAGTGAGAAAAGACTGACTCCTGAGATATTTTCTAAAAGTACTATAAGGGAAGTAACAGGGGTTGAATGGGAGAGAAGAGATGATGGACAAAACTCAAAGCCACTGACAAATGATGAAATGGTGAAAACACTAGCAGAAGAGGAGAGAGAAAGTCAGCTGGTTGCTGGGATTATTCTTTACAAGGAGACAAGAAAAGATAATCGCGAGGATGAAAAGACGCAAATTGTTAAGTTAGAAATTGCAGAAGAGAAAGGAGAAAGTGAGGACGCAGAAAAGGAGGACATAAAAAATGCAAGCTATGATGAATCTGTGGAGAGAGTAAACGTAGCAGTCGGCACTCTCAAACCCCTTTTAAGCACAGTCCCAGCATCAGAGATTCCTTCTACAATTCAAACCATCACTGTATCTCAAAATCGGCATAGATCTTCTCATAATGTGCATCCACAGCTTCCTGCTAGACCTACCCAGGTCCCCCCACTCTCCTCTCTCCCTCCCACCCCTCATACCAAGGTTAGTCTTCAAATGTTCCAGATTAGCCTAAAGTTAGAAGATGTAAGAGCCAAAAATCCAATGGTAAAACCTGCACAAAAGGAGCCTAAGATC
The DNA here is from genome assembly GCA_032270685.1 of Microctenopoma stevenorrisi. NCBI lineage: Eukaryota > Metazoa > Chordata > Actinopteri > Anabantiformes > Anabantidae > Microctenopoma > Microctenopoma stevenorrisi. Next base: position 8,996,881 of record JAUMTR010000015.1, read on the forward strand.
ACTCACAAAGCACAAGAAATTAGCATTCAACTAAACGAGAGTACATTTGATCCAAAGGTGCAAGGATCAACGCCAAAACCTCAAGATGCAAAGATTATAGCCCAAGAGTCTAAAGAACCAGATCCTACACCAGACCCTAAATTATCTGCTAAGCTAGTCGACTTAACACATAGATTAAACACGACACAACCGAAACACAATACATCCCAGCTAATAAAAGCTGGCAAACTGACAAAACCACAGCAAACTTTGAAAACACAAAACAAGAGAAGCAAAAGTAAGAAACTTACGTCGAAGGTAAAGAAAAGTGGAAAGGACGATAAAACCCAAAAGCCATCGGAGAAGAGAAAGAAGGCCATCACACCTATCCACTCTGCTTACTTCATGGATAACTACTGTCCTCCTGAGTGTGCCTGTTATGGGAGGTAAGACAAAGACTGAATGATTGTACTTTATATTTAATCAGACCTGCAGTTCATGTCGGCGCATTATATTTGTCTTATATCGTTTCCAGTGTGTTCCTAGTCTCATTGTGTGTTTACTTCCAGAGTGGTCCAGTGCTCAGACAAAGGAATAGATAAAGTTCCTTACGGCATCCCCTATAATGCCCGCTACATCCTCCTCATGAATAACCACATCAACAGCATCCAGTTGGACCTGCTGAGTCTATATGACTCCATGGAGTTCCTTGTGTTGAGCAACAATCAACTCACAAGCGGTGCCATAGAAGGGGCCTTTGAAGGGGTTGGGGCTCTGAAACGACTATACCTGGATAGGAACCTCCTGGAAAGTGTTCCAACTGACCTTCCTGATTCTCTGGAGGAGATTTGTCTGGACAACAACAGGCTGAGTGTGATTTCAGAGGCAGCCTGGGCTCAGTGTCCTGGTCTCCTGGTTCTGAGCCTCAGCAACAACAGTCTGGGGAATGGATCAGAGTCTTTTCCTAATGCAGTGCTTGCTACTCTGTGCCAACTGCGCACTCTGAACCTAAATTACAACCAGTTAGCATCGGTCCCTTTGGGCTTGCCATTGTCCATCAAAGAGCTGTACCTCAAAGGAAATCTCATCGAGCAGTTCCATGGAGGAGTGTTCAGTGGGACATCAGAGCTGGCGGTGTTAGATCTAAGCGCAAACAGACTGAGAGACAAAGGTCTTTTTAGGGATTCCCTGATCAATGCAACTCACTTGGAAAGCATCAACTTTGAGGGCAACAGCCTCAAGCAAGTGCCGCATCACCTCCCTCTCTCACTGAAAACATTAAATCTTGATGGTAACCTTATAACATCTATAAAGAAAGCAGCTTTCAATGCACTGAAAGGCCTGGAGCATCTAAGCTTGGCCAGGAATAAGATCTTCAAAGTTGCCCCAGGTGCATTCAGGACATTGCCCGTCCTACACCAGGTAGACCTGTGCCACAACACTTTGCACCAGGTCCCCAGACAGCTACCGCCAAGTTTGCACTCAGTAGCACTCACCCACAACAAAATTCAATCAGTGCCACGTGATGCTTTCTGCTGGGGTAATGAAAGCCTGAGTCTCAGCGGGCTCGTCCGAGTGCAGCTGGAACACAATTTAATTGATATGGGGAAGCTGGATGTGCGTGCTTTCAGATGCTTACGGGCATTTCAGGTGGTGCACTTCTACTGACCCTATGGTGCTGCTAGGACTACTTATGCCCACGTGCTTAAAACCAAATAACATTTTGAATGGCCCGACATGTGATAGCCATTTCCATTCCAGGGACAAGTAGTGCAAACAACCAACTGAGTAAAAAGTATTTATTGCTTGTGAAAATCGATTTGTCATGTGTAGCCCAACTAAGCCAACTCTTTTATGATGTTAATTATTCCCACCTACTGTTTTTTCCCAGGATGCCTCAAACATTTGCAGAACAATGGATAAACCAAAAAGGGAAACAAACCAAGTTATCCACAATAGAACACAATGTGCCTAACTGATTATGGGCCTTACTGGAAGCTTTTTCATAACCAAGCAAGACTTTTGAGAAAAAAAGATAACATTTGGATCCCATTCATTACAGTAAAAAAGACACTTTAAGTCTAAACTTGTATCAGATGACTAATCACAGACACGTTTATCATCTTTTTTTAAATTTATCCCTGGTGGGACATTGGAATGCACATTTATAGAAAAGCTTGTATGTTTTATTTGACGTCTAAAATGTACTCATAATAGGCAGATGTGCACAATGGGAAACAGGTGACACCAATTTGATCAATGTCAGATCATGTTAAAGCTTCTTTTTGCAAGTGTCAATGTCATGTCTTCATATAAAGGTTAAAAATGCAGCGCTCACAGCTATAATTAAGCTGCAGAAGTGATCTCAAACTGTGTACTGTTGGGGCTTCTGTGAGCAAATAAAGACTTCTACACTAATTATCCCCATGTTTGACGATTACTTCATATTTGCTGTCAGCCCATATACTAATTTGTTTCTTTTTGTGTGTTTCTCCCATGTAACAAGATGAAATGTGCCAATAAAAATGATTGTTATTAAATGTATTTGACAAATGTTCCACAAGATGGCAGTAATGTATAGGAAAATTGTTGCCATCGGGCCGAGTCTGAATTCAAGCGTAAAATGAGATGCACAACAAATATTAGGAGCTCAAAGTTGGCTTATTTCCAGTTACCAAATAAGGAACTGTAGAAATTAAAATGCATACAATCATGCTTCAGTGAGTTTGGCTTGTGGTATGAACTGTTTATTTAGGGCAAACACACACACACACACACACACACACACTCACACACAAACAAGAGTCATTAGAAAGAAAGAAAATCACTGAGAGGCAATAAGTTTATTATTTAACAGTAATGTGAGATTTTCCAATTTATACACGTGCCTGGTAAAAATATAAAGAAGGGTGATCAGTGGAGAAGAGAAAGCAGAAAGAAGCTTAAGCCTACACTGTTTTTTTAACACCTTTCTCTCTTTTTCCTATCTGCCTGACTCTAATAAGTGCACGAGGGTGGGGGTTAAGGGGGAGAGTGTAGGGGAGGAGGGAGAGCATGAAGGATGAATCCAGGCTCCACTGGCTCAGTGCGTGTCTGCGTGTCCAGAAGGGAAGAGCTTCAGCTGGGAGAAGGAGTTCACCAGCATCTCCCTACAGTCCAGCAGGACCCCGACCCTGTATCACAACACCACACGTCTACCTGAATCCACTGGAAATGCTCCTCCTCTATTGTTTTCTCCTTTTTCCTTTTGTTCACCTCCTTAATCCTCTTTCAATCTTTTTTCCATTCATGCACATGCACATTTATTTTATTTCACTCCCTAATCTTTAGGTGGGATTTTATGTGTCCATGCATGCACATGAATAGCTGCAGTAGATGTGTTTACAGTACCTGTGTGCACATTTTTGGGCGTGTGGGAGTTGCATACGTAATGATCATGAGAACTGCTCCCTTGAGCGTCTGAACCTATGTGCTCATTTAAGTAGTTTGGCAGATGGTTGAATTTATTTGTGTACCTTTGGATCCTGTGCTGGATGCAGTCTGATATTTAGGCTTATCCCAGGAGGAGGTTTGCAGGATTAGTAGTAGTACGGGTGCTTACTTACTGCCATGTTCTCATGCTCTCTCAGGTTGACCTGTTGTTGTTGTTGTTGTTTTGTAACTGTTTGTATTTATCTGTAAGAAAAATAAAGTAAAAAAATTCTTCCTTTTAAACCATCATTCACGTTCTTAGAAAAAAGGATTTGTGCATGAACTGATACTTGAGCATCCACCTATGTGGTTGGTCTGATACCTTGACAAAGTGCCTTGTTGTATTTTGTCTTCGCCCATGGGTGTAAATTCCGGGGCTTTTGTTGCACTGCAGACCACATTTAATAAGCTCGAACAGGAATCTGGCAATGCAAAGAGAACAGGAAGACAAAAAAGAACAGCGATCACACCCTGAATGTGAGCCAACCAGACAAACAGTTGTGGTACTATTCACATGTCATTCCAATTCTCCTATTTATAAATCTTGCTGGTCTCCTTTCCAAGATGTACCAAGAACTGGAAAATATCTGAGAATGTGTCCGTTTGATTGAAATCACTATGAATTTGCTGGCCCATACTGACAGCTTGTAAACATAAGTGCTGCAATTTTAACTGTTATGTTAAAAGTTTCACGAGTTGCAGGGTGAATTTTATATAAAACATACAAATGGAAACAGATATGTTTCAATGACTGAAAGCAAATAATATGTGGTTGCTCTTTTTCGCAGTAATTGAATACAGTTGGAAACATACATACACACAAACACACACATCTGTCTATATTACTGTACCGTACTGTACTCTGAAAACCTGCCATTGACTACTTCGAGCCCAACCCAAACCCTAAGCCAAGCTATCGCTGCCAACATAACCTTCAACCTTAAAGATCAAAGCAAGCTTGATCTTAACTATAACCTTAACTCTGAAGTTAAAATGGACTATTGTGACCTTACTCTCCTGTGAAACTCAAACTTAATGTCACAACTATATAAAAGAGTCCTTGCAAAGGGTTAAAATGGTTGCCTCAGTCAGAGCAGAGTGCTATTGCACGCGTGAGAGGGAGGTGGCGCTTGAGTTATCTGAGAAATGGGGGTGAGACAGAATGGAAGAAGGGAAAGAGGGAGGGAGAATGAGAGGGAGGAGGGGATAGAGAGAGAAACCATGGGAGCCAGAGGGACCTCTAGAAACATACACACACACACACATGCGCACACACACACACACACACACACATCATCGTGTGCTCCTGACCTGGACCTGCACTGAGAGCACATGGTTACAGCTCAGAGACTGTGCTGGGACTAGGACATGCACATACACAAATGATCATGCTGTGCACAGTCAAACTGTTCGTAAGTGTAATCCACGCCTGCACGTGTAATAAAGACGTCTAGTTCAGTCTTTCCTCTTCAGTTCACATTTGCATGACCATGTGAACTGTGACACCACAAGGGGGCCCGTGAGTGTTCCCAGCAGATCTCAAGAGCCTCTGCACCTTCTGGTTTCAATGCGAAATGCACTGGAAAGATAAATGTAGTGTAGCCGATACTGCTGGAGGTCGGTCCAGTGGTCCCAGGGTTCAGAAAACTGTAGAAATGTTTTTGTTTTCTTCAGAAATATATTATATAACAGTTACATGTCAATTAAAACACCCAAGTTTGACTTGAACTAATGGCTTTTCAGGCTTTTTTTTGCTTTCAGCTCATTTGTGTTTGGCAAGTTAATGCACCAGCGTCAGACCTGCCAAGTCCGGAAAACTATTTGGATTTTTGTTCCATTTCAAACTTGGCTAAATGCAGGTTGGCAGTTTACATATAAAGTCGCCAAGTGCTACATCTAATGGTTGTTTACCGTTAAGCCGATATCTGTTTAGCTTTCAACAGATTTTACGGCCTCTGGCCATTTGTTTGAGACTGATTGCACACGGACTGCTGCAAACAGAAATAATGTGTGTGCACAGATCCAACCTGGGGTCTGTGTTACTTATTCAGAGGGAATGCAACTTGTTTTTTACCTCTTTTGTTACCTGCATATGGCGTATATTATCTCTCTAATACACATTGTGCCGTCCTCTTAATAACCGTAATCCAAACCCACGTTGTTCTGCTTTCTACAAATATTGCCGGTGGTAGCTAATAATCGGGTGAGAGCATTCAAACATAGACTCTCAGTCTGGTGCTGGAACTAGTCAAACAACATCTTTGCTGCTACCTTAGCATTAAATGATTTAATTGCTGCCAAGACACATTGGGCCTTTATATTTGTGCATTACGTCAAAAGCTTTTGATACAGTTGACGATTCCTTATATTTTACCAAGCTAACCCCGTGGTTACGAATGTCTGTAAACGGTTTAAGAGCTATTTTTCAGACAGATGGTATGTAAATATGACACCCTTCTAACCTCAGTTGTTGCTTCCATTTCTCCTGTTATTCATGTACAAAAACCCTGCCTTTAGACAGTAGCTTAAATTTCACACAGTCACCTTAAGGTAAAATAAAATACTCGGTAACATTAAATGTATTTTAATACTCTCTTGTTCACTGTTATATTTCCATTTATATAATCTTTAATTTATTGTTAGTATAGGTGTGATGAGAGTCACAGAAAGTCTCAGAAAGTCTTGGCATCAGATCTGTTAGGTCTTCACAGTCACAGGTGTCTTCAGTTTGGATTTGGGTGTCTGATCTGTGACTCAAAGGTTGATCTTTCTTATTGACTTTTTAAATTCCTGACTTTACACTGGCAGGTCAGCGAAACTGAAACCCCTTGAGCTTTCAGGTGTCCCCGAAAACATGAATGAAAACAAGTTAAAGCCACCGGCTGAGTTTAATGGCATTCCACTCGGTGCCTGTAACACATTTATAGGATTCATTTATTGACCTACTTTTTACTAATTACACCGAGGAAAGATATTTTTAATCATCACGGTGCCTTGTTTAATTAATTTACATTATTCATTTTTCACTCTGCAAGTCAGAGTCATTTCAGGTGTACGTTGTCTTTAATCATCTGCCTGCCCCAGGCACTCAACAACAATAAACCAGGTCACCACAGGAAGCACTTCCCTTTCTGTTTCACCTTCCTGTGTTAGACATCACCATGGTAGCTTAGTGAAGTCTAGACAGGTTCAATTGTGGCATTAATAACAAAACACTGTTCAAATGGCCTAAAAATAGTGGAATAAAAAAGCAGACAGACAGTGAAAGAGTTATACAATAAATAATTAAGAATATTTCAATGCTGCATGTCTCCGGAGGATGACGACTGGGACACACAATTTTCCGTGCTTAGCAGCAGACATTACCTAAGCAATTATTCCCCACTCCCATTTTTACTGATGTCTGCTTTGAGCAGAAATTACAGCAGACAAAGCCAGTTGAGTCATTAAGGACGATGTAAGGAAAGAACAACTGCGGCCGCTTGCTAAAATGTTTTAGGACCTAAGCTGCCGGAGCACCACATTACATGTGCCCAACACATCGCAGAGGTTCTGCACAAGTGTCAACAAATCACCTGACCCCACAAATCGTTGTCTGCCATCACTTCGCACTGACATCATAGCTGGCCCCGCTTCCTGTTTTGTCTCTAATTTGACAGCCATAAAGTGAATTAGTAGCTTTGGCAGCAAGCTGACAAATTAGAGGTGATTTCTCTCTCTGATCGGAGTGGGTATTACACAGCTTTAATGTCAGCAGGCTACGGACGAGCGGCTGCTTGGATGGAAAGAAATGTTTCACAATAATCCATTTACCGTTTTCCTTTTGCTAAAACCAAAAAAGTCTCATGATGGCACCAAAAAATACCAGAATTACCTAATTCAGCAGGCTTTATCCCCCTATGATAACTAACTATGTTTGATGTTTGCTGTTGTCGCGCACATTCACCCAGTGTCACTGATCCTCTTTTCAACGATTCACTTCTCCTGCTGCATCAGCAAAATGTGGAGCAACACTTGGGAACGAAATCACACACCCGACTCTTCTTCACTGTGAAATGTTTCTAAAAAGGAGTTGAGAGGCAGGAAGCAGATCAAATTTGTTCACTCGCACAGACAGAACACATCGACGAGTGACGTCCCACGCGAGTCACTTCAGAACCTGAAATGGTACCAAACAAGACACCAACTTCATTTACACAAAAGTTAAAGCAAAGTCAGACATCCACTGTAATTTATGAATCAACAGTTCCCAAATGAGGAATCCACAGAGCACAACAGCCAACTTACCACAACAACTTCAGAGCCTCCCGTTAGTTTGCAATTTTTACAGCGATTTACGGACGAGCTAGCTGTTTGTGCCAGTTCTTGTACAACCGTGACCTCTTACCCAACACATCACCGTAGTTTTTACAACAGTCTGCAGATTTTGAGTGTTATTGAAATTATTTCATCCATGTTTTGTGTGAAAATGTTTTTGCCAAGTTTAACATCTGCCACTTTTTCTCCTCAAGGAGCCTGAAAGTATCTGAAAAGAAGCAGGTTAAAGGATTATGGGAAAACATTCCTGTGGGTGACCTGGATGTTTTACATCTAACACCAGTAAATCAGTATTCAGATTTTTTTTTACCGTGACTTTGCCTCAAGTCTAAACATTTACAAATTGTAGTGTGTGCTTCTTTTAAGGAGCATTTGTGGAAAGATGCCTACAACAAATTATGTACTTTAGAAAAAATGCTTTTATTTAACTTTTGCTGAAATGCTGACAGACATCTGCAGTATGAGTAGCGAGAATACGTCTTCATTTACAGACAGTATTGGTTATGGAATTGCTGCTCTTCTGTGGGGTACTTATGGTGATACCGTCATCATCCCAACTTTCATCAAGGCTATTTACTCTGGAGCCATTACCTGACTGCTCACAATCTAGATAGTGTGCCATGAGAAATTAACTGATGTCTATGTGTAAAATCAGTGGATTTCTCCAATAATTTCTGCAGTGCCTGTTTCACAACATACCTCGTACACACCGCTGTGCTCAAACAGTCTTTATCCTCCCATTTTCTTAGAATTAATAGCACGTTCGTTGAAATGTGTGCGTCCTTACTCTCCATCTTCTCACCCACACAGCATCTGAGTCTGTTTTTGGTCTAACCTCTTTTTGTGCATTTTTCAGTTCCCTAGAATTTTAACCAAAACCTGACGTCTGACTCAGCTCCTCTACCACCTATTACCACCAACTCATGGTCAAGACCTGTTCATAATGCCCACATCTGCGCTAGACTGACTGCAAAGTGGCAGGACGTGCGCAGAAAAACACTTGACAGTTGAAGACTTAAAAAATATGTTTCACAGCCAGATAGACGGGTTATAAACTCCTCCACCTTTTTTGTTCCTGTCAGGATTTTAAAAAACAGACATTTCTAAGGTGGAAAGATTGTGACCTGTTCCCTGTGGTCATCTTTCCTGTCTGTTCTAGACTTCAGACAGGAAAGACACTGCAAAGCCACACGGACTTGGACATGAAAATGTGAGGTATGTGGAAAGAATGGGGGCAGACTCTAGAGTAAACTCAGAGTGATCCAAGAGCAACTGAATGATCCTCTGTTAGGAGCTAAAATATCCAGCTTCAACCAGTTATGCAGAGGTCCTGGATCTGAAGCGCTAGATCCAATAAGTGAAGTCGTAGACTCAGTGACTGGCTTCTAACGCTTTGATTCACTTTCATTCGCTGGCTGCTACAGCACCAGCGAGTTGGCTGTTTAATTTCATCTGATACTGGAATACACAAGGGCTTTCTTTAAAAGTCCTGGAGTGTTCACAGCCTTTTGGAAAGCGTCATGAGAATGCTGGAAAAAAAAAAAAAAGTCTGACCACATCTCATCCGTTCCATGCAAAGCCGGTCTGCCATGAACCTCAGATCCATTATGAAGCGACTGGAATAGAACAGATGTGGCCAACACCTAATTGGTTCTACCGACACCCTCTCCATCTGCTTATCCTGTTTCTCCCTTCTTCTACTGCTTTCTTCTGAAAGTAACCTTATCTGCTTCACTGTAGCAGAAAACAGGGCTGTATTCATCACTATCTCCAAAGTTGTCCACTTGAAAGCATCGTTGAAAGTGGATTTGCCTTTTTTAACTTATTCAAAACACTTATTTTAGTATAAAACAAACAGACAAGACAAAGACAAAGCCTGGCAGCCGTGAGTGAGGCTCTCTTGTCCAACCAATCAGACAAGCCTTGTGGTTATTTATAAGATGCACACGGTTCTGGCACAGCATCTGGCTTTGATGTCCAGAATGTATTGATTTTGGCTTTCATGCTCCATGCTGTACTGTTATTTCTTTCTTTATTATTACTATTATAAAGATAAGATAAGACCTTTCTGCGTTTATTATTATTATTATTACATCTCAGTTGTGCTGTGAAGAATACACCACAGAACGTTCATTTTAACCTGGTTAGAGAAAGTGTTTTTCCCCACTTTCCATGCGGGTCACATACTGTTCTGTAGCACGTCGACAGGTTCCTGCCACACATTCAGAATAAATAAACTTAAAAGACTAAACTAAACTAAAAAGGTAAGATGGACAGCTACTTTGCTGGCATGCAAAATGACGGATGCAATGATGGAACAGAAGAACTCTTCTCAGAACGCACAGTGCCATCTGTCTGCCTTAGTGTCAGTCTGACTGGAAACCATCCTCCAAAGTATACAATGGCAGTGTTTTGTCTGGTGAAGAGTTACTTTCTGCTCCATTCAGATCAACACTGGCACTTAAGACTCATCTGACCTAAATTCCCGGTGAAGAAAGGTATCCGACCTTCTATTCACCATAAGCCCTGACACATGCTGCTCCTGCCAGTGCAGGGTGTGGACGCTGTGATGGCTTGTGAGGAACAATCGAGGTCAGATGCCATGCTGAATGTTTTTTGGACATGAACTAGAAATAAAAGGTTCCTAAAAAGTTTCAAAAGTTAAGATAATGTTCAGTTACACAAGGTTTGATTGTTTTTCTATATGGATGAAGACATCAGGAGAGCAGGAGTCAATCATTAAGGTCAATAAATAGATACAAGACCCAGTTTCCATGTTGTTGCATAACGGTTCAAGATGTTTGTTAAGAACTTTCCAGTGGATCTGCTGAAAATTTAGTCAAATGATGCAAATGCTTCGCCAAGTCAGTGATAAAATCCATAGAGCCTGCAGTGGTCTGCTCGCAAAACCCAGGCAGGAACACACAGCCGTGGCGCACACTCTGAAACCACATTCAAGGATCCTGCTGAAACTGGAAAGTTAAGGCCAAAGAAACTGAAGGCATCCATTAAACTCCCGACTGCATCTCTGATCTGGAATTTACCTAGAAATTCTGGCTGGTGTGGATCAAATTTGTAGACACTTCTAGGACAGAAAGAGAAAAGTTTGAACATTTCAGGTTCATTATTTCCATAAATTTAACAAACAAACAAATGTGATGGTGTTGCTTATTGTTAGACTGCAACAACTGTCAATAAGGTCTTTTAATTTAAGCATAAGCCACATATGAGTTCAGCAGCCAGGAAAAGTCACAGACGTTTACTGGGTGCAGTGTCTTCTCCACTGCTTACCTGACTTCTAAAGAAACGGTTTCCTTCAGGGCATTTTTTGTTAGCTAGCTTTAGAGGTGCTGGTAGAATATTATTTGCTCTGGGAAGAGACTGATACCAAAATGTGAAATTGTAGCTTTTTTAGCCTAAAATACTGAAAACTGAATAAAGTAGTTTTTATTATAAAAAGTATAAAATAAAAAGAATAAAAAATATAAGATCCCGTGACATGGACACGATGAGAATGACAAGTCTTCTTTAAAAAGGAGTTCCTTTAGGTATATATAGAGTATTTAAATAAGGCACAACCACAGGTTCAGGAACATTTCTGTTTGATAACCCATGTGCCATGTACCTGATTTTATGTAATTGTGTTTGTGTGTCTGCCTGTGAGCGCACACATGCAGGTGTGACACCAGCATCTGTTTTTTCAATTATAATAAAAAATTTTTTCTACTCCCCGGATCGACACTACCTCATTACATTTTACAGTGATTTCATAATTAGGAGGGAGGAAGTGTAAAAGCATGCAGAGTGACTTCATTCACTCTCCTGCCACTGACTGTCTTTTGCATACTTCGCCTTCTCCCTCTAATATCATAACCATGTTAACACTCTTTCCATCCATTAATACGCACTCAGGCGGGAGAGGTGGCAGACACAAACCAGTCCTTGTTTGAGTGTCTCTGCCAATAGACACTTTCTCCCTCAGGCAGGCCTGAGATAGCCAAGAGCGTTGGATCAACTGGTAAAGACATCAACTCGTTTAGTAAAGAAAAAGCTATATATATATTCTGACTGAGACATGAATGTGCGTCTAATGTAAATAAATGCATAATCCGCACTTAATTTGTGAAGTATTCAAATAATTCATAGCCATGTAAATACATTTCACCATTGAAATATCATGCACATGTTTAACCTCGGTGACCTTAAAAGGTGCTTTTATAGGTTTAAAAGCATACTGTATAGCAAGACTAATTGTAATTCTCATGTTATGTTATATATGTTATGAATCAGTGCAAAAGGTGTGTTTCATCTCAGTCTTGATTTCTTCTGATATGTAACCCTGACCCAAGCCAAGCTTTGCATAATAAATGCAGTTCAACATTCCTTCCAGCCATATAAAATGTTTTCATCCCGGGGGCTGGTTAACATGAACTGAAGTGTGAAGGCAGATTCACCTGGCCTGGGTCTGCACGTCCTTTCGATGTTTAATGTCTTACGAGGCAGGATTAAAAAGTCAGAGAGTACCAACCACAATAAAGCTACTGTGTACTGAGTGACATGTTCTTATCTTGTACTGATAAAGTGCATCAACAAACTGCATTGAAGCTTTATTTCACGCATGATGTGAGTTTTTCTAACAGACAATATCTTGCTCATCCTCACAAATTGCTGCCTTGGTTTACTGTGTATGTTCTGTCACGGTGAATTAATGCAACTCCCAGAGACGCTACATCATTTGAGTAAGGTTGACCAGAAATCACTTCCTCTTTGCTGATGCAGTGGAAAATAACAGTTTTAACATGCAGAGAAAAATCCATTAATTGTGTAAGACGTGTGAAATTCTCTTTTTTGTACCTCATCAATTTCAAAAGCACTTTACAATATTGCTCCACATTCACACATGATGACGGAGAGGCCGAGCAAGGCGCTGTCCTGTGGGGGATCGTGCTGCCAGTGCTGCTATTGAAGAACAACAGAGGTGCCTCCTGAACCACAGCCACCTCCAAAGAAACAGTAAATTAGCTTCTTTTACAGCACATGTGTGGCTTTGCAAATATGGACGACAACACGTGACCAGAAAACATATCTAAGGTTGGGTTAGAGTAGAGGAGCACAAACGTTTTACCCAGATGCTGTATCATCTAAAATCTTCATGCCCATTGCTGCTGTCAACCACAGATATGACACGAACCGTTCAGTCAGTAAAGAATTGCCGCCACAGGGATCAATAAAGATGTTTGGCCTGGGTTTCCAAAGACCTATAGGCTTCTACGTCTATAGATTTTCCAGCCTTGTGTGAAATTAATGATGAGGCTTTGAATAAAACTGTCACACGAGCATACTAGTGAGTAGCATTTGGCAGACCGGCCACACTCTTAATACTACATTGTGTTTTGTTTCCATGATGTATAGTTACGAGGCTAAAGGGAAAATGTAGATATGTAGAGCTCAAAGCTCTTTTCATTGAAAAGTTTGGCAGCGCCGATACTTCAGCGTCGTTTTAACCCAGTGGCTCAGGCAGGGTCACTCTCTCTGTGTGTTGGCAGGCACTCACCTCATCCCAGTAAATAAGAAACAGAACCATGTAAAACACCAACTGAACACTCAGACATACAGCGTGCATATGGTCCAGGGCATCGCCAAGTGAGGATGAACTCCCGACTGCAGGTTTGTGAATGTGAGTAATGTGAAAATAGTGTTTCTTCACCATGAAAGGATCATTTAACAGCAGCACAGATTGTACACAGTATAATAATGTGTTTGTAGGCTTTGGGTAAAGTTACTAATAAAGTTAGGTAACTCAACCACAGTGGTTAGAATAAAAGCTAATGACGTTAGTGAATATGAAAAACAATTGGCCAGTTGGAGCCACATCAGCACTTTCACAGTTTCAATTTATGGCCTTTTTTTAATTATGCGTGCTTGATACAATCCAGTTGTGGTAAAAAATGTTAGAAAATCTATTGCTTCTTTGTGCCTGAAACTGTCATGTACGGGTTTCTCCGTGTCACTTTGTGGTATTTAATTTCCTCAATCAAACACCTGCAGATAGATATTCACTTCTAATAAGCGTAATACGTTTCTGAAGCCATATTTTTAGAAGTTGTAGCCCTATAATTAAGTTGTCAGTGCATTCACAACTGCAGAACCTGCAGTCTTATAGTAATAATAGTAGTAGAACAGCGAATTAAGCTTCTCCCTAATTTGCATTTGACATTTTCTAACACATCCACACATGTATGACACGAGTTCACGACCCTGTCAATATACAACGAACTCTAACTCTAAGCTGCCCCGTGTATTCCCGTATGTTCTTCACAGATATTTGGGAAACCCTGACTCTTATTTTCAGTAATTACCAACAGACTGCTTTCAAAGAAAATAACTGGGTGAAACATTTCTCTTTGTCAAAAGGAAAAATAGCCCTAACTACCGTCAATTGACTGAAGGAAGGAAGATATGGACGGTTTTATTGTAGGTCTGCATTTTTACAGGCAATCTGCCTGTAAAAATGTCTCTGATTCTAACTGTCTGTTTTAAATTAAGCCATTATTTCTGTCTGTAAATGTGATGGAGAGCTTATGTCGAAATGAAAAATGAAATCTAACATCAAATCAAACATTTACAAGACTGGGATTTAATAAATGTACCTATTGATCCATGTTCATATCAAATTAACAAGATGTGATTGGGTTGATTGCTGGACTGCAAAATGAAGAATGCATTCCATTCTGGTAGTGTTGAGAAGAGTGGGTGTGCAATAGTTTCAGCCCAGCCTTGCAGCATATTCACTCAGCACTTACTGTACACCCACTTACTCCCAGCGGCTTCATTTCTAAAATACTTCCAAGTTTGAACTGTCCGGAGAATAACCCGAAGAGGAAAGCAAAGTGAAGTATGTTGAATGTCATGAAAAATGACCAGGATTTGTTTGCAGAGTTGCTCCTTGTTAAACCTGAGAAAACTAATCCCACATTTAAAGCTTTCTTTAACTGTGTTATTTTGAAGGCACAGACAGTACTGCCCCATGGCTGCACATTATTCGTTCACATTTTCTCCTTGATTCTGATGACCCAGTTCAGAAACACTTGATCTATAATGACCCAAACATTTCATCTCTTTTTTCCAGCCATGCAATCACAATTAATCAGTGTTTTAATGTTGTGCTGATCACCAGCCAGGCAGCTGTGTTTGCCCGTTTCACCGTATCCCGCCCCTTTATTACAGGGTGCGATGTAAAGTTGGCCTTTTATGAAGTATTTCCTCTCTGCTCTCTGCTTTCTGCCGTTCAGGAGTCTCACCATGGAGACAAAAAGAATGGCCACGTTTACCAGAACACTACTTCTGTCGCCCGTGTGACTTTTTTCCCTAAAGTCACGTGGGGCTGAGGAGAAATAGTGAATGCCGGAGTCGCCCCCTGAAAACGCTTTTGTGTGGTTGTACATTATCTTAACGACAAAAGCTGATAAACATTTCTCTGGGTTTAGGAAGACGCCGTTTGGCCACGCTGTTTTTCATTTTCTCCCACATTCAGTGGGACTAATTTGGAATAAATTCCTGAAAGGGATGTGGAACAAATGATCAGGTCAGTGTTATAGCTACATGTGCTCCAGATTATTATTTTCATCCCGTCTCAAATTTATGCAGTTTGTTTTCACCCTCCTGAAAAAGGGCTGCAAATGTGAACAGCGTGTCCTTCAATACGTCGACTCTCCAGTAAAATCATTTCACCAGGCCACTAATGATAGTGGTGTTGGTTTGTATTTTGCTGTAATGGTCTATCACACTGGCAGCACAATACTCTTTTTCACCTCAAACATGAGAGATACCCATTAAAGTTGGCAGTTAACTGGCCGAGCTTCTGTGTGTGTGTGTGTGTGTGTGTGTGTGTGTGTGTGTGTGTGTGTGTGTGTGTGTGTGTGGGCGTCTCATAACTTAACAGAAAGGGTGTAAACAGTGAACAAAACTGACGGGAATCCTCCAGAGCAATTATCATATGAATAAGTATCAACAAACAACCGCACTTTGATTGGTCCAAATAAGGTCATTTCCCACAGTACCACTGGCCCAGAACCCAATTGTCAGCCTGTCACTGCCATCATTGGTGCCTCTACTCTGCATTTGTGTGTCTGCGCCCTTGTGTGTGAAGGCTCTGTTTTCTCCATCACAGCTGAGATACTCCAGTCAGAGATGGGAAAGACAGACCTTCTCCAGCTCGTTGGAGGTAAATTACTTTCAGAGTCTGGGATGGGATTTGTGTGTGTGTGTGTGTGTGTGTGTGTGTGTGTGTGTGTGTGTGCAGTCCTGCATTCACTTCTTTCAAGGCTTCCATTGGTTTGTCAGTGAGAATAAGAGCCATATGAAAGACAGGGAAGGCTCTTTGTAGAGACGTTTTACAAACGTACAGATTCACTAAAACACACATTATTCATATAATAATAGTATCATATGATTATTTTGAGCCATTGTGCTGAGAAATGCTGCTGCTTTTTTTTCTGCCACCTGGCTTTACAGCTTCACACACACACACACAGCAATTCCATCACACCCCGTTCCGCTGGTAAATCAAACCACATCAAAACTGCACTCGCACCAACTTTCTAAATTAAACAACATTCTAGCTCGTTATGGTGAAGCACAGTCTACCTCGCCACAAACGACATGCCGAATCATTCTTAGCATGACATGACGAGGATTTCTTTTCCCGGAGTTCGTTGCACAACTTGTCTTGTTGCAGAAGGCCAGTTTAATTTTTTCATGTGAACGCTACAAGCAGCTTATACAGTATCACTAAGCTTTCACTTCACCCAGTAGCTGTAGCAGAGCAGGAGACAGTGAAGCAGCCGCACTGGGACCAGTATATTCTAAAAAATGTATGAATAAATACATTTATTTGAAAAGAAAACCCGAATATTTCCAGCAGTTGTCAGCATCACCATCCATGTCACATTTGTGTTATATTTAGAAAATGATGTTCACTATGAGAGTTGTATATGAGAATGAAATCATAAGAGTGACATGTTTGAAAAAATTGCTCATTTAGACATCGCCAAAGGCTACGTCTCGTATCAGACCCAAGCCCGTCGCTGGCTTCTAATCTTACATCCTCCTTGTACAATCATTTCTATTGTGCACACACATACACACACGCACAGAGACACACACACAACCAGTGTGTTTCTGTAGATCTCTGCGTTATTGCCAGACACACATATTGCCTTTTTACATAAGTAAAACCTTCATCAAAATCTTGATGAGTTCTCATCACTTGTAAAACTATACTTCGAACCGTATCCTGCTGATGTGACACAAACAAATAAACCTCTTTCACTGCTGCCAGAATCACAACTGTAACATCTAGATCCCGCAATTTCTCTTTTGATTTTGGCAAAATCCTCTGTGGTGTGCGGTGAAATGAAAAGATACAGAGGTGACCCCTCTCTAAACCGTTAGTACTGGTAATCATACCCGGCAACTTGTGCTCGTCCCCCACCCTGAGACACATCAAATTTTAGGCCGCCTGAAATCCCTCTTTTAAAGAAGTACAACTCTGTGACCTCACGCCGATATAGCTCTGTGTCTCTTTGATTCATCCCTGAGCTTCTTTTTGCCTCTTGATCCCATCACACGCTTCACCGTCCTTTGAAACGTCTGTCTCCAGTCTTCTTTTTTTGTCTCTGCCGATAGTTGCACCTGAGAACAAAGGCGCCAAAGCAGGTTTAATTATGTGTGTTTTGTAATATGACTCTTGATCCCCCACAGACATATTGTCTGCCTGATCAGGGTCAGACGTCAACTACAGAATTCCTCCAGGACATCTCTGCCAGAGGTAACTAGTAATCGCGGGGTCAAAGGTTAGATCTCCACCCAACAGCAACATGTCACTGTAAAAACTGCCTCCTCTCTCTAGAAAGTGTGTCTGGATCCCATTATTGGAAAGCGAATGATCTTAGGGTTTGTGCTGGACACCTGGCTTTATGCACATCATGCAGTAATCCACTTGGCCTCTGACCTCCTTCCATGCTATCTTATCTTATTTGCACCAAGATGGACAGGCATCCCATTTACGGCCTCTTCATATGTGGTCTGCTCTTTGCCTTCTGCATGCAAAGACAGTCAAGGTGAGAGCGGAAAATCCAGACAGGATGAAACCTGCACTCCTGGTATCTGATCCTCCTTAGTCTCTAAGTAAAAGAAAGATGCACAGGAGGAAAAGATAGCACGTGAGGGTCTTGCCTTCATCCAGTTGTGCTTTTGATTCAGGCAGTGATATCTGTTCTTGTACAAATAAAGATACAAGAAAAGATGTGCTGAGACTTTAAAAGGAAACAGTTTGATTAACCCTCCTGCACTGCTTGAAAAGTAGACTTTTTTATTACATCCACTTAAAATAGATGTTTACGTAAGCGACAACTTAAATGTGTCATTTTTACTGCACTACACAACTTCAGCTTATGACACACGTCACAAGCACTGACTGTGTGGCAATGTCATGTTTCATCAGAGGTATTAAAGCGGAATTAAGTCTGGATTTGCGCAGAACTGAAGATCACATGCACACATAGTGTCCAGTCAGAGGGCTTTTTTGATCTAAAATAAATTATAAGGAAGTGGCAAGAGGCTAAAGGACGACCTCATGATCACTAATGCAGGAATTGGCTAATCCATGCGGTAATCTTGTAACATCAAGACCAACTATCTCTAAATATGTCGCCGCCCTAACAGTCATCAGACTGTAAGATCAAACTTCTGAAACGTCTATGCAGTTAAGTGCTAGCGTATACTCAAGGGATCACATTTTCCTCAAGTATTCAGGGTTTAGAGATGATGCAACCTCGTGATTGTAGTGACCCTTGACTAGCATCTAGCAACATCAACTATTTGCTCCATATTTTGGTTTCAAACCAAATTCCTGCCTGACCATTGAGGTCAACCTCATGGCACGATTCTGGATCCATTTCATTTTTCAACACAACCACGTCCCTTCCCTAAACTTGTCCATATGCTCTCTGCTGTGCACACACGTTATATAAAGTGGAAGATTTGGAATTGACAGCGACAGTTCAACTTAACTTCTTTTGACAAGAGTTTCAGAAAGTTGACTAAAACACACCCACCCCCGTTTACTTCTGGAAACTCCAATAGATCCAACAGAGGCAATCTAAACAAATCAAACAAACATTGAGCCGATGGGATTTGAACACGTGACTTTAACTGGGAGAGGGTCGTGGGTGTGTGTGTGTGTCTGCATGTGTGCTGATGTGGTATAAAGCCTGAGAGACAATGAATGAGCAGGACAGTGTGACAGAGGCAGAAAGAGAGTTCGTGTGCAGCGTTCCCAGCTAAGCTCCACACAGGACCTATCATTACCAGATGGTGGCTGCCAGCCGAATCACTGCTCATTGCTTGAAACTCTCAGCTCCTTTTTCTTCTTCTTTTTCCTTCTTCTTTTCTCCCTTTGCTGCCTTCCCCTGTCTCACTCTCCTGCACTCTCCCTTTTTTTTCTTCCTCCCTTCTCCATTTCCAGCTGTTTTTGGAGCACACGTTGAGAACGGGGAAGTTCTCCACCAATTGTTTCGGTCCTGAGAGGAGCTTAGCGGTTGGACCCCTCCCTCCTTCAGTCTCTCTCCCCTCTCTCTTCTCTGTCTCTCTTCCTCCCTCGCCCTCTCTCTCTCCTCCCCTTGTAGAGCACACCTGCTTGATCTTGGCTGCACGCGCTCCGAGTCCAATTACCCCATAGGCCCTTGCAGCCACTTCACCGTCTCATCCCCCCACTCAGCTGGATTTTGCGAGTCAAGATCATCTCGCCCTTTTCTCCTCTCTTTCTCTTGCTTTAACTGAGAACAGGTAGGTTAATCCTTTAACTTTGGGAGAGGGCAAAAAGAAGGGGTGAAGTTAGTAATAGGGAGTTGAAGGTTTAACTGTGGACTCACTCTTGGAGACAGACTTTAGACTCAGCTTTCTGCTATACTGTAACTTTTTGCACACATGCAAGCAGCAGCTACATTATGCGTTGAAGATGCTATTTCATGAAACCACTGCTTGTGCTCGTGCTTTTGCAGTTGCCTGTGAGCTCACAGCCATCTCGTTGGTAACAATGGATTTGACTCCCTCTTTCATGCCTCTCTCTGCACCCATTGTGTTGTGTATTGTATTGCAGATATGTTGGCAGGTCTTGTTCCCACAGCGCTCCTGGCTTTTTGATGACAAACCTTAATCATTTCCAGTCCAGCTCAGTGAAAACAGCAGCAACTAGAGAAGGGGGTGTGGTGGTGCTGTTGATGCTGATACCTGTCTCCTCTGCCAAAACCGTAACTCTCTGGCCTGTCATTAATCTCCAGAGTATCCTCCACTGAGTGCCCTGTGATGTTTTGAGCTTGCAGTTTTTAAAGTTGTTGCTCTATGGAGTAAGTGTACAAGTGAAGTGTTTGGACACTTGTTGACTTTTGGATGTAACCCACATGGAACTGCATTCCACAGGTTTGATCCACGAGTGTGTTAGTTTTATATGTGTCAACTGACTCAGATTTGTTATGCTTGCAAAAAGGAAAGGGGTTGAGCA
Organism: Microctenopoma stevenorrisi; assembly: GCA_032270685.1. NCBI lineage: Eukaryota > Metazoa > Chordata > Actinopteri > Anabantiformes > Anabantidae > Microctenopoma > Microctenopoma stevenorrisi. The sequence goes on from JAUMTR010000015.1 coordinate 9,017,210, forward strand.
AAGGAGAAAACCTAAACTTAAGCCTCTCTCTTTTTCTTCTTGTCATTATTTGCTGGTGTCAGTGGAAAACATTACGATTTGTTTGTCTCTCTTCGGTTAGCTTTCTCTAATCCTCTTTCTCTTTTTTCTCTGCCCCTTTTTGGGGAAAACAAGGTTGAAACAACAAAGTGTATTTCTTTGTGTTCGTTCTGCCCATTACTCTTTGGAAAAGTTGTTTCTGGTGCATCTCACTCTTTCCATCTCAGCAGCTCATTTGAGACTACAGCCAGACTGCTTAACTCAATCTCTTATCTGTCTGCTCTGTAGCCCTGTTTCTTCTCAAAATGAACCTTCTCTGCCCACCGTGGCAATTGCTGCTGTGTTTTTACAGGCGCAGAACAAGACCCAAATTGCCACAGGCAACTTAAAGTGAGAGACTTTGAAGAGGAGATGAAAAAAGCAGTACCTGGCAACGCATAGTTCCATTAATCCTGTAATGGTACAGCTTCCTCTATCAAAGAGAGGTCTGAAGGCTTCCCGACAAGCCACCACACAGCTCTTAGCTAACTCATTACATCCTTTCTGCCAGCAGGGAAAAAAAACTAATAAAGTTCAGCTGAACTCAATTGCACTGAGTAGACTGGATAGAAACTGAACTGAAGGGAAAAACTGAGATTTAAAAGTATGAGTCAGAATTTAAAAAGCATCTAAAAGAGGGATAAACACTCTATAAACACCAAAATGCACCCATTAGTAAATAAACTAACTCACTAGTTCATATTTCTGAGGTGAGTTGAGCAGATGTTTGGTGTTGGTGGTTTGGGAGATAAGGCCTAGATCTGCTCTGTTTATCCCATCTGGACTTCAGCTCTCAGGGTTAAAAAGAGCAAAACAACAATGGCACTGAATGAATATCAGCCATGGAGGCTTTGTCTGCCTTTTTTTCATTAGAATACCAGAAAGTTCCACATGTCACTCTTTCTGGCCAACGTTTGAAGGGTCAGTCAGAGAAAGAAAAGGGAGAGAAGCCGGGGGAAGGAAGGAAAGAGCATAAGATGGGAGGGGGATATGGAAAGAGAAGAAAGGGAGAGAAGGTTGGGTAGTTTGTCCACGTCTGTGCAGCACAGACTGTTGATAATGGGACTGAGGTTGATTGCAGGCCAACAGCTCTTCTCATGAAACAGCTGAAATGTGGTTTAACCACTCGCTGGCTTTCTCATGCTATGGCTCCAAACAACAAGCAAGCTTAAGAAATCCTGAAACCATCTTAACAATACTTATCAGTCTGACACTTTTCTGTTGTTGTTGGACAATATATTGATGGTAGAAGTAGAAGGAAGTGTTTTGGACATTCTTGAAGCTGAAACTCTCCCATGTATATGAGAGCATGGATGGCTATTTTCCAGACTCCTTTTACAAAAATGTTTTGGCTCTGAAAGTGTTTGTTGGCTGTGTCCTTGTATTTTTTTTCAGATGCTGTTCTCACTCACAAAATCCCCTGATACATCAGACATTTGTTGAAAGAAACCACTGCTGAATCCACAGACCATTGTCAACGTGCAGAGTCATAAAATCACTTTTTTCATTTTAGTGTTATGGATTCTTATCAGTCGTGAAATTTTTATTTGTGTATACTGTATTTTTATTTACAACCACGTGGGAGGGGAGCTCGCAGTCATTTGCCGATGGGTTAAACGGGCCACACGTGTTTTAAATGTCCTGTGGCCTTGTAAATACCTTCCAGTGATTCATTGCTGACAGACGCTCTGCAGGGGCAGACGCAGGCCTGTGGAGAGTTAGAGGGGAGGTAGCGGACATGGGTGGAGGTTGGGGTGGTAGTTGGTGACTTCTCCTTCATGTGAGTTGCTAAACTCGCCAACGTGCTTTGCTTCTTTTTATGCTACATACATTAGAATGGGTCGACATGGTAATTCGTCCACAGGTCTCAGTGGGCAGAAAGTGACAAAGCAAAGGAGGGAAAATTACTTTACTCCCTGATGCGAGCTCTGCTTCCTGTCTGGGAATCATTAGTAATGCTGGGGCCAGACGTAGGGGGGAGAGCAGAGGGAGGGACAAGAGAGATGAGACAAAAAAGCGACATAGGAGAACTGACAAGATGATGGCGCCACAGGAAATGTCAACTTCTGCCCCTTCTTTCTTGGTCAGACATTATATGATGAATGACAGGTTTCAGAAACACAAGCGAGAACACAAGAAGATGTGTGAAACATATCCTTGTCTGGGATATGGTTGACTGTAAATCTCTTAACAATGCAGACCACACTTTCTCACAGCTGTGTAGGTTATTTTCTTCTCCATCTTGTCTGTATCTACCACAGTTCCATGTACAGTCCTTCAACAGCCATTTTCCCAGTGATTGGTGTTTCTTTTTAGATCATACAACAAACATAACAGTCATGACTTTAGAACTATCCTAAACCTTCTTAACAGAAATCACACTGGACATCACTGTAATGCATCAGCTTCCTATGTTTCCTGCTGCTCTGGTTCATGTGGGTGTATGAACACTGGGTGATGTTCAGCCTCTTTTCACCCCAGCATGCCCTCTTTTGCTCTCTTTGTCCTTAACATTTCAGTAGGCAACTAGATTGTACACTAGTCTTTTCACATTGACATGATGATTCCTCAAGCAAAGGGCCACCAACCTGATGCGTCATGATAGGAACTGAGGATAGGGCAGAAAGAAATTGCTAATGTGTAATGCAGTTAATTTTTGTGGATGTGCATACATGCAGGAAGACTGGTGAGGTATGCTGTAGAATATGCATGGTCAAGTCATGTTCCAGCACGCTGCGTTGACAGCCCTCTAGGTGTAGCATGCACAAACACAAGTGTGATGTTTGAGGAGCTTCTGTTAAGTGTTGAGTAGATTCTCCGTGTATATATATATATATATATATATATATATACACAGAACGTCTCTGTGCATGTCCTCCAGCCTAATAAAACATACAGGTTGCCTGCTCCCAGTCACAACACATAAGTGTCTCCTGAAATATGTGTAATGAAGCGAGGGCATCTTCTTAGCGCAGGCCCTTCTGGAGGGACTGTGAACACATCTGTGCAGTCTGGTAATGAAATAACCAAAGCCTCGGGCACAGCAGGCTGTCTCATGCATCTTCAGAGCCTCACCCCAGCTGTAAATGCAGGAAAAACGTTAAAACGATTTCAACTTTTTTGTTCTGTGTTTGTGTTGATACAACGTCATGCAATCACAAAATGCACAACCATCCATGAATCCAAAATCCATGAACAAATATTAATACGACATATAGTTTATTCTGCAGCTGAGGTCACAGACTGTAAGCCAATGTCCCAAACAGTAATCCTGGAAAATCCCTTATTCTAATTTCCTGGTTTTATTTTAAAAGTCTCTCATCCACTACTCCTGGAGATGATTATGACTCAGAGTAGCAGAAATTCTTGTCTTTGCAATATTGCTGCAGCTATTGAATCCTCAGAGGGTTTAGTTTGAGATCGCTCTTTCTTGGTGTTGTTTTCTCCTCTCAGACAAAGGCTGATTGAATGATGGTTGGACACACGGTGGGCCATCTGAAACCCTGCACCAGTGCACATGTGAATGTATACGTCTGGGTCAGAGCGAGGGTCAAAGCATGGAGCTAGGGTTCAGTAATCAGCTCTGACACCAACACCATTCTGTGTGCACTGATATTCCCTGAAACAGATTGAGTAAACTGAATTCTAAATGTCTCACGCTGCAAGACGTGCCAGATGTGAGGAGTTCATTACCTCAGTACCGCTTTGAAAACTGTCTTCCTTTTCACTGTTGGCAATGAATATATCAGACTACACGATAGGCCCAACCCACCTGGCATGTAAACAGGATTGAATGATCGAAGTCATGTACAACTACTACGTTACCCAGGAGTGTTTCTTTAGCGTTAAATTAAAAAACGCAGCGGAACATTCCTGCCAAGTCTCTAGACAAGATTTTTTTTTTTTGGACAGAACTTTCAGCTGCGCTTAGATAAGAGAGCATGACACAGCCAACATTACTAAGCGTGTCAGCGATGGGAACAACATGTCCTCTGGATTTGTTGTATGTATGTAGGTTCTAAGAATTATAGGACTGGAGTTCATGCTTCCAAATGGCAAACGTTCAAGCATGGAATTAACCATCACGTGGCACAATTTGAGCATCTAACTGCCAACCTACGAAATCACCCTTTTCAGTGGGAGTAATAAAGAAACTACAAGAGGCTGAGAAATCCCTGTGAATAAAAGTGATTTCCAATGTGGTTACACTGTATGCAGGCGCAGTCACTGCTAGACTGAAGTCGTACAGTGTGTCAAAGCAGCGACTGTTTTGTGGGCAGAGACGTATAATTACTGCTTGTGATGAGAGTGACTCTCAGCTGTGAACAGCATGACCTGATGTAACCCTAGCCTGGATGTCTCCTCTTCTCCTTTGGCTTTTGCTTCATTCTGACACATGGGTCACTAAAACCCCGTAAGGCGCATGGTTCAAGGTCTAGTGTCTTAAACACATGGCTCAGGAACATGTAGCTTATCATTTTATTCACATGTCAAAATATGCAAATACACAAAATACTATGATACAACCTGAACGTTTATGCAAATACACCATATAATCCAGCCCAGGTTCACTTTCTGCTCCGGCCATTCAATGGTTTTGGGTCAGTTTCATCATGCTGGTCGTGATGTTCAGGTCAAGGTCTACTGCAGACCAATTGCTCTGAAATTATTTGTTAGCAACTGTGGCTCAAATCAGGCCTTCAATTACTGTGGCACCAAGACGGAACAAGCTGCTTTTGGCTTTACGTTTGACAGGCAGATTGCTGGGTCTTCAGGACTTCTGTGTGTGTGTGTGTGTCTGTTCGTCTGTGTAAAAGGTCACAAAGTTTGTGTGGAGGTCGGCACCGTATTCGAGTCTGACAGTGCGTATGTGTCAACTGGGTTGTGGTTACATTTGGAAATAGACAAGTAAGGAAACAGGATTCTCCCCGTGACTACAGATACTTGCTTCTTTATTGGATTTTTTGGCACACAGACACCATAAAGTACTTGGCAAACAAATGATTGCTGTGATTCATTCCTTTTGAATCTAAAATGTAGTACAATTGTATACAGTGGCAGCCATGATGTGTCCCTTGAGTATTATGGTAAAAGGCAATGCAGATGTTCCTTATTCAGCTATTTTCTCTGTAGTAAAAGTAAATTACACAGGCACATGTTATTTTTGTGTAACAATGAACCCACAGCAACACAATACTAGTGAATCTTTCTGATTATCAACCTGTGGTACGCCGACGGGTTTCAAACGTTCAGTAGGTCAACTGAATATACCAGCAGAGAGAGTGTGTTGAATAGTTGGCGTACTAGCTTTATTTGACCAACCTTACACCCAGCTGTTTAACCTGTTGACCCCTGGCCCTCCACTGCTCACTGCTTTACTCTTTGACTCTTTGCCTTCAATCAGCATGTGTCTCGTTAAGGCTTTTTGTTTGTTACTCAGATGGTGTCCATCTTCCTGCAATACAATCCCTGTGGCACTGAAAATCCCTTTCTCGCTTCTCTTTGCCTACTTTCTTTTTTGATCATTAAACGTAATCAGAAACTGTGTCATGTTATCCTACAGACTACCTGCAAGCACCATGAGATCAGTCTGTCTCTCTTTGCTGCTGGTCACTGCCTGCTGGGCTCTGCCCTTTCGCCAGTCTGGCTTCCTAGACTTCATGATGGAGGATGAGGAGGGATCAGGGGTGCCTGACGGACCCAAGTGCCCCTTCAGATGTCAGTGCCACTTGCGTGTGATCCAGTGCTCTGACCTTGGTAAGACCAGACATGTCCCACAAATGTTTGATGTGGTTGTTTATGATCTGAATAACTTTTCCACATCTGTATATCATCTCGAGGGTTGTGGGTGAGCTAGAGGCTACCTCAGCTACCACCGGTCAATGATCTGGTCAGTTTCTGAGGGAATGGGATGATAGTACTGATTATTTTTACTCAAATATTTGACAGCTGGTACCTTATTTAGTCAAGATGTCTTCTAAGGGTTTTTTATTTCACAGTTAAATCTCTGAATTTGTACTTGTTAGTATACCTGTAACATAAGTACAAGTATAGGCTTAATCTACTATACTTTTGTGTATACTATCAAGTATACACAAAAGTATGTGTATACATGTATACTTAGGCATAAGTTAGACCAAATGTGTTTATACCTCTTTGTATACATGTCAGTACACTGAAGGTATTCAACGAGTATCTGTCCTGACAGTAAATAAGAGGTTAAGTATAGGTACAAAGATGGGCGAAAGGTACTTGTACTTTTTCTGTATACTTGATATATACTATTTATACTTAAACTTTATAGTGTACTCCAAAAAGTAAACTAAAGGTACACTTGCTTATTTTTAGTTTAAGAAAGTATATTAATAGTACACACTTTTTTAACTCAGTGTTTTTGAATTGAATTACTATATATTGGGCTAAAAGTAACAAACCTCTTGTTCTCATCCATTTTCTTTGTTCACTCCTCCATTTGGTGTTCTGGCCTAGATTCCAAACGAGTGAGCTCACAGCGATGATGGATCACATGCTGAGGTCAGATGGGTGTCTGCAGTAGTTTTACTGTACTTTTACTGCACTGAGTGACATTTTAATGGCAGAAAGTATCACCGAGTTTATAACCTCAGCTGTCTCCGCCGTCGCCATAAAGTCAGAGTCCACCCAGCGTCATATGAGGGGTTTACGTCTGCTGGAGACACCAGACTTACAAAACTTAAAAGCACGCAATCCCACTTCCTATAACAGCTACGTGATTTGGTATTTCTGAGGAAATCGTTCTCGGCCTCTGTGAATGTTAGAGATTAATCTAGAAGGTTCTGAATAAACCCTAGCACCAAACATGTTCCCAATATTGTTTCTCCATGTGAAGCTTACTCACCCAGACTGCCATTATTTAGCCGTAACAGTCACATCGATTTATTCAGTTCTCATCTCTCAGCATATACAACGATTTGAGTCATGTCACACCAAAGTCCCTGACCTCAGTTAGGCGCGTATATTGTCTAAAAGTGCTTCGCTATGCAGTTGGATGTGATTGTTTTTGGCGCTGCTTTTATTTGGAAAGGGAGGGACACGAAATTCAGAGAGACAGATGAAGGATAGTGGGAGCGACGTAAAACGACAAACACAGAGGACAATTTAAAAAGTACTGACAGACATAACCAGTCCATGCAGCAGACAGGCACAGGACAGACAGGTGACAGTCGTGCTAAGAACTAAAAAACTGCTTCCACGGCTCCAGGTCTTATAGCCGAAGCCCCATAAAGCAACAGCGTTCCCCAGAGACACAGCTCCGTGGCTGGATTCTCAACTCCCGCATCAGCACTGTTGGCCCTGCGCCCCCATCTGTTCCCCAGGCCTGTTGACATGCCTGTAAACACACACTCCGGCTCGCTCTAGAACAAACACGTACTGTACATTTGGACACAAACGGCTGGTTAAAAGAAAAACCTATCACCTATCCCTCTCCTACCCACTGCCGATTACCTGGATCAGGTGTGTTCAGCCAATGAGAAGCTGTGAGTGCAGGGATGATAGGAAAAGGTTTAGTTTTGTATTTTCCACAAAGTTGGAGTAGTTTCAGTGAAAACATTAAAAACTGACACTGCCACTGCTGAGAAAGTCTAACTTTTGGTGAACAATAAAAGAGGAACGTGTTCAGCGAAGAGGTTGCCAGTGTGGTGCTGTAATGACAGTGAAATCCACAAACAGCTGTGATCGTTTGTGGGTCATTCGCTGCCGACATGGAAAAGCAAACATATCTGAAAGCAATGTTTGGATGAGCTGAAGAAAGGTCGCCACAAGCTTTTAGGACAAAATGTGTTGAGGTGTACGGTACGTATGCGGACAGGAGATACGGAGCGTTAGACAGTTTATTCTACGTCTCTTCCTCTGAAATGTAAACTGACAATTAGGAATCCTGATGTATTTTTTCGGGCTCCACAGATGCATAAGAGCGTTCCCTGTAGCTCCCAGCTGCCTTTGCTCTATTTTCAAAAAACAGACCGCTCAACCAAACAGTCTTTCACTACAGATGCCATTTTCTGCGACTCATCACCCGTGACGCTAAAGTCTAAGCAAAACAATTTAGCGTGAACTCAGGGTCCAGGTATGCAGTCACTTACTTACTGCAAAGGAAATTTGTTTTAAGGACCATTTCCACCATGTGTGGATCACATTAAAAAGCTATTTGGTCTGTTTGGAATGTCACCATAAAACCCACTATATGCATAAGTCATGACTTTATGCAGCATGGTACGTTCATGAAGCAAACAGCGTTCCTTCAGTTCCATGCTCCTGTGTTAATCTTTTCGTCTTTGTGAATGTGTGCTGACCTTACGAGCTGAAAACTCCTTATAAGTAGAAAAACACAGCATTAAAAATTGATGACAATACAGAAAATTCCTCAGGTAATATCTTCTTTTCTGTGTAGGTGTGGATCAGATTTGACTGAAAGCGATGGCAGCATCCACAATCACACAAACTGTGTTAATTAATCAGATTTAGCCAATCACTGGTGGCTGCGTCGAAAAATGGGAAATCATAATTTTCCACTTCAAACTAGCGAGAAAAGCAAGAAAAAACGTACAAGTATGTTTTAACAGCTGCTTGAAAACGGACTCAAACCAGTCACATGGAAATGAGTGCACGACCATTTTATGTCCATTTCCTTTTGAGGTCAGACTGCGGTTAACTTCACATCACCTGAACCAGAGCTGTCACCACCTCACCTGAAACCCGGTTTCCCGTCATCCGTCATTCTGGCAGACCTGTTGTTCTGCCGTGTATTGCTGACACACGCGCACTGCATCTGATTACCAATGCTTCATATGTTACTGTTAGGTCTGAAGGCAGTTCCTGAGGATATCCCAGATGACACTACACTCCTGGACCTGCAGAATAACAAGATCACAGAGATCAAGGAGAATGACTTTAAGAATCTTAAAGGACTGCATGTAAGAGACATTTTGTCCATATGTGTTTATTTGTCCTTGTGTTGTGTGATCTCTATTGTTATGTAACCATCACATAAATGCATCTCACCGGATACCGGAAGCATCTTGCAGCAAACCCATTTGCTGGATTGCACTGGGGCCTTTCAGGCAGATGTATCAAGAGAGTTCCAGGATGCCTGCTGCCCCCCCTGTTTATATGACTACAAATTACAACCAGCTTTGATGATTGTGTTGCCAAAATACTGTCAAGCAATTCACAGGTCACAGAAAACTACTTTAAAAAAATCTCCTTCTCCATTTCTTCTCCACTCATCTCGCACTTACCATCCAGAAAAGGTAAATCCCCCCAGCTCCTCTCCCTCAGCCACCAGGTGTATAAAACCTATTCACCCATAGGCCTCACAGCCTCACACCTCCAAACTGTACTTCTGTCTGATGACCTGACGACCTATGGAGGGGAATGGACCTCATACTTCACCTTGACGCGTGTCTGCTTACACAGGAGTGAAACAGCAGGAACTAAATTCCTTTGAAAATGCATTAGTAATAATTCCAGACTGGACTTCTCTATTTTGACAGTGCGGGTACCAGGTTGGAGTATCTAACAGCTGTTGAGCATAAAACGTCTTTTTTTGGTTTCACCTCATCTGGAAAGAGTTTTTTTTTTACCTTCTCATGGTACATTTGCAGCAGTGAATGTTTCTGAGTGGAAGGGGAAATGCTGAGAGTTTCTAAGGTGTAAAGTTTCAAATAAAGTAAAACAAATAATAACAATAGAATTTTAATCAGTGACATTAATATATAATTGTGGGTTTTTTTTACTATTCAGAAAAAAAATGAATTCATATTTAACTTAATCTTGCTGATTTTACTCAATGTAGGCTCTGATCCTGGTGAACAACAAAATCACCATCATCCACGCCAAAGCGCTCAACCCTCTGACCAAGCTGCAGCGCCTCTACCTGTCTAAGAACATGTTAAAGGAAATGCCCGCCAATATGCCCAAGAGCCTGCAGGAGCTGCGCATACACGAGAACCAGATCACCAAGATCAAGAAGGCCTCCTTCCAGGGCATGGCCCATGTCATCGTCATGGGTATGAACTCAAACGTTTTCACAGTGGGAATATTGCTTCTGTAAAGTAGACACCACTGGAATGACAAAAGGTCGTTGGCACCATTTAGAAAGGATTCTAAAAATATTCACTCTCAGAGAAGCCAACGGTTAATATTTCCACTAACTGTGCTGGGTCCTCATGTTGATGCCTCTGAAGATGGAACCAAAGATCTAAAAATAAAGGAAACATAACTTTGTCTCTTGTGAAGGAACATTTAGCTTTTGGGCAATAAGTTCCTAGCCCCACAAAAATGTGAGACACTCTTAGTTTTTTCCTTCACTGAACCAGCCAGCCGTGCAAGCTTTGTGTCTACATATTTGACCTAAGTTCATGTTGTGTCACTGAAGGTAAATCATTAGGAAAGACAAAAGAATATGGAGCTGGTGTTCATTGTTGGCTGAGGCGTGAGGGGAAAGTATGATTCGTGGCGTTTGGCTTTGAAGTCAAGATTTACACTGCAAGATTTTCATCTCTGAGTTGCAAAACCTCCTATTCCACAAATTATAAAACGTTGTTTTGTCATCGCTTTACTAAAGCTGACCGATAGATTAAATCACTTAAAATGCAATGAAGTCAAAATTATGATCCCCCTATGACAAAGTTGGGAAATCTGGTGCGGAGAAAAGCTGCAGCAAGTCCGAGCAATTGTCCTGCCCAAGACTTTGTTTACTCATGACTCAGCTGCATGTTCCCGTAACACATCAACAGAGGAATTAACGTCATATCCATTACTGTTGTTCTGTCTGTCTTTTTGCTTCTCTTTCTTTGTTCCCAATTGTTATGTCTCTCTTTTTTTTTCCAGAGCTCGGCTCCAATCCTTTTAAGAGTGCAGGGATCGATGCCGGTGCCTTTGCTGATCTGAAGAGGGTCTCTTACATACGCATTGCAGACACCAACATCACAGATATCCCCAAAGGTGCGGTGCAGATTTTTATTTCCACAAATACTTTCTAAATTAGGGGATTTTGCTTAATCTAAGTTTTGCGTACGGGACTACACCATAATACGCCGTAATTACTGTAATAGTAATTATGCTGTCTCAGGATGGGAACATGTGAAAAGAGACACCCTGAGATGAAACATAAGGTTACAAATCGGTGCAACTATCAGCTTCTGCGATTTCACAATGACCTGTAAGCTACTAAGTTGTGAAGTCACCACTTTGTTCTCGATCATCCTGCTTTTGTGGGTTGCCAGGTCTGCCCAGCTCACTCTCTGAACTTCATCTGGATGGAAACAAGATCACCAAGGTGACGGCAGAAAGCCTCAAAGGCCTGAAGAACCTGGCTAAGTAATAAGAACTATTTGTAGCATTACTAAATATGAACAGCATGGTCACGCCCATACACTGACGCCTTAGTGCAGCCTATAGCCTCACTTTAAGACTCTCTTTTGGAAACATGAGAACATCCGAGTCTCATTTGTTACCTCACCGTTTCTCATAGTGGCTTGTGTTTTTTTCTCTTGCTTCTTCTTGTTCGAGCTTTACCTGGAACACCAGCTACCATTCACCTGATTTACTGGATAAAAAAGCCTGAGACCTAAACAGTCGTTTTTGGATAATCACAATAAGTAGTTTGCTCACAAAACTGAAAACAGATTATAAGATGGCTGCTGAGGTTTTGCCAGAGGTGGCGTACCGAGCAGGACAAGGAGGGCTTTGATGCAGCATTCATTTTTGTTGTTGTTTTTCATATGCAGATGATTGAATGTGAAAGAGTAATGACTTCAGCGACAGGTGCAGATGTTTTTCTGTATCCTTGTTTACTTAATTCTCTTTATTTTGCAACTTCATTATCTAAGGATTACTGTGTCATGTTGACATCACTATCTTGGACTCTCCATCTGTCCACTCTGTGCTCATGTGCTTCCTGTTCTCTTACACGTTCCCATGTCTAATCATCGTATTTCTTTTTCTACACAGGCTGGGTCTCAGCTACAATGAGATCAGCTCTGTGGAAAACGGCACACTGGCTAACGTTCCCCACCTGCGAGAGCTCCACCTTGACAACAATGCTCTGACCAGTGTTCCTCCTGGCCTCCCTGACCATAAGTACATCCAGGTATATACTGGTTTGGTGGACATGTTGGTGTTACTAATCCAGCTTTGAATACACAAAGCGATGACAGAAAGATTGTTTTCAAAACCATTTAGCTGCAGCAAACTAACTCCACTCGAGCATGACAGCATATCGCCTCTTTGTGTACAGCGTGATCACACAGCTCATTTTCCCTGATCTGAGCCACATGATCTAAATTTACTCTGATACATTTCTGCATTTGATTTGTTTATGTTGTCCGATTACAAGCTTCAATAACAAAAGTCACATGGACTGTGTTATTGTGTTTACTGAGCAGCTTTTTGGTAGCCTGTCATATTATAAAGCTGCTGACAGAAAGTAAACAGACCCTGACATAGAGCTTTTACCTTTTAGCTTGTTCTGCATGGTTAGAAATCATTTTGAATAAGTGGCAGCACTGTACAGCTGTCTACGGCTTATCACGGTTTGCTTCCAAACTGCAGCACTGTCCCACTATAACACAGTAACAACATAAAGTAGTACTTAAAAATAACCCAACTCCCCATGGACTTCAAGCAGAGATGTCCTATATTAAAAACAAAATAATACCTGGCCAACCACCTCTGGATCTACAGAACGCAGGTGCTCACATTGTCATTTTAAGGGACTAAATGAGTTGTTTCGTTTTTCATGTTTTTGTATTTTTAGCTCTCTGTCTTCCTCGCCTGCTCTTTTTTGCATATTCCATTCATCGTGACCTTTCTGCAGGTATAGTTTGGTGTTTCTGGAACCGAAGGCTTTGGAGTCTGTAATTAGAATAGTTTTGTCTGTCCCTGTGAGTTTGTGGCAGTTCCCTGCCTTTGTTCTTATTTCCAGGAACTTTCTCACCCTCAGCACAACGAGGGCTACTGTACTCGGTATTTGTTGTTTTTAGCTGCTCTCATCTTTTTTATTTGGTTACACTTAATTATTGTAAAGCATCTGGTTTTTATGTTATGTTTATGTAGAAATTTCACAGTTTGTTAATCACCTAAGAGAGAAAAAGATCAGTTTGTCTTGCTTTATTGCTCGTTCTGTGATGTATCATTATCTTCTTTATCGGCTTGATTTGGAAAATACTAAATTACTGCCATCCACATTCCAGTGGGTGACCTAAAGTTGTCATTATTTTAATCCCTTCTCTATAGGTGGTCTACCTCCATGCCAACAAGATTGCCGCTGTGGGAACAGAGGATTTCTGTCCTCCTGGCTTCAACACCAAGAAGGCCATGTACTCTGGCATTAGCCTGTTCAGCAACCCCGTGCCTTACTGGGAAGTTCAGCCAATCACCTTCCGCTGCGTCTTCGACCGCTCCGCCATCCAGCTGGGCAACTACAGGAAGAAGTAGAGCACCCTGCACACCTCTGCGAGGAAGTGTGTTTTGTAAATGAGTATGTGAAAGTTTTGTAAGTGTGCGTGTGACCCCACCACCACCACCACCACCACCACTGATCCCATACCAACACTGCGTCCCTACAAATGATGTTGTCATTAATCCACACACTCATTTCAAAACTTTAGTGGGCATGGACCTTCAGCACTCTCAGTTTCGTTATTTAGCTTAAAGGTCGGTGCAGCAGCACTTCATGCAGCTTACAGAAAACGCCAGCATATTCTGGTGAAGCTCTCAGACGCCGGCGCATCAGTCACAGCAAACAGTTAAGCGAGCATCAACACTGCAAATATGTTCTCACATTCACACCGTAACACATTATTGTTCATGTCATGTGCAATTCATTGAGTGGACACATTTATGTTCAGATGTGAACCCCAACCAAAAAAGAGTTGAAATGTCACTCAGTGGAAAAATGTTATATCGCAGTTTATTGACTATTAGCCATTGTATGATTAATAGAAAAGCTGGCTGTAGAGCAGGCAGCAGGGGGTTAACTTGTGTTTTACACTACCTTTAACAACTGGCATACTAGAACGTACTAGATATTACCTGTGTACTAGGAATAGCATTCAGAGTGTAACGTTACCATGTGGCACTCCACAAACGAACTCCAAGTTTCTATTTGTATTGTGCTCAATTCAAGTAGAGGTAAAAGCTACCGTGACTTCTATCACATTGTGCCTTTTTGTGCTTACTTCAGTGTTAGTTTAGCTCTGGGTGCTGTTACACTTTTTTTTTTAGCATTGCATTTCTTCTACTGTTCATCTCCCTGTGTATGTTGTTCCATAAAAAAACAAGGTGAAAATAGCTTCTAAAAAATGTAGAATAAACCATATATGTTTTAAAGAAGCCATTTCCAAAGATTTATATGCATGCTCTTATTTCTTTTGCACTTGATCATTGTGCTTCCTGGTGTTTCTTGTTAATGCATTTATGTATTCTCTCCCTGTCTCCCTGCCCTTTGTTGCTTTCTTTTTTTCAAAAGTAAAGAAAAATGGAGGGTGTATGTGGACTGGCATGCTCACAGCACATATGTTGGTGTGTTGGTATGTATAGACTCTGTATATAAATGCTGTATAAAAACTTCTAACTGCTTATAAACACAAGCACTTGCCATAGCTCAGACTTAATATATCAGCAAAAAAGGTGTTACTCTTTTTTTCCGGAGCAGGGACTCCAGCTAAGGTGTCCTGAACAAAATAAAAATAATAATGGAGAAATTAACAGTTTTTGATGGATGTAACGACAAAGTGAAGCGTGAAGCATGTGGATATTTGTGGTCCCGGCGCACCAGATATTCCTGCAATAACCACAGCACAACTGCAAAGGAGGTCGAGATGACTCAGGTAAAATATACGAAGGAACATGTGAGAAACTTTCAATGATACATTCACACATCACGTGGTTCAGTAGATTACAACTCAGGTCATCTAAGTGCAAGATGCAATAATGCAGCAAATATATATATATATATATATATATATATATTAATGCTTTGTTGATAGTATTAATTTATTAAATTGAAAGACTAATCCACAGACTTCTCTTTAAATATTTTAAGGGGACATTACCAGCTGATAACTGCACTTTGCATAAATAACAATGCACATTTCAGTCTTGTGAGCATTTGTCAAAGTCATCTGTGATTTTTTTCACTTGTTTAAACTCTTCTTTTTTATAACAATTAGGCGTATGACATATATCACCAACCAGATGGTGCTTCTGTTTTGTTCAAGACTAATAAATCTATCACCAGATCAAACCCGAGTTCCCTGAGGAAATTACTCTGACACAGAGAACATATGAACTCCGCACAGGGGAACAGGTTGGATAACAGTTCTTGTTTCCGTGCAAAAATGTAAATCTCTGAGCTGTCGTGCAAACACATTCAGGTCCCACAATGAGCAAGAACAGTAGGTTGGTTTTATTTTTATTTATTTATATTTATTCACTCTTAGCTGCCTTTGCAGTCTCTAATTGGCATTAATGAGTTTTGTGGATTGAGGTAAATAAATATTTGCACAAGGACCATTTCTACCCTCTCAACCTCTAGTGATTTGTAGCCTGTTGGTCATTTAAGAGGCTGCAACAGGAATATTTAGGTTAAAGTAACAATACTTGTAGAGTCCTGCCCTTCGCTCAGATTAAACAGGATCTAATTTCAAACTAGGTTCTTTAAATGTATGGAATCTCAAAAGTGACACATGCCAGTAACACAGTCTGATCTATTTTAATTTTGAAAAGTCAGGTAAACTACACAATAAATCATTTTCCTTCCTAAAAAATACTTTGGTCCACTTATAGACAGGCATTTCGACTTAATAATTCTCTTTGTCATGTGAACAAAAATAAAACACAATTCAATAATTTAGCTTGCTCCACTGTGTATTATCAAATGAACTGGTGTCGCATTACACATAAAGCAAATGGTGCTTTACAGAAAAAACAGAACATTTAAGAGTTATGACTGCCTCAAACAACTTGACATAGGTCTTGTTTTTTTTTCTTTAGACAAGGACAGAAAAAAAATAATAGTGTGTGCGCTCTGGCTTTTATAAGAGCAGAGGAAGTTTGACTCAGCAATCTGAATGTACATAAATTTGGTGCCCCCATGTGGTTGCTATCATATCAGCACCTTCTGTTTTCCGTCTGTCTTACGCTGAAAAGTTAGAGCAGTTGCTTAGTCTTGGTTTATTTGCCGCTTAGTGCTAGTATTTGTGTAAGGTATGTCTCTCTCTCTCTCTTGGGGTTTTAATTAATGTGTTAAATGCCAAAGAAATCGGCTGTGTAAAAAATGTTTCCATCACCTCAAATACACATGATGGGTACACATATATATATATACACTCAGTGCTTGGTGTGTCTGCTGAATTCCTGTCTGCTGACGTTTCAATAACCAGTGTAACCTGAGCCGCTGCAGCATGTCAAGCAAAGAGCTGTGAGATGCTACAGGGAAGCATATGGTTATTTCAACCTGCAAACCATACCACCGTTCAAATGTTTCCCACAAACAAAACAAATTGAATTAAACCAGAAAAACTACACACACACATCCGTATGACAGAGGTTTAGAGAACCGCGTGTCGTGTTAGGAAGATCTTCTCGTGGGATTTCAGTGCCAGGTCTCCCTTGCAGGACATGTGAGCGAGAGAATCACTTGGCCTGCACGGGGATGAGTCTATGTGCTTACCACATGGCCACATGGTAGGAGCAGAAGGTGGTGTCTGGGTGCTGTCTGAGATTTTATTAGAAGGCTCTGTGTGTCTGTGCCAAGAAGTCCAAGAATATCCCAGTTTGCTAATATCCTTGCTTGGACGTCCATCTGTGCACCTCTCTCAGAGCATGTTCATGTGTATCTCAGCTGTAGCGTTTGATTTTTTTCTCGTGTTTAACGCCTACCCTACACTATCCGTTAGCGTATTTCTGTGGTTTGTGTGTGTACTTTGCTTTTAATGCATGAATGACAATGATCGTTCTCTGGCACACTGGACTTCTTTTTTTCGTTAGGACAAAACACTTCACTGCTCATCCAAGCAGCCTCTTTGGTCTGGGAACACCTGAAGTATATCTGTTGGTTTCACAAGCAATGAATAGGCTTGTTAGGTGGACAAAGGAAAGAAGTGTGTGGGTAGTCCTCTGTCTTCAACTAAAGGAGCACAGCTAATTTGTGTCCAGAGATGTGCTGCATCATGTTTTACTCCACTGGTTTGTGAAACAATACTTTTCTCTCATTTTATACTTCCCTACTCATACTACTACTTTGTTCTGTGATTTCATTTCCCTCACAAAAGAAATTCAAACAGTTTGTCTACTATTCCTGAAATTGCATTACAGTTTTATTCTCTAGGGTGTAAATCCAGTATTTATAGGTCATTTGACAAAGAAGTTAAGATAACAGAGACATACAAAGTATTTGAGAAACAGTGTTGAAAGACAGCATCTGCCATTTGGTTATGAGAGCATAAGGCCCATTTCAACAAAACTGACAAGATTAAGCACAGTGACTAAGAAACAATTTCTGTTTCACTGCCTCTACTCTACAGCCTGGAAAAGTTAAAGTCTAGGTTCACACAAAAACCCATAACAGGGGAAAAAACACTCCAGCCTCAAAGAAATAAATATTTTGGGCCATTTTTTGGTGCAGGGAGCAAATGTGAAGAAGAGTGACTGCAGCAGCACTTTGTTCTGGCTGGTTTGGTTGTCTGCAAAAAGCAGACATCTAAGGTGGATAAAAAACAGGATCAAACATCTGTCCCATGTGTTATGGAGGAATACATCTGTCTGCTTCTTTCAAGATCAACTAACAAGTTGACACCACATAAAAAGATTGTTTTTAACAACATGCAAAGATCCCTTATGACTAAGTAAAAAAAGGTGCCTACTGAGGGAATTAGACGTAAGTATTATTTGTAAAACTGTGAAAACTTTAAATAAATATCAGTCAACACAAAAGACGTTTCCAGAGTAACTAGAAATTTTAACTTTAGGGTGGTCAACGCAGCAGAATGTGGTGTTGATTTTTAGTGGACTTAGTAAAATCGTTCACTGCCTAAATGACAGAGAACTGTATTGTGTTTGTTTACTGGCTTTTGGCTGTAAACAAGTTTCAAACCAGAGTTGTGGCTAAATAACTGGATGAAATCAGCAGGACCATCATATTCAAAGATCATCTAAGAAGTATGCTGACACACTTAAATATGACCAATACCCCACACTTTGGTTTGGTTTTAAAGAAAAATGAATTGTTTTAAAGAAGAGGTTTAGAGTTTCTGAATGTTTTGTATACATCACATGTGAATGTTTGTTTAAATGGGACAATTTTACTCTAAGGCCCTTGATGTGCATGGAGACCCCGCAGAACACACATTTACAACAATATCCCTGGTCACATTTCACTTTGAGCCACATTCCCTTTTTCTGTTCAACTCTATGGATTAGCTTTAAAGAAAAGTGGGATGTCATCAAAATGAAATCAATGCTGCACACATGGATTGTCGGACACTGCATTGATTTCATATATACAAATCATCATTATTTCAGTAGAAACTATGTTGTATCTATGAAATTGAGTTGTTTTGTTTGAATTCCTGATTTAATGGGTCAAATTGAAAACTAAGCAGACAAATTCCTTATACGTTCAACAAATGAATTATCTTGTGTGGGAGAAAAGAGAAACATGTAGCATGAGCGCACGTTTGTTCTCATACGTCCTGGGAAAGGAGAAATCTAGAGTTAGAATGTCAGGAATGAACATTTTCCACACATGAAAATACATTTAAGATGGTCTCTTAAAGAATGGCATGTCAGTAGAGCAGCAGACCACGCCGTGAACAATTGAATCCAGCCGTTAGTGTCCAGCATGCTGGGACAGCATGATGGACGTCCATCAACAAATGGGAGAAACATTTGGGCATTTTCTCCCCATTTCCCTTCCTCCGCTTCACCTTTGAGACAAGTAAAACACCACCCTCACCTCTGTGTTATCAATCTAAGACTCCACGGAGAGGAAAAAATGTTGGGGGAAAAAGAAGTCAAATAATTTATAGCAAAACATATGGGATCACTTGATCCTGCTTTAACCTACCTTTCTCTGCTCACAGTGCTATGTCTATGGTCAAAAACAGGAGAAGAAATGTTGGTGTCAAGTGTTGTGTAACTGTCTCTGGCCGACTTATAACCTTTTTGTCAGATTTTCCGAAGTCTTTTTCACGGTTCACAGTACGTACAGCTGAGTATTCTTCTTCATTGCCGGTGTCTGGGTTAAATGGCTGCCAGAAATCATTCTCACATTTTTCCACAGATACATAGCTTTCCTCACTCTTAAGATTTTTCCATGCACAGTCTACCCAGGTTGTTTTGGCTTGCAGATTTTTAAGTTCTTATATGCAGGGCAGTAAACAGGTTGGAAAAGAAGCGGACAGTTTGTAAAGGTGAGAGATATCAGCGTAGGTTACGTTGACACCGTTGCACATTTGGTCCATGTTGTGCAGTGTCTTTACTTTGCCCGTTTGCACCTGTTCTTAGTCTGTTAACCGCAATGTTTGGACGAAGCTCCCACAGACATTCATACTGATGACTTTATATGATAAGATGACCTGACTCCAGAAGAAGCCTCCTCTCCTCCCCCCTCCTCCTCCTTTTTTCGCTCTGTCTCTCCATCTACCCCACTCTCACTCTCCTCCCCCTCTCTCCTTCTTACCTTCTTGTGTTTTTCTCCAGAGACTTCCAGTTTTTGAACACCACACTGTTCTTACCTTCTGGCCCTCTACCCAACACGCACATAGAGAGAAGCACAGGTAAGCCTACATATGGAAGCATGGATTTGTGATTTCCTGTCTGATTATTCCTCTTTATTTCTGTTTTCCGGATGGGATTATCAGCTGTCATTGCTAGGCTTCTGGGCATGGGCTAGTGCTGCAGCAGAGAATACCAGTGAATGGAACTAATTTGTTGTAAACATTTTGTAATTTGTATATTAAATGTGTTCAACTAGATCTTACATGGTTATATGGATACATTTATAATAATAAATCTAATTTACTACATCGATTTGCCGACTTTAGACTACGGAAAATACTCAGTTGCACTTGGATCCATTGTCTGTCTGCATTTTTCATGGGTCTGGAAGTACTCATTCTGGCATTTGCGTCGCCTGAGGAGTGATTTTATACAGTAAGATTCCTCGGTTAGTTTTAGATTTCCTTTAAGCATCTCGTTCTTGGGTGTTTGCTGCAGCGTATAAAACTAACAAATGACAAAAGTAACTTTTTCTGGTGTTTCCTATGAAATAATCCTAAAAAGTTCTATTGTGTAAATGTGTGCATGCAACGTACCTGTGAAGGTTCTCAGTCATTGAGATATGCATGCAAAGGTTTTATGTATTCCTGGAACATCTGCATCTCATTTATGTAAACATCTATCACACTGAAGTGGTACTCAGGTCATGCATTTTGGTTCAAGGTGGAGCTGTAATATTGCTTGATATGTTTAAATGACTCCGAAAGTCTGGGACTCAGTGGTCTCCAACCAGTTGAAAAGAACTCTTGAGCAGTTATGTAATACTCTGGGGAGTGGGTGTGGCAGTAGCCTGCCGAATGAGTTGCGGGTGAAGCTTTTTTTACCAGTTCTTTGATTTAATTCCTCAATTTTTTTTCATTGTATTATAATAAATACATTATCTAAACCTGGACTGACTTGTA
Source organism: Microctenopoma stevenorrisi (assembly GCA_032270685.1). Lineage (NCBI taxonomy): Eukaryota > Metazoa > Chordata > Actinopteri > Anabantiformes > Anabantidae > Microctenopoma > Microctenopoma stevenorrisi. The sequence continues at coordinate 9,037,993 of JAUMTR010000015.1, forward strand.
AATGACTGAAACAAGTGCATTTGTCTGTTACTCTTTCACTATTCTAACCATTCTATTGTATTACCTGTCTTCCTCTCCCTGTGGGATCTTCAGGAGCATGTCTCTTCTCCGTGTACCCCTGTTGGCTGTACTGGTCAGTACGGCCCTGTGCCAGTATGGCTATGACTATGACTACCAGCCTGTTGGTGCACTAGGACCCTCAGCACCCAACTGTAATCAAGAATGTGATTGCCCATTCAACTTCCCCACTGCCATGTATTGTGATAGCCGTAATCTCAAGTTTGTGCCCATAGTCCCAACAGGGATCAAGTACCTTTACCTTCAGAACAACCAAATTGAAGAGATCAAAGCAGGAGTGTTTGATAATGTTACTGCTGAACTCCGCTGGCTTGTACTTGACAACAACCAAATCACCAATGCTAAAGTAGCAAAGGGCACAATTGACAAGCTCACTGGTCTGGAGAAGCTGTTCTTCAGCCAAAACAACCTCACAGAGCCAATCATCCCTCCCTCAAAGGCTCTCGAGGAGCTGAAGATAATGAATAACAAGTTGTCCAAGTTCCCCTCTGGACTCTTGAATGACAAAGAAAATTTGACCTCGATCAGCCTCCAGCATAATCAGCTGACCTCCGATGGCATTACAGGAGCATTCAAAGGCCTGAAGAAGCTGCTGTCCCTCGATGTGAGCCACAACAAGCTAAAGAAGTTGCCAGCTGGAGTCCCCAGTTCACTGGAAATCCTCTACGCTGACTACAATGACATTGACAGTATTGGTGCCGGATATTTGAACAAACTTCCCTCCTTGCAGTACCTAAGGGTGTCCCACAATAAGCTGGTCGACTCAGGGATCCCCGCCGGAGCTCTGAATGTGTCATCGCTGGTGGAGCTGGACCTGTCTTTCAACAAGCTGAAGTCCATCCCTGAGATCAGCGAGCACCTGGAGCAACTCTACCTCCAGGCCAATGAGATCACCAGTGAGTGACATCTTTTAACTTATCAGCTCACTTTATTTATTTTTCTGATGTGTGTATATTATGTATACCAAAATACCATGTGTGTTTTTATGTCTACACTTGAGAGACGTTGAATGCACTTTTTTTCTTTTCCCATCTTAAACTGTTTACATTAGGGTTTCTTAGTTTGCAGTTTGCAGTATTTTTCACTGCATTTTTCTATTGCATGCTACACTACTCACCACCTGTATTAAATGCATCCTCCTGTTTACGAATACTCAAAACAAAACAAGGATTCACTCAATGCTCTTTAGCACTACTAGTGGTCAAAACGTCCAAATAGTACCTTTAACAGCAGCAAATAGTTTATGTTAACTTTTGAATTTAGTTTTTTTTCTAATCTCCAAAACTTTCTCTTTATTTTTTAGAAATTGACATGGCAAGTTTCTGCAAGTTCACTGGACCCCTCAACTATTCCCGCCTGAAGCATCTGCGTCTGGACGCCAACAACGTCACACACAGCAACATGCCCCTCGACTCTGCCAACTGCCTGCGCCAAGCTTCAGATATCATGTTTGAATAAGGACCTCCCTCGAATACATGACCTTCCCATGACCCTTCTCTTTACTTTCATGACACAGCTCAGCCCAAAGATTAGGAGATTTAAATGTTTGCAAATCTAGAATATGATCAATTAAATATGTTTCTTGATCAAAACACAATTTTAAAGCTGGGCAAATTTAGTACCACAAGAGCTTTGAACATTTTGAACAAGTGCACAAAGACAGATTAAAAACAAAAATCTAAAAATGTATTTTTATTCTTCGAATAAGAACACACACTTAAGACATTCCCTAAAAGTATTAGATTATATTGAATATGGGCACAATGGAGTAAACAATGATTAAAGTTTTCTAATGCCTCAGTTCAATTAGTGTCATATCGTTGTCTGTCTTGTATGTTCCAGTTTTAGCATGTATAGTATAATGTGGATACAATAATTAATCCATTGCTGTGCAAAGGACCAGCAAATAAGGACTGCATATTCTGTGTGTAAACGCTTTGTGAGGAATTATTGTCAAATTGTAAAATAGCAGTTGCCGTGCTTTCAGATATTCAGTTTCTTAAGGAATGAATTAATTTTTAAGGCAAATACAAGCGTTATTTACTCTTTACTTTCATTTACAACTTTAAACTTAGTACTTTAAACATGCCATTGATGCACATGGTAAACGTTCCCACCGACTGTGACTGTGATTTTCTAACTAGTAGTGACAGTTTCCAGTCTCTCTACAGGAAATGACTTAGACATCTTTCTGCATCCTCTGGGGTTTAGGACGACATTATCTTCAAAAGGAAATACATCTCATCCAAATTACGCTGTCTTTTTCAGAAATCCGGACTCAGATGGTTTATTTCTTTATTTCATTCCTGCTGTCATGCACATTGCTGATTTGTATACAACATTTGCATTATTTGCATGCATTCATTGGTACCATTCTTTTATAATAAACTACAGCTTTTGCAGTGAAGGCGCTGTCATTGTTACATTGTTGTTTACCATGATTCTACTTAGCACCAGTGATTGAATACGTCAAATTGGCATTGGTGCCATGTGGACTGAAGTCATGTTATTAGAATATCACATTTTGTTTAGGTGTAGTTTGTCATTTTATCATGATTTATTTTGTGGAATTTGATTCAATAGTTGGTCTTGGATTTAATGTGAGGAACCCAAACACAGTTGAATAAACTATGTTTCCAGTGTATTTGTATTATATCACTTTTTAAACCTATTAAACGAACTCATCTAATTTATGCATGCTGACAGGGACGCTGTGCTTCAAAAGTCACATTTCCTTTCATTAGTAAACTTTTGTAACTGTCTTTAGCCATTTAGCCACGTGCCTACTGTAAGCTGTTATTGAATAAACTATTTTTCAAATTAAGTCGATTTTAGAGTAGATTAAGCAAAATTTCAGTTATGTTATTTTCTGCACATCTGTAAATAGACAATAAACAATGCTGACAGATCAGAAATTTCACCAATAAAGTCTAATGAAGTGAAAACATTAGGCTGTGATTGTTTACACGTCGATACTTACTCTGGGTAGTTTGGGAGCTTCCACTTTGTCCTTTGGCATCCTTGTCACGAAGTTATAACATTTGCCATGATTTAAATAAAAGGAAAAACAGAAGATCCTTTAATTTACCCCAAACCGTGTTACTGTGTTTTCAGTATATTTTCTTTAGTTTAGATTCGCAGCCCAGCATTTTGGATCTGTTTGTTTGAGTTTGTGTCTCTCAGGTCATTATTTTACAGGAGCTACATTAAAGGTCTATCATCTACAGGTCCTTCTCAAAAAATTAGCATATTGTGATAAAGTTCATTATTTTCTGTAATTTACAAAAAAACATTAGACTGTCATATATTTTAGATTCATTACACACAATTGAAGTAGTTCAGGGCCTTTCATTGTTTTAATA